>JAGPOW010003648.1:42830197-42882717 GCA_030014935.1 Caiman crocodilus
CTGACCCCGGTGCTCTTTCCTGCCAAGGCAGGGGGTCGGACTAGATGATCTGCCCAGGTCCCTTCCGACTCTAGACACTATGATACTATGACACTATGGACAGCATCTAACACAAGTTGAAGTTCCAGCAAAAAAGCAATCTATTGATATCACCTGTTAAACTGATACTGAAGGACAGGGCTATTAAATTCTGGGTGAATTATGTAAAGCTTAATTCCACCATCAGGTATGTTACAGCTGATAATACCCTCAACAAGTTGGCAACCATAAAAAAGAGCCAATACCTTACCACAACTGACATGGTTAAGGATGCCTCTGGATTCTATTAGCAGCACTTTTTAACTCCTAAATTCATATTGCTACTGCAAGTACTTATATGTACTAAGCAGTTTATAAATGATTTACTGAAAGCTTTAAACATCAAGGTGAAGTAACAGTCTAGCAAGCATCAGTCTTAATAATCACACCTCCTTTACCAAGGTATAGCTCAGCTTACCCCAGCTGTCCATTTTGTAGTTGTGTTCTCTTCCAGGAAAGAAATTCTAGTTTCCTTTGCCCGTAAAGGAGGAGTTATTGATCTTCCTGGTGATACAGAAGGAGTTGCTACAGGTGTGGTGCGAAGACTGGATCTCAAAATAGATTGAGGGGTGAACCCAGGGAAACCAGAGGAAGCAGCAGATGTGGCTAAAGCTTTGGCTCTCTATAAAAATAAAAGCATCTTGCTTTAACAGTAAACCGTTTTCTGACCATTGAACAGAAGACTATAAACAAAATGTCTACTCCAGACAAACTAAGGCTGGAACAGAAAGAATGAATCCCTAAATGCATTTTTTTAAAATTTAATAGATAAAGCAAAATTTAAATTATTTTTTTAACAGATAGCAAATTAAGATACCCTAATGGTAACATCATGCCTGTCACACCTTTCATTTCATAGGATAATTCTGGTTGTAGTTTTAATCAGTTAACAAAAATATTGCTGCATATTTGTGTACAAGAAGAACTTTTGTTCTCATGCACAAAAGATCAGCGACATTTTTTGTCACATGAGGGGGAAGAGCGTCAGAAAAATGAACAAACACAGACTTCTACAAGTGCACTGGTATAACATTATGAATACAAAGAAAAATGTCAAGAACTGGTCAAGTCATTATTCTAATACCAAAACAAGATCATGTTCCTTGAGTTTATGTGTTCACTTGCATTTGATGATGCCTATTAAAACGAATATTTATAAAATTCAAGTATACTATGTTGTAAAATACCTGCAACAATTAAGGGAAGACAGATGCACTGTATTCCTCATCATACCCGCATGATCTCCAAACAAAAAGTAAGGGCACAGTGGTCCTAAACCCCAAGGTGAAGATTACTAACACAAACACTGTAGCAAGTCCTCCAAGGACTCCCCCAAAGAGGTGTAAGGGGCAAGGTCCTTAGGACCACAGCCATAGAATGTAGTGCTGCATCCCAAATGGTAGTCCAAATCTGTCAGCTGAGCTTTCACTATTTTTGATAACCGTAACATCCCCCTTACTCAAAGCTATGCAGGAGGCCTTTCCATCTTTCAGGGATTGGATGAAACCAAAAATCTTAAGGAGTGTTATTTCACTATCAGAAACGTGACATCCTCATCTGGAATATTATACGAAGTTCTGCTCACCTTTTCTTAAAAGGATTCAGTAGAAGAATATTCCATGTGAAGAGTTAAAAGATCAGTTAAAAGAAATATAATTATATATTTTTCCTTTTACTATACCATATATACATACATGGCATGTGTATATGTGATGAATGGAAAAATATTGTTTATGTATTTATCATGTATGTACACACACAACAAAGCAATAATAGTTCAATGAGGAAGCTTACTGCAACAAGGTATCATTGAAGGTAAGTAGTAAGGCAAGTTCACAAAAGGATTAGAGTCTTGTAGCCAGGAAGCTCCAACAAAAAGACTGAGATTTACACACACGAAAACATCTAGCATTACAGTCAACAGGCGAAAACAAGAGATATGTGCTCTGCACTGAGTCAAAAGGAAAATTAACTACACCAAACATAAGAAACTTCTCTACTGACTCAGTTTATTCCACAGCTGTTAACTGTAACTGGGGAGCAAATGGACAGGCTCAACATTAAAATGTATGTTTTAATACATTTTGTTTTACAATGCTAGTTGGTAAAGCGCATATTTTTATTAGATTAACATAACAAGTGACTGTCCTAGAGCCAGTCTAAAAATAAGCCCCATGCACTTGCCTTAGGGCCAGCTGCCCGTCTCCCGCCTCCTCGCCTGCCATGCCTTGATGTTACTAATTATCCAGTGTTAATCAGGTAGGAAGCTGCCCATTTATCTGCCCTGATGACAAGGGCCCATGTATATGACTCTGACCTCCCCTTATCATATCGCATGCCTTACAGATGTTTCCTTCAACTAGTGCTAGCACTGGGACCCAAGTTCCAGAGTCTCATGTGGGACTCTCACACCCCACCGGAGCTTGTGGTCCCAGTGCCCTCACTCTGGGTTCGCTCTTTTTACACAGACAACACACACATACTCTCGGGGCTCCAATGTTTTCTCTGGGATCAAGGCTCCAAGCCCTCTTTGACTATCCCCTTAGCTCTGGCCCTGGGAGCTTCTTTAATAGCTCCCCAAGGCACAAGGCCCCACCCCCTGGAGCTTCATGCTGGCTCCTATATACAGCCTCAGACCTCCACTAAGAGTCTGGATGCTGCCACAGGTCCCTCCACCAGCCTGGGCCCTGCTCCATTTCTCTTGGTGAATCTGGGCTCCCCCTGCTCAATCTCACCCACCAGGAATGTGCGGCTGGAGGGTCAGGAGGTGCCCCATACTTGTCTTACACCAGGGCAGTAACTGGCCTGGCATTTCTGAGGGACTATCTTGCCACACGCAGTCTCACCAGTCCACCTGTCCCCAGCAGGGCACAGTTTTCTGTCATGCCCAGGACCATGGGGCCTCCTCTTTCCCAATAGCCCCAGCTCTTATCTCCAAGATGTTGCTCTTGAGCAGCACCCCAACTAAGTGGTGTTCTCCCCAGCTGCTGGCAGCAAGCTGCCACCTCTGCAGTTCAAGGCTCAGCTCTTATAGAGCACAGCTAGGCCCTGCTCCCAGTCAGGCAACTCTGCCTAATTGGCATTGCAGGCAGCTGCAGGGTGCCTAGCTGCCACTCAGGACCCTGCTAGTAACAGAGCACCCTGTGCTCTTTTGTTACAATTAGAAATAACCTACTGATTTACAAGACTCGTTTCCTCCCTAAGTATGGTTTCTAATGGCACTATATGTACAAATACAATGCTTTTAGAGAGCCAGCATTTTGATGCCTATACATTTGACGTTATGTATTGTGATGTTTCTCACGAAGTTTAAAATACTTAAAGAGTAGCAATTTTACATACCTTAACCACAATAGGAGTCTCCAGCAAATTTAACTCTGATGGTCTTGAAACTTTCTTGTGAGACACAGAACTCTGCGACGTTGACTGCAGTGGGCTGGAAACGATGCAAGAAGCAGCAACTCTACAGGGTGTCTGCCAATTCCTCTCAAGTGCTGGAGAATACAGAGGAACTGGACAAACCACCAAATCCAGCAATCTGTCCAGGTTTTAGATTTAAAATGTGAAAAATCAAATTTGCTATAAACTAGTCTAATCTGATACCTTACAAGAAAGATTACCTGTTTTTCTTGTTTTGGACAATAGCTTAATAAAGCCTTATTGCTAAATGCATGATTTAATAAGTATGTGGCCTTGATGATGGCTTTTAATTCTAAAAACTCTTAGAGGTACCTCCACGGACAGCATGAAACTATATAAAATCAGGTGGACCTAGGTTTTGCTTCAATTGCCATACTGTTCCTTCATCAGCTGGAAAAAGTGCACTTACAAACTTGACAGCTGAGCCTCTGGGAATGTGCACACTCCTTTCTGAGCAAAAGCTTTGCAAGTTAAATTCCTTCTCTGCAGAGAAGCGGGTAGCATTATTCACCATGCTCTTCCTGATTAGAAAATAGTTTAAGCTGAGGCAACAGGTAAAGTTCTACCAAAACTTCAGCAGTTATGGCCAGCTTAAAAAACTTCAGCAATATTATACCCTAAGTAGTGATAGCAAGACCTTTTTATAAATAAAAAAATAAAAAATAATAAAAAATGAATGATTGAGGGTGGAGGCAAAAGTAACCTCTGAAGAATTTAGAAGTGCAGCTGCACTTTGAACCATTTCAAAACTGGAGCATTTCAGCTGTAGACAGATGTGCAGCCTCTTATGACCCCCAGACAGAGCATTTCAACACTGCTGCAATAGTATGCTTTCAAGTCAGAGGACTTCAGCAATCAAAGGGTCTTAGGGGAGAGAGTAGGGGAAGGACAATCATATTGGCAGAGTAGAGGTAGGGCAAACAAAAGAGCACTCACTGACAGTGGCTTGTTCTCCTTGCTCTCTGATATGGGGGGCAGAAGGTGGAAGGGGGAAATACAGAATAAGCAAAGACCTATGGGATGCCACAGGACCCAGAGATCCCCTATCATGTTCCAATGGGTGGGTGAGTATACATTTTAGAAAACAGCAGAACTGTGTTTCAAAAAAAATTAATCAATTAAAAAAGCGGTCTGAAACAAACAGGATGAAATCAGTAAGAAGTAGTGCAAACTACAACATTTAAGAAGGAACAAATCAAATGCATTAACTAGGCTGCAGTACTTCAAAAAAGGATCCGCAGATTACAGCGGATCACAAGCTGAACAAGTTAGCGTAAAAACTGTTACAGAAAATGCCAACATACTGAGCTGAATCAAAAGGAATGTTAAAACATAGCCCAGAAGTGATTTTTCTACCCTATTCAAAGCTCGCAGGCCTTGCCTGCAGTATTGTATTTAATTTCAGGCACCACCCTTCATGAACCTAAGGGGTGCTATTTGGGTCAGACCTATGGTCCATTTAGCTCAGTATTCAGTCTCCAAGGAGTGGCCAATAATCAGGGAGAATATAACAATGGGGCCTGTCTTGACTGACCTATCACATGTCATGCCCTTGCTAGAATCAGCCATTTTTGGCTTAAGGAATGAATGTCAGGATACATCCTCAGTCGTTCTTTTGAATATTTAATGCATCTGTTGCAAAGATGTGGGCAAACTAAAGAGAATCAAAAGGAAAGCAACAAAAATTATTAGAAAATATAACATACATGAAAAGACTGGAAGAGATGAGAAACCACTTGGGATATGACAACAGTTTTGAACCACAAAAAGGTTTTTAATAAAGAGAATGGCAACCAACTGTTCTCTAGTTAGACAGGGGACATGAGAAGCAGTCACACAGGTTTAAGATACAAAGCTGATTTAGGTTAGATATCAAGAGCTTTCTAACTATAAGGGTGGCTAAACAACAGAATAATCCTAAGGAGACTGTGCAACCTTCATCATTAGAAGTTTAGGTGTGGGATAGACAAACATGTGCTTGGGATGATGTATATTCAGAGAAAGACCTAGCTTTTACAGCAGGATACTGCATTAAACTAGACGACTCTCTGTGCTATTCTGTCTAACATTCTATAACCAACCGTCCAACATGTTATAAAGTTTTGCTAATATGACTTAACTGTTATACTTTATATTGCCTAAACTGCAATTAAATACCCAACATGTAGTCTTTTCCCCCCAAAAGTTACAATATACACAGATTTGGAAATCAGAAAAACATTTTAATGTTTTCAACTTCTCTCATAGGATATTTCCTACTGCCATACTGCAGCAATACAGGCATGCTCAGAGTTGTTCTAATTTCACTGATTAAGCAAAATTTTTTTGACTCTGAGGATTAAAATATTTTTTTTCTAGCGATTATAAAACCATTTTTCTAGAAATAAATGTTAGGAATGCAGAAAGCTACACATGTAAAAAGGAATAATTATCAGAACAACTTAAAAAACTCTGAATGCTATTAACTTTACTTAAGTAAAACTTATGTTACTTAAGTATTTAGAATAGCAAGTGCTCACGAACATGAATCTTAATTAAATACCCGCTTAAAATTTTAATCTGAAATTCTACTTTACCTGGAACTTTTACGTGAAGACTTTGTAATTGGGGTTCCAATGAATGGTTCAGGTAATTCTGTATCAGGGAGCAGCTCAGGTGGTGGTTCTTCAGTTCTAGGACTACAGATGAAAGAGGAATTTAACTATCATCATCTACTGACAGGCCAAAAATATTTGGATTAAAGTTTATTATAGGTAGAGCTGATAGCACCAACTATGGTTAAGGTTGTCAGGCACTTTCCCTGTTGCTTAAAATTTTGCCGAACTTTAATCTTTGGGGCTGAAATGAAGCTGGTGTTCTATGAGGAAAAAATAGTATTCGAGCATGTAGGCAAAGACTGAGCACAATAGGGCTCAATAAAGTTCATGGGAAGCTTAATTCTGGTATTTTGTAGCTTTTAAGAGTTTGACTTTGAAATCTTAACATTTCTTACAGACTTTTTTCATATATAAAAGGCATGAGGCACATAAGTGAAGGAAAACTATGGTTCTGAGAAAATAGCATAACTTTGACAAAGCTAAAAGGTAAAAATCAAGATGTTATGCCTAATGAACTCCAAACCAGACAAAGATACATATATGACAAAGCATACCATTGCAAATTGCTTCGAAAACAGCTCAGATATTTCTGCTATCAAATCTGCTTATTTCTGAACTTGTCTAATGCTTATGGGTTTTTTCTGCATGCTTGTAGCTTTAACAGCAATTTCGTAAGGAAACATAGGAAGTTCTTACCTATCACACTGTGAATAATTACTCTTCAGTTCATTTCCTGTCCACACCTCTCCAATTTTGGACAATACATTATTGATGAAAGTTGCTCTTGTAAGCACATTTGCTGCAGTGGCTTGTTTTGTCACTGTTGATAATGGCTTGGGCCTTGAAACTAAAAATGAGGGGAAAAAAAAGAAGTCTCATATCAGATAGCCAAATACAAACCTATAAAAATGAATCAGAGTTTTGAAGCAAAATTCACCTTCCCGCAAAATCGATGAAGGCAAATGATAAGGTTTGGCCCTCTCAACAGCCAGCTTCCTCTGCACTCTGGGAAGGATCTTTCCATACTGATCCAATATAGAATTTCTGGCAACGGATCTCTCTTTCAAACGAGGATCACGGTCATTCTAACGAACAAACAACAAAAACCAAACAAGAACAAAACAAAAGAAAAAACAAACCATAAAAGGTAAAAAAAAAAAATCAGTTACATACAAATACAAACAATTAATTTAAATATACAGAACACTTTTAAGGAACTACGGTAATGAAAAATAATTTTAGCTCTCTACATATTAATATACACACCACACAGACTGAAGACAAAAATTCTACCATTTGATGCATGTTGTTTATAGCAGTGGTTTCTCAACCTTTTTGTTCCAGTACCCATTTGTAAAAATCAATGGCTAGTCGCAAGCCAGTGCCCCTCACTTCTGACCCACTGCCCTCACCCCCAGACTCCAGCCTCCCAGTGTGTGTAGGGTGGGGATGGGGGGTGGATGTGTGAGGCATGGGGGGCCTCAAGGACCCCTTACAGGCTGCAACTCTGCCAGGGAAAAGCCACGGTTTCCCACGGTTTAAGGAGAAACCATTTTTAAAGTTTATTCATGACCCTTTCATATACTCTTGGGACCCAGTTTTGGGTCATGATCAATGGGTTGAGAAACACTGGTTTATAGGTCAATACTGATGGCAAACAGTGAAGGGGTTAAACTATCAGCAATCATTAGTTAACAACAGTTCTTCCACTCAGCACCTTTCTGCTCAGAAATTCAATATTAAAAGAAAAAAATTCTTATGAAAATTAAGCTTTGCATCTCTCTAAAACAGGCAAAGTTAAAAAAACTAGTAGTTTTACTTAAAAGTTTAATGCTACTGGCTGGAACAATCCTAACAACTGTTCATCTGAGTATACAACTGAGTTATTTTGAAAGAAATTACTTGTTATATGAGTTATAAGAGTCTCATACACATATAGAGATAGGTGGATCTAAATAAGAGATTGACCTGTGAAACCATTGTATGACTCTGCAGTTCCATTCAGTGGTTTATGGAAGAAGTGTTCTTCAAGGATTATAAAGCACTTCATACTGCACCTGTCATATTATATATAATCTCTGTAACACAGGGGTGCTCGACCTGTGACCCATGGAGCCATAACACCTGGCCTGCAGGGCTCCCTACTGGTCAGGAAAGTTGGCGGCAGGGGAGCAGTGGTAATTAATATGGCTACCCTCCCACACTGCCAAATTCCCAAGGCTCAAGCCCCAAGCCATGGATTGGAGCTGTGCTGCGCTGCCTCTACACCAACTGGATCAGGGCCTGAGCCATGACTCCCCTCTACATAGCACAGTACCCAGACCATGCCTAGCTAACTAGTAAAATAGCAGGCAAGAGACAAAAGTAGGCAACACAGCATGCCTTTTATGCCACAGGAAGAGAATCTCATACCATACCCAATTCTGTCACCTAATTTCATCTCATTTTTATTTTTGACTATACTATACACATCAGATGTACGTACACACACACACACACACACACACACACACACACACACACACACACACACTCTCTCTCTCCAAGAAATTCATCTGGTAATGTCTACAACAAGAATTCTAGTTAAATCTAGTATCTGCACAAATATAATCAAAAAGACACTCTCTTCTCTTTAGCAATAAAATTTAACATTGAATTCCAAATGTAGAATGACAGAGTTTAACTGTAAGTTTGATCTAAAACTACTTTGTGGATTGTAACCAGAAAACTTTGTAGCTGTTAAAACGTAGTTGTAATATACATTGAACAGCTATTTCCTGGTGTCAAAGAAATGGCATCAGCTCATATTAAACATACCAGATATTAGAAATGAAGGGAGTAAGATAGTTTTGCAGCAGACTATCACATGACTTTCAGTCAAATGAAACATGGTACATTTGGCCCACTCAACAGAATTTTCAAGCTTACCATGAGATTAACCTTTAATGATTGATTCAACTGTAATGCTGGGATGTAGTTGGCACGCTGGAGATGATGGACTAACAGGAACTCATGATTCTGAACACCAGCACAAGTTTGCAAAAACTTCTCTAAACACTCCTAAGAGAAAAAAGATTATTTAAGTGTTTCTTCCAAACTACTTATTAGAGAATTTTTCTTCCTGCTCACACTTACTTGTTCAGTACTGGTGAATGGTAGTTTGAGTAAATCTTCCATTAGCCCCATCTCCTGGCAGATTTCAAACATGTGTTTTAACAGCTCTTCTATATTTAGCCTGGTAGAGTGCTGCCGTAATAGACTCCAAGCCTCTACCATGCACCTGCAATTAACGCATGCAACGTATAGAGTAATTATGACCAAATATTTTGCAGGAAGTCTTGTATATCAACAGTTAACACTAATCATTCAGAAACTCTTGTTGCTATCACAATCCAACAGCATAATTAAAGATATCTTCTATAGCTTTACCTATTAAACAATAACACAGTGAGATGAAGCTGCACTTCACTGCTATTTGACATAGCTGGCTTCATCATCTGTATATATCTCAGGGCTCGTCTATGCTCTCCTTGACACATCAGAGCTTGAATAATTTTCATATGTTGCCATGACATGGTTTTGATTGTAGCTGGATGAAACAGAAGGGTCAATGCATTCTGCAGAGGTTAGAAATAACATTTATTATGAACTATAAGCAAATGGACATTCCTTTCATGATAAAAGGCTTAAAGCTTCCCAAATGAAAGTTAACCGATTTCAGATGCATTTACAAGATCAGTAATTGTATATGTTTATACCTAACGATTAAACAAAATGATTGCTGCAAAATATAACAAATTGAACTGAAGATCATCATTTGAAGTCACAGGTTTAGAAAAACCAGATTTCCTCATTTTATGTCATGTTAATAAACTCATTTTGATGTGGTCACATTTCATTGATTGGTACTTCATTTGTTTACAAGTCACTGTAGAACTTCCACCTAGCTTTTCGTGACCACTTAGCTTAACCACAGCCTGGAAAACCAACAAATATAGACCTGCATTAGGTTTGAGTCTTTACAGCACCATGCCTCAAAAATCTTAATACTGAACCCACAGCTTTAAAACAAAGCATTTTGAAAACTATGTAACCATGTAACATGTTGGAAATATGCTCATGTTTTACTCAGCAGAAACAATGTTTTGCTGAACCAGGTCCTAGCAGGCACTTGGGAAACTTAAACATTAGGAATAAATAGGTTGATTACATTACTGAAAGTTCCATTTAATTAAAAACGAACTAAGATTTCTGAATGCATTTGATTGTTACTATCTGACAATTTAATTTATGCATTAGCAATATGAAAAGAGTAAAGCTTCTAGCTTATATCTTATTCGATTCGGGAGATCATAACTTTGCAAATACATGCATCTTTTATGTAAAGAACATACATACCTCATAGTCATTGTGATCCAAAAGCCAAAATCCTTGAATAAGCTTCACCAGACCCCAAGGGATTGCAAAAGCAGTTGGGAATGAGTCAATTGATGTCTCTGTTTTGTTTGGAAAGAACTGCATAATATCTAGCAGCAAATAAATTGTCTGAGTAAACATTTGATTAAGGTAAATCACTTTGTAAGAGTAAAATCTTCTTTAAATTTAGGGATAAAGGACAGAAGTAACTTAACAGTCTTGCAATTTTGCAGTTCATTGTAACTGAAGAAAGCCAAGTTTTAAGCCCAAAGCTGCTTTGTAAATTAACATAAAAGAAAAAACAAAACCAAACCATAGCTCTTCTTTTTAGTTTTTAAGTATTGAAAAGCTGTAATCATTTTACAATTTAGTTATTTACAAATAATTTAACAAAAGTTTACAATTTATAATTTAAGAACATTAAATTAGGCTAGATATCAGGAAGTGTTACTTCACTGTCAGGGCAGTTAGGATCTGGAACCAACTTTCAAGAGAAGTGGTGCTGGCTCCTACCCTGGGAATCTTTAAGAGGAAGCTGGATGAACACCTTGCTGGGATCATTTAACCCCAGTACTCTTTCCTGCCCATGGAAGGGGGTCAGACTTGATGATCTGCTCAGGTCCCTTCCAACCCTACTAACTATGAAACATTTGGATAACTCTGGAAAGGGAGGTTTAAGGTAACAAAGCAGACATTTGCATTACAGCTTTTGTTTTTTGATCCTACAGCAACTAGGTTCCTTGACTTCACTATATTTGATAGATTTCCTCACAAACCTGTGTTGTGGAGAAAATAAAAACTAGGTACAAATGGGAAAGAACCCACCAAGAAATAAGCAAAGCTAACTAACTGAACTTGGAAAGAACATGGGTATTACTTAATGGTTTTGTTTGCTCCTAGCCTCCTCTTTTTGGCCTACTTGCCTTTTTAGTTGCATATTTCAGCAAGACAACTTTGACAGGGAGCAGTGCTTAAAATCCAGAAGTGTCCTTCACACTTTAGGCTAAGCAGTAAACAGAGCAGAAGGAAAGCAACTATTGCATACATCTTGGTGTCCTGAAAATTAAGCATTTCTTCTATTATTCTCCCCTTTCTCTCTCTGGCATTCCATCTGCCTGTATTTTACTAGAACAGTAGCAAGCATTGTTTGTGGTGCTGGAGAATCCATGATTTCAGCAAGAACGTGCATGTCTGCAAGTCGCATTAGGTAGCCATTACTTTTTTTAGAGTAAAAAAAAATTCTCAAACATTTTGGTGCATCACATCAAATTTTTACACAAATGTGTAGCAAAATTAATCATAAAAGCTTTTCATTTGAAGATAAATTTCAGAGTAAAATGTTCTCTATTTACCTTTTAAAACCAGAAAATTTTTAGCCACAAAAATATAAAAACCCCACATTGTTTTTTAAACCTTATATGCATTATGAGTTTTAATGATAAATAGAGTAGCATAGGTAGGAGAAACTTTTTCAACAGCATTATTGCTTGATTAGATCTTTAATATGTACAACACTTATGAAAGGATACAATTGCATGTTTGTAAGTTTCTTCAATATTTTCTAACAAATAGAGATCAAGCAGTGCCTGTCATGAAAAAAAGGAAAATATTGTTTACATGTTAAGTCACTCACTATATTTTGCTTTTTCCCCCCCTCTTTAAACCCTACTTACATGTAGGCTGGCAGGGGGGTATTTTCCAGTTCCTCCTTCATCTCTTCGCCATAACTTCTCGACTGGACTGCCTAACTGGGAAAGTAGTCCATCAATCATCAAGCAATCCGAGTCCCACTTCCCTCTGCAACATGAATTTGTTAAAATAAAAACACAATGTTATAATTCTAATACCGGTTGTAAAAACTCAGATAGCAATAAAAAGAAAGACTAAAATGGAAATGACTATTTTAAAATCATGAGAACTAAAAAGAAACATGCATACTTCTGAAGGAGTCGAAAGGGAGAAAACTCAACTGGTTTAAATTGGAAACACTAAGCTAGCCAAGGAAAAATGTTAAGTAATCCAAAAAGCTTGTATTTTAGTAGAGATCCTAAATTGTTAATACACTTAAAGCAAAATTAATTGTGGCTGTCTGGCATTTTGACTTTATTACTATTAACTCTTTTGAGGCTGTATGGTTTTTAGGCTCTCTTACTATTAACTCTTTTGCTACAGAAACTAAAATAAAAAAAGTTCCCATAAACTGAAGTATCAACACTAAATAACTCTACTTTTAGTGTATAAAAGAAAAACTTAACAGTAAAAAAGACTGAAACTTTTCCCCATAGGTCTGTCACAATAAACATTTAAGTCTTTCAACAGAAATGTTAGATGACAATAACTCTTTGGTCTTACTTTTTTTCCATATAAGAAACCCCAATTTCATGAAGCTGCACATGCATGTTAAACTGAGCAGTCATTCAGTTTCTTGGATTAAACGAGTTCCCTTCATAAAAAGAATGAACAAATACACAGAGGACCACAAAAACAAACAAAATAATATTTACATATGAAAACAGCCCAAGTGCACTTAACAGAATTTGTGCCTGCATAAAGATCAGAAACTTTTAACATTCGAGAGTTCTTAGAGGAACCTCACCTTGACAAACGTTCAAGTTTCTGTCGATGACCAGTATAGTAACTTTGTATTAGCTGATAATTGTAGAATGGCCTAGATAATTGCATATCATCATCTATACACAACAAGAAGAAAAGTAGTTAAAAAACCCAATAAAATATTAAGTAACTTAAAAAAACCCCAGAAAATGTAATTTGTACATAAATGACAGTAAAGATGACAACTTTGGAATAAAATAGTTTTGACTCTTAATTTGCCAATCAGATGGCGGTAAGGACAAGGTTCATTTCATTGCTGAGTTTCATAAGTGACACATTTGACGAGAAAAAAAACCTGTTATTTATTCTTCAAGCAGGAAAAAATCCAAAGCATTTAAGCAGCATCATTTTTAACAGCATAAACTTTCAAATACTGGCTGTTTTGGAACATATTGCTAGAAACCCAAATACATGAATATCTAAAGGAAGCTTACAAATCCCAAACACTTAAATTTGGCATATATAAATGTATTCCTGGATTAAAAGTGGAAGCTTATTTTGTGGCTCATTAAAAAAAATAGAAATAGCTAGTTTATCTTTGATCAAACTGTACTAACACTTTGTAGCTTATATTAATGAATATTTTATCAAATTATGGTTAAAAATTTTTCTTTAAGAAAATGGTGCACAGGGCAGTAACCACTTCACCTATTAGAAATGTGTGTTATGGCTTAAAACTTACCTAGACCCTCTGGAAGTAGATTGGACCTGCAAAACCAGATGACCACTTGTACATACTGAGATATAAGGCTGGTTACAACTTGCTTGTTTGTCAAATCTGTAAGACCTATAAAGTATGCACACAATTACTGTTGCCATTCTACTTTATAATTACGAAAAATTTTTTACTACAATCCCATTGATAAAATATCACCCTCAACAATGAAAGCACTACAAGTTACTAGGGGTGCACCAATAAAGATTTTTTGGACCTATACCAAAGG
Source organism: Caiman crocodilus (assembly GCA_030014935.1). NCBI lineage: Eukaryota > Metazoa > Chordata > Crocodylia > Alligatoridae > Caiman > Caiman crocodilus. The sequence goes on from JAGPOW010003648.1 coordinate 42,844,266, forward strand.
CCAATTTTTAATGAGCTATATTGGCTGATACCAATCCAACTGCTGTAGGGCAATCTGGCAGCTTGGAGAGCAGTTTCTGGCTGGTAAATCTGATGTAGAGGAAGGGGGGTAGGAAGGGTACATAGAGACCCCTATGGCAAGAGAAGGAGTGGGGCTGGGGCAGGGGCTGCCCAGCTAGAGCAGGGTGGGGCATGGGATAAAGGCAGCAGCTTGTTGAGGGGGGTGGGGGGCAGGGGCAGATCTTCCTGCTACATGCACCCCAAGGAAGCCATGGCAGGCATGTGCCCTCCAAATCTGTGCACGGTGAGGGCAGACTGCTGCTGTGGGCCGAGGCTGGCACCAGGCTCTTCCCAGCAGGGGTGCTGGGCCAGGGGCTACAGGGTGGACTATGGCCACACCAGAATTCACCCTGTTGTCCCTCCTGACCCCCTCTCAGTGGCGCCGTCACCTGCCCTAAGCACAGCCCTGGCACTGCTCCCCCTGCTGGGAAGAGCCCAGCACCACCCTCAGCCCATCCTTGGGGTTTTCAAAACCCAGCTAGGCAAAGCTCTGGCTGAGATGATCTAACTGGGGCTGGTCCTGCTTAGAGCAGGGGGTTGGACAAGATGACCTCCTGAGGTCTCTTTCAAACCCTTACTTTTTATGATTCTATCAGCGCACCTCTACAAATTACATGCACTCTGGAACCAAAACTGGTATTCATGACAAAAAAAAACTAGTGCCATTATTTTAAGAAAATCTAAATCATATAATTTAGTGGATACTTTGCTATGGTAAAGCAAACAAATGTCTTTTATTATTAAGTAGTAAAGGAGTTTTATGGGAATGGTTACAAAGAAACAGATAGATGCAGCATGGAGGTACAATATTTGTATGCTATTTAAAATAAAGTAGCTGCTCAAGACCTCGGAATTTGTGAAATGACAAGAGAAGGCTTGGTACTTACAAACATACCTCAGCCTGGCTGCTGCACCTTCTGCTCACCTATCCCAAGACAACTGCTGAACAGAGTATCTGGTCTAAAAATAAAACTTTCCAGAAACATTTCAATAAGCCCCCCACCCTCTTCATGTTCTGGCTGCACACTCAGCAGCTGGAACCTTAACAGATGATACAGAACGTCTTTGGGCCTGATTTATGTGGCACCTTAAACTGAACATGTGGCATGCCTGTCCCCATGCTAGCAATCAGCTGACTGACTTCATCTAAAAGCTTTGCTAACCTTGGCCATTTTAAAGGGGCCTAGGTGAAGCTGCAGAAGCATGGCTAAGCAGAAGGTCCCAAAGCCTTTTTCCTGAGTGACCATAGCATGAACCTCTGCAGATGTGACAACTAACTGTGGTCAGCAAAGTAAAAGGAAGCCATCCAGATGGGTAACTAAACCAGAAAATGAGATGCAATTAAACAAAGCATAAAGCCTGAAAGGAAACATAAGGGAAGGCCATACATTAAATAATCCCAAAACACTATATCATGCCTTTATCTTAAAATATTAGTTGTAGTGACTAATGTATCCAAATGTACCAGAAATTATTCTGCTATAATAGATATATTTTATTAAGATACTTAAGTGATCTGTAGAAAAAAACAACCCTGTTGATGAAGACCATAAGCTAATGTAAAGAACAAAGCTGAACAGCATTCTACAATGAAGGAAAAAAGAGGTAAGAAACCCTCCCTTTTACTTCTCCAATTATATAAATCCCAACTGACACCTTTCAAGTCCAAAAGAAATCTGATTCTGTCCATAGATTCATAGATATTAGGGTCGGAAGGGACCTCAATAGATCATCAGGTCCTGCATAAGCAGGAAAGAGTGCTAAGCAGGAAAGAGGACCCCAGCTAGATGCCTATCTATCTAACCTCCTCTTGAAAACCCCCAGGGTAGGGGGAGAGCACCACCCCCCTTAGTGGCCAAGGCCTGGAATGGGCTCCCAACTGTGAAGAAGTTCTTCCTAATGTCCAGTCTAAATCTGCCCTCTGCTAACTTATGACCATTATTTCTTGTAACCCCGAGGGGTGCCTTGGTGAGCAAAGCCTCACCAATTCCCTTCTGTGCCCCCGTGATGAACTTATAGGCAGCCACAAGGTCACCTCTCAGCCTTCTCTTGTGAAAGCTGAAGATGTCCAGGTGCCCCAGTCTCTCCCCATAGGGCTTGGCCTGCAAGCCCTTAACCATATGAATGGCCCTTCTCTAGACCCTCTCCAGGTTATCCACATCCCTCTTGAAGTGTGGTGCCCAAAATTGCACATAGTATTCCGACTGTGGTCTGACCAGCACCCGTTACAGGGGAAGTATCACCTCCTTGGATCTATGCCTTGCAACTGCTGATGCATGATAAAGTGCCGTTAGGTTTTCCGATGACTTCATCACGCTGACGACTCATGTTCATCTTGGAGTCCACTAGGACTCCAAGATCCCTTTCCGCTTCCGTGCCACCAAGCAGGTCATTTTCTAGGCAGCTGGACATTTTTCCTCCCTAGGTGCAGCACTTTGCATTTCTCCTTGTTTATCTGCATTCTGTTGTTTTCTGCCTATATGTCCAACCTGTCCAGGTCTGCTTGTAATTGTTCCCTGCCCTCCGGCATGTTCATTTCTCCCCACAGTTTTGTGTCATCCGCAAACTTGGACAGAGTACACTTCACTCCCTCATGCAAGTCGCTGATGAAGACATTGAAGAGTATCGGTCCAAAGATCAAGCCCTGCGGGACATGACTACCCACACCCTTCCAGGTTGACACCAACCCATCCATTATGACTCTCTGGGTACAACCCTCCAGCCAATTTGCCACCCACTGGACCGTGCAGTCATCCAAGTCACAGCCTCTTAACTTGTTCACCAGGATGGGGTGGGATAAATAAAACCAATCAGAAATCATTTATTTGAATATTAGAATCAGCCATCTATAAATATTGGGTATAGGCTAGAGGGAAATTTGGAGAGCTCAGCAAATTCAAGAAGATCTGCTGCCAATCTGCATGCCACCCTCCTCCTACCTCTCAAGTCTTCCCTGTCCAGTAGTTAGAGACCCTTGCACCTGGCTTCCCCATGAAGGGATGCACTGCAAGATCTGATCCATGGTCTCCAAAACATGTTCCACACCCCAAAAATCAAATCTTACCTAACCACTAAAGTAACATCTGGCAGGGGCATCAGGTGCCATTCAGAGGTGTATTTCAGAACAAAAAAAAGCATATTACATTTGATAACACTGTTACAAACCTTTGTCAGTCAGCTCTTGTGCTTCTGTTAGAAAGCAGTTTAAGACTGTACTAAGATTGCTCAGAAGCAACTGACAGTGCTGAAGAGACTGTATGGTTTGTGGATCAATGAAATTACATGAGCCATCGAACAGTGGAACACCTGTTAAAGGACAAATACGACGCGATTAGTCCCTACATAGCTTCAAAGCAGCAAAAGCATTCTTAAGTAAATATACAACCTCAGATGAACTGATAATATATAGCTATATTAACGTGTACGTTCAAATTGGAAAGATAACTCCTGCAAATTAACTGCACATTAATACTTACATATACGGTGAAATTCTTCTTTTGTGCAAATTACTTTATTCCATGTCCACTCAAGAACGAAGCGCAGGTTAGCAGCAGAACTCGGTTGTTCTTATGAAAACAAACAAACCAGACCCATGACTACAAATTCTATTAGGATAAAAGATAAAAAAGTTGACAAAAATCAGCACACTACCTTCAGCTGTCCAGTGTTTGATGGAGCCAGTAAGAAGTCCTAAGGAACTTGTCTGGACAGCAGCTGATAGTATAGCTTCCAACTGTTCCTCCTAAAAATGTAACGAAGTAGGATAAACACTGTTATTTATATCTTACCATTCAAGATATGATAAGCTTGATTCTATTTGTACAATGTCTCCGAGTAGCAAAATTCAATGACTACACCCAGATTAATTTCACATTGATTTTGCTCATTTGGTTAGAAACTTTTTACTGCTAAACCACATAGCTTATTTGTTTCACTAAGGTACATCTAATTTTGCTTTCACCTTTCTAGTCACTGTTTAACCCTTGGCAGTTACAGCTATATAGCTACATTTCAGTCTTGGCTTGTATTTAGTCAAATCCAAGATACCATTTGTCCCTCCCTCCCAAACACATGTAATATGGGGAGGGGCCACTTGTCTTGGATTTGAGTACAATTGGGGAAACAGGCAGCTACTCTAGTGCTGGCTCCTACCCCAACCCGGGGGTCAGAATTGGAGCCACCATCTGCCAACGCCTCACCTTGCTGCCTCTTCTCCTGTCCACCACCTGCCTTCTCTCTCCCACTCCTGCCACTTACCTTCCAGCTCCAGTACCAGGTATGGAGCATGTGATAGCTCCAGCCCCATCCTGGCCATGCAGCAGCCAAGGCAGATTCTGCTGCCACCACAACTGCTGCTGCATGGCTAGGCTGGCCTGGAGCCACCACTTGTTCTATGCTCCAGGCTGGAACCAGAGCAGAAGCCAGAAAATTAAGCAGGAGCTGGAGGTGGGAGCAGGTAGGAAAGCCGGGGGGGAGGAGGGGGTGTGGCGGTAGGCAGGCAGCAGAGAGCCAGCACTGGAATGGCAGATGGGGAAGCAGGTGCCAGGGCAGTTCCCTTTAAGCTACAAAAAATCCCTCTGTCAAGTTTACATCTACTAGTACGACATTTAGTTGGCATCAAATTTATGTTAGTCAACCAAAATAATTTGTGGGTTGATATCTACAATATAAAAGATCATTTTCTCATATTTCTAGAACAAATTTCAAACAAAATCCAGGTTATTTTTACTGATACTTAATTATACACTCACCTGACTTAAACTACAGGGCTGTACATCAACTAGTCTTGGAGACAGCAAACCAGCTATAAGACATCTATTGTAGCTATCAGGAATGGCTTCATTTAAAGAAGGACCAGATCTCTTTAAAAAATCCAAGGTCTGAAATCATACAAAACTGCTGTTTAAGCAAGCAGTACTGTAATTACTTGATTCATAAATATTAGATTATGACAATCTGGTTATTCACAATAGAAAAAGTGATACAGAAGCCCCAGAAATCTCTATCCAAAAAGCTAAAAGTTGCATCAAGGGAATATGTTTTTAAAAACACATTTTATAGATTTGAATAAGTGTGTTGTGTTTTAGAATGGCATGCTTCAGCAGAAGTTGATACCTGAACAATAAGGATTTGCAAAAGTCGTCTCAGATTAGTCCAATATGATACAAACCATTAGGAAAAGCTTGTTTGAACATCTGCCTGCCTTTGCTGCTCAAAACACAAATGCTGTGTATACTAAAAGTTTTCAGCGTGTAACTCGTGCATCAAAAATTTAGTCTGCTGCAGTATATTTGTGAGGTCTTTGAAGACTGACTCGCAATTGAGTAGCTCTCAAAGTTCTGGCTTATTTTGTAAATTTCATATTTACTTGGTCAATTCACTTCGCCTAAGCCAGGGACGGGCAATTACTTCAGGCAGAGGGCCACTTACCCAATTTTGGCAGGCTTTTGAGGGCCACATGGGTAGCCCTGCCTCTTGACAGGTGCCCTGCCGCCTGGTCACCATCTTGGGACCGAAGTCCCAGGGCCAGCACTGGTGGGGCCCAAAGCAGGGCACAGGCTGGCAGGGGTCTGTGGAGCTGGGCTGAGTTGCACCAGCAGAGAGAGGGGGTAGCTGACCCAGCTCCACAGAGCCCCTGTCGGCTGGGACCCTGTGCTCCTGCCACCCTGTTCTGGACCTGGGACACCAGTGTGGGCCCCATGCTCCTTCTGGCTAATGCACCCACTCGCATCCAGTGCTAAGTCCCATGGTAAAGGCGGGGGGCAGCACACAGCCCCAAACCCCTGCTTGCCAGCAGGGAAGAAGCTGATACTGAGCACAGGGAAAAGCAGCCCCTAGCCCGCCCCATAGTCAGCACTCCCTGCTGCAGCCACTCACAGCACACGCAGGGCTGTCTGGAGCAGGCACAGGCAGCCCTATGCAGGCTGCAAGCAGCTACAGTGCAGGGCACTGGCCATGGGGCAAACGAGGGGCTACTTGTCCCCACTGTGCTCAGCACCACCTTGTAACCCGGCTCCACTGCCAGCCTGGGCTATACGCCGGCTCCGGGCTCACTGGTCAGCAGCAGCAGCTGTAGCCCCACTGCTTGCTGCGCCGGGTAGTGCAGCCGCTCAGAGCTCACGTGCTGGGCAGCCTGCAGGCGGTGGTGGCAAATGCTACCTGGCTCGGCAAGCAGGGGGGCAGCAGTTGCTGCTGCTATGCACAGCCCTGACAGGTGAGCCTGGAGCCGGTGCGGGGCCCAAGCTGGCAGCAGTGGTGGGTGTGGGGCTGCCTGTGCCTGCTTTGGACAGCCCCATGTGGGCTGCGAGCAGCTGCAGCAGGGAACACCAGCCATGGGGCAGGAAAGCACCTGCTTTCCTCCACGCTAGGAAGGAGGCTGGAGAAAAGCTAAGGGCAGGGAAAAGTGGCCCCTCGCCTGCCCCATGGCCAGCTCCCCATGCTGCAGCTGCTCAGAGTCCGCATGGGTTGGGTGAGGGGCTGCTTTTCCCCGCTTCATGCTCGGATTTTCCCTGGGACACATTTCCCTGGGCTCTTCCCCTGCCGGTTGTTTTTGACAGGAACCAAGGGCAGATAAATAATAATTTTTTAATTTTTCTTCAGGTCCTCACAGGTCAAATAGAATGGCCTCACAGGTTGGATCCGACCCACGGGCCATATTTTGCCCACCCCTGATCTAAACAGTTACTCGGATTGTCTTTTCCTCTGCAATCTATGTTAAAGAACAGAAAAGAAAATCCATGCTTAAAAGAAACTGAGTGCAAGTCTTTGTAATGAGAATAATGGTACCTTCTCCATAAACTAAAATTCAAAACCAAGGTGCACAATGAATGGCTTTGTCTTTGCCTGTTGAGATATCCGAGTCATACACATTAAATACCTATCCCTGTTCCAATAGCAATCAATAGTTTCACACTACTGACTTAAATGGAAACAAGTCATTATCCTTTAACATATGAGAAAATAAATTATCAGTTTAGATATTTTTAAGCACAAAATGTTTCCCTGCTGTTAAATTTAACTCAGTACTTTATGAATGCTGCAAAACTTAATTTTTAGATTATTAATAAAGAAATATATGAAATTTACCTCTTTCTGAAACCCAGTGCAAGTCAGATGAACAACTCCAGAGTTCAATAAACAAGTAGCATCTAAGAAAACAAACCATATTTGGACTAAAATTTTCACTTTTAATGTCTATTACAGCAGCACAAGGCAACCATTTTCATTAAAAAGTAGCGATAATGTTGGAATGCACTGAATTTAAAGCAGGTACCAATGCTTCATCAGTTCTCTTACAAGTTTTATTTCAAAATATTCGCTCATGTGAGGAATTTATCTAACACATTACTTAGGTAGAACAGTTCAGATAGTAAACAAATTAAAGCCATTTCAATTCTATAACCATCATCTATTCAGAGACTGTATTACAAGTGGATTAAAAACCAAAATTCTAACACATCAAATATACTTTTCAACATTAAGCGTAGATTTTGGAAGTAAAATAGAAGTTTTAATAATTGTTACAAGTTACACGTGGAAAATAAGATGAACAACAAGGAACGGCTAAACAAGGAATGCAGGAGGGTCGGGAGAGAGATAGTTTAAGAGAACTCGTTTTATAAGATGGTTTAACATCAACTCTGAAGCTTCCCCTATTAAAAAGCTACCTGTGCTGAAATGCATACCAAAATTGTAGGTGCTTGGATTAAAAAACTGCTCAGGTGGTGGGTAAGAAGGAGGAGCTCCACGACTTAAGCTTCGTTCATGTACCAGAAGATCCAAGATGTGGTATGGAGAAGTCATACTCACAACAGCATCCAGTGACCATAATGCAAAATATGGGCAATTATAAAGAAATTCCCCTGGTCTATGAGAAAGTAAATGCATATAGTTATACTGTAAATTAATGATATACAAACATTTTGAAAGCTATTGGAAAAAAACCCAACCAACAATGATGTTCTTACCTTAAAGAATCTGGCATCTGAGCATGATACCAACGATTTATGTCAAATATGCCCAAATAAGTAGATGGTTTGCCTTGACCATATGTATTCACTTGCCAGCTGAAGACTGACACACTGGTATCAGGAGATATCACTGTAATAAAGATAACATGATCTAAGAATGAGTCAGAAAATACTGGTGCACAATATATTTCAGCAAAATGTCATACTACTTGTTTAACTTTCCATTTTTTAAGTGGAAAAAACAAAATAAAATAATTTGGCAGAATATCAGATTGTCCTAAAGAAATGAAATGATATATCTTCCCATAATCCAGTTTGATGTTGTTCAAATTACATCAGATTTTAATAAAATCTTACACTAATTTCCCTTTCTTCTATAATTGATTTACTAAGTCCTTTAACAATCTGTTAATTGTTATATTAATAAGTCTACCAACTTAACATTCAACATCTTTTCACATTACTGTAATTTTCATTACTCTTTGAGCACTGTGCAATGCTCATTTTCATGTTCTTAGAAAAGCCACTCTCCAGCTGTCTTTAAAAACAATACAGCTGGGTTAGGAGAGAGACAGTTTTAAGAGAACTCATTTTATAAATAATTACTAGCAAAGTTGGCAGTTCTACCTATACTTAAACTGGCCTAAATCCCCATTTACAGTCACTTTTCTTGAAACAGCTCATCAGGTGATGTGAACCACTCTGATTCCAAGCAGAAAAGGCAGAGAGAGACTGTCTGCTGTATGAGTAGTCTCTGTGCATGCAGTAAATACGGAAGCAAAAAAAGATGTCCAATTAAATATGGAGAAAGGTAATAAACTAGGTTGATGATAGGTCCAAGGAGCAAAGCAGAAAAATTTATAATCACTAGCAGTAGCATAACTAGGGTGAAGTGACTGGGGTAGAAAAAACCCAGATGCTGCCCAATCATGCCAGTGGCATGGCACCAGCCAGAAGTGACGCTCCCCCTCACGTGTTACAGTTGTCTCGGGCACCTGGCTTTGTTACAACTCTGATCAATAGAGGATAATCTCTCCTGACCCTGAATAGAACCCAGAATTCTTTTACTCAGCAAATACCTGTGAATGTTTTCAAATCATATTGACTACCTATTTTGAGGTCAATAACTAGCACATAATATTCCCCCTACCCCATATTTGTTAAGACATGGGTTAGCACACACAAAAAGGTATACTGAAAGGACATGAAGGCAGCATAGTCAGGTGCTCACATACCAAGAATTATTAGAATTAAAGTTACTTGTGCAACCTTCATTCAGTCTCTTTATGAATATGCTTTATGAACAACTTTTTATACAACCAGATGCTACTTTTTCCACACAATCCTTGCTCAGTGATCCTGCAACACGAATGTCTCTTAATTTAGCTTTTGTATGGGATTTTTATGTAAAAGCAGCATTACATTAAAAAAAAAAAAAGAAAATTGTAGTCTGCCACATGTAGGCTTTCTAGGAAATGTTATGCAGAAAGAACATTTAAGACTTAAAGCTCAATAAAAGGACCCAGAATGGGATGCATGCAACTGAAAAAAAGGAGGAGCAATAAAAAGTTTAGTCTAACTTGGCACTCTATAAAACACAGAACTAAATATATGCAACAAACATATATATGGAGGAAAAAATTAGGTAGACAAAGGAATTACAGGGTAGCTTTTGCTGCTCATCAACAAAATCACTTCTTGTAGGAATAACATCATCTTCTCTTGCTACTATTATACATTAAAGCAAAATATTTCATACTCCTATTCAAACCAAAGCTTAGCATTTTTCTAGTAAAACTAACGTAGAACATGGATTGTGTTCTATTTTTAGATTTGTCTTTAACTTAAAAGATGAGTGAATACTAGCATCTAAACCTTAGTTCACAAATGCATAACTTCTCAAACATGGACATAACAGTACAACAGGAAAAACCTATGAGTGATGTCCCTTTCTCAGTGCAATGCAAACATCTACTCTCTGGTCTTTGAATAAAGTAGACAAGTTAGACTATATAGCTAAGTCAACTTTTAGGATGAGGGTACAGTATTATCCCAGAATGATGCTCATCACCTCTCACATGCTGAAACAAATATTTTTAGGATCCAACAATGTGACAGTTTATTTTGGGAAAATGTTTGGCTAGCATACAAAAATTCAAACCTTCATTCATGCCATCTTCTCTGTCAACATGGATTCGAAATTTTTCTATGGTCTGACAACTAAGCAATTTGGTATTGCTCGTCTGTCCTCTTAAGGAAAAGACACCATCCGTGAGGTCTAGACTGTACCTTTCTTCACAATACTCCAAGCCCTGAAAGATAAAAAAAATATACATGTGTATGTTATGCTTAGATATATAGAAGACCACATTTCTTACATGTCTAAACTAAGAAACCTCAAAATATTTCTTTTAAAAGATTATCTTCAGTTATGTTACAAAAATAAGGATGTGCAAAAACCCTGGATCTCCAACTGTTTTGTGAGCAAAACACACTATTCTATTAATGTATACCATTTTCATAATTCCAAAGAATATGCCATTATCTAGTTTTACAATTATTTGCTACTATTTATATTAAACGATTCAAAACAAGCTTTCCCTTTTAATTTTATTTTCAAAACATTATGAACTTGAAAAGCAAAACAGAGATTTCTATATCATCACTCATATACCCACATTTAAAAAAATGTAAAACAAAGATTTTTTAAAAAATCTAAAACAAATGGTAAGTCCTATCACCTTAACCAAATACATTTTGGGCCTGGAGAGATGACGCATTGGTATCAGGGTAGCCTACACTTATTCCACACAACAGAATAAACTACACCAGAACCTAAAGCAGCCAGACACACAGGTATGCTGGAATAGCTGCACCCAGTAGGCAACTATTATAGAGCATCACCAGTAGGTGTGGAAGAGCAGAACGACCTGTTGGCCTTTGCCAAAGGCTACCCAAGTTATCCTGCAGATAGATAATACCTATTTTCAGTCTAACTGTCAGAGATTTATCCCCATCTTCCAGGGGTAGGTTCTACACCTGATAGGGTGAAAATAACCTGGTTCGCTGGTTTACACATAGCTTGCGTGTTTCCTATCTAGGCCCTTTGTATGGTGTGAAGCAAAACAAGCATAGCATGTACAGAAATGCACAACTGAAAATACATAAACAATTATGCCAGTCATATGATCAAGGAAGACACCTAAAAGCAAGTAGTACTGCATCTGTAATCATAACAAGATAATCAAATTTATAACACATGATAATATGCAATTATTAAAAAGGTTTTACTTAGCAAAACTGGGAAGGGGGAATTATCTATTCTTTAGTTAATATTAACATGATTGGTAAGTGAGAATGAAGCTTTTCTGGCAGTAAAGGCCAAGCATGACAGGAGCAAACAAAGTCAGGATTTAAACTAAAGTGTTTGTATATTTTTCCAAGACAGTCCTACAATGTAACCCTGTATAAATGCAGCACAGGAGAGTAAGAAATATGCCAATTTTAAATTCCAATAAATTAATCTCTTTCATGTGTACATACTGCTTCCAAAATACAGTAGAGCATCAAGTACCTAAATGAACTAGGACAACTCATTCACAAAAATCAGGTCACTCAGCTTATGAAACATGCATTATGTGAACAATGGCAGATTCTAAAGCAATTTTTCTTAACAGATTCAACTTTTTAAAAAGTATTGATTTCACTTTCTTTTCTCAATTGCTAAAAATTTTTTACCTCCATTGCCGTCACATCTACTAAACACCATGGAATACAGCAGCAGTCCCGTGTTCAGGTAACTGAATGGTTCAGATAGTGTTTGGATAACTGACCCTCTACTACATTCAAAAATAACAGCATCAGAATAGAAATGGAGCAAGTAAAAAAGGGAATAATTGCTAAAATGTTAGATTACTGAAGTAATTTTATGAATACAGTAAACAAGCTCAGACGACACAAAACAGGCTGCTAAGTTATGATATCCACTATGACAGCATCTAACATTGGAATACTTATGTTACATATGACAGATTTGGAGCAACCTACAATGGTTTATGCCTACTATATCCTAACCAGGTCACTGTACCAGGCCGTGCAGCATGGCCCTGAAGCCACAAAGTGGTCTCCACATACAGAATAGCTGTTCCAGGACTGTGCTGCTCGCAGCAGACGCTCTGGGATGTAAGCTACCATGGGTGCTCTATGCACCCTAGCATGTTGCCTGCAAGTCACTCAAGACCCTTGGGCAGCACTGCGGGGGGCAGATGATATAGCTTTACTGGCCAGACCCCCTTATGATTGACACCCCTGCTTTCAGGGTCAAGAGAAAATGCATACACACTGAACTACAACTCAGAAAACTAACTAACTAACTAACATACTTTAGATACCTAGGAGAGACCTGTGACCTGTGCCTGAAATTAAAAAGCGAGTCCGTGAAAGAGTATAAAGAAATTTTTCCAAAGGACAGTAACAGTCTTGAACAACTGTTCTGAAAACACTTTCCCTTCTTATATGCATGGCTCCTACTGTTCAGATGAATCAACAATTTTGTTTATAAGAAGGTGAATTACTGTATTCACCACTGATTACAGTTCCCCTAAAGAAATAATTGCAAGTGCTGAACCCAAAAGGAGTTGAAGGTAAATGCTGTGGTACAAAGGGCCTGACAACATAGTAAGTACCTCTGTCTATAAGCAGCAGAGCTGCAAAACTACCCCAGAGAAAGAAAGGCCTGATGGAAGTGCACTCTGGTAAACCTGGAGCAGAAGACATGATCGCAACTAGCCACAGCTACACATTGAGTAAAACAGTATATTACATATTTACCTCATACATAATTTGTCCGGATGCCAAGCGCTTTCTGTCACCAAAGGCTAACTGCAGCAGATGTAAACTCACAACATCACCTTCACTAAAAGGAAATTAATGGTAAATTTTACATAAATGTATAAGATTCACTTTGAATCCATCCAAAACATTTAAGATTATATTGAACACTGTGTTAAAAATATACCACTAAAAACATTTACCGTTTACATCTAAAAATAATGCTTATCAATCTATGACAAGTGATCATGGTTGGACAGAAGAGGAGGTAAAGTTGAAGCCAAACACCTTTGCTGTGGCATTTATCCCTTACTTGACTGAATTCTGTGACTTCAATTTTAGATCAGCTCCAACAGCTTCCAATGAATTCTTACAACTTTTTCCAGAACCAACATATATCTATATAGCACTGCCTGCAATTATTTTTTGCAGTGAAAAGTTGAAATTGGGTCCTTGACCCAAAATATCTAATGAAAACCTAAAATCTAAGAAGCTCGCTTTGATTGCATTCTGCTGGCAGAGTATAGGCTTTGAACAATTAATGACACAGTAAGTCAAAAACCCAAGCTTTGGCCCTGGACACACAACATTTGAAATGCTTCACATATAATTAGTACTTTGAAGGCATGAGCACTGGCATGTGCACCCCCCCCCCAAAAAAAAAATCAAAAAAAACAAACAGCAACTATTAGGAAGTACTTCAGTTTTCAGTTTCAGCTTACAGTTACATCTGCAGGTTTTGAAGAGGAGTTGCTCAGTCCTCCAGTATCAGAGTGCTCCACTCTCTGCCCCCACACCCCTTGCCTGCATTTGGAACCTGCAGGCAAGGAGTGTGGGAGCAGAGGAGGATGAATGAGGTAAAGAATGTGGCAGACAGTCATTAGCACTCTCCTGCATGTCCAGTAATCCCCAAGCCTGGAGAGCAGGAAATCCTTCTTCATTCTCTTCCCCCAGTCTCCCAGTTTTAGCAGGAGGCTTGGGGCTCCCAGTCTCAGTGGTTGGACATTTATCTGTTCTTGGTAATCTCTGCGGCCTGAGAGCCATGCAAGGAATTATTCTCTCCCATCCCAGGGGTGTAGATAAAAATTCCTTGCACACATGACCAATGCAGTTGGAAGATGGAATGCCAAGCACACAGGAAAGTATTCATCGATGTCTGATCTGCTCTCCCCCTACCACGGGGTGGGGGAAAAACTACAGGAACAAGCAACCTCTGTGCCCATGTCTGGAGATCATGCTACTACATGACAGCAGACAGCATGAACTGTCTGCACTTCAAAAAGAAAGTACTTTTTGAAGTGCTTCACATGGTATGTCTGTCCAGGACTTCTCAGTTTAAGGAAGAATGAAAGGATAAACTGTATAACGTTGCATAATTTCTGAAGTCTTGAACAAACTGGATATTAAAAAACATATAAAAAGAACCAGTAGGCTCCCAGAATACTCAAATACAACAAACACAATTTTAAGATGGTAATGTTAAAAAAAGACAATACCACCTCCTGCCACCCCCACAATTCAAAAGGGAGAGTATAAGACAAGAAAAAAATGTCTATTATTGGTGTTCAGATCTTCAAATGGGATATATAAAAAGATGAGAAAGGAAGCAAAATATGCTTTTGACAATGAATAGTTTTCCAAGGAAAGTACTTCAGACATTTAAAAACCAGATTAAATAAAGTGTAAAACAATACAGAAAAAAAATACTAAGGAGATCCTACACATGTCCATCGTGACCATCACGTACCCAGGATGCCTCATAAGAAACCAAGGAAGGCACATAGATTTACACATGTAACATGTTCAAATATAGACACGCATGTATAAACTCCATCATCACACCTCAACAGATGCAAGAAGTTATTAACAGCTATTTTTCTGAATCACCTTTCTTGCGTGGACTGAACAGCCCATAAGTAACAGCAGTTGCGGGGATCATTTTCAGGTTCTTGAAAAGTAACGGCATACACAGGAATCCTTCCTCCTTCTAACTGAAAGTGATACCTGAACCAGGTGAAAAAAATTCAGGTGATGATGACAGCAGTGGTTCCCAAACTGTGGTCCATAATGCTAGAGCAAGTAAGCAGTTCACAGATCGCACAATGCCCTAGGCCCACAGCCCCTCCGCACCCCCACACTTCAGCTGACACTCTCCTTGCCCTTACAGAATGTGCAATGAAAGGTTAATCAGGCTGCCTGACTACCAATGAGAAGCACTGGGGGCAGACAGTGCTCCTTTAGTCCAAAAAAAAAGTTAAGTCACCACCAAATTTGATTGATGTTCCTGAACTGTACCCATATTTCAAGTGATCTAATCTGCACTTCAAATGCCATAGCATTTTCTCTTGCCAGGACTATTGTATACTTATAAGGCTTCTTCCTAATTTTAAGTAGCTGTCCAGCCAATTCAGGCAACTGAACATGATAGCAAATTAACTTAAATATGAAAAAATGTAATGTTCCTGTATTTACTCATATCAAAGACAAGGCTCTCCCCTTCCCATGATTCAATATGGGGAAAAAGAAACTGCATCCTGGAATTAAACACATCTGGGCAGGTGGTTCCTGTGCCTCCAACCGTTGCTTTCTCCAATCCCAGGGAAGATCACATAGTGCAGAGAGCTTCAACACTGACCTAGGGGAGATCACGAGGTATAAGGGGGAAGGGAGAGCCTGAGTGAGACTGCACAGCTGTAGGGAAATTTGCCACCACGTGCTCCATGACCCAGGCCAGAGCTGGGTAGCAGGTGGTACAGTCACTGGGTGGAGGGGAATGGGGGCTACAAGTGTGGAGCAAGCAGAAAGGAAAGAGGCAGGCTTCTCATTGTTTGGGATTGGGTAAATGCAACATGTATATTTGGACTAGATATACTTATCAATGTACTTCTTCTCTTTATAGTATGTACAGTTAATTTAGCAGCAAGCAAGGACAGCTGAAAAGTCTTCTCCATACATGGCAGGGACCAAATAAGCAAGATGTTAAATCACCCACAGAAATTTTACCACCTTCTCCCTCACTATAACAACTTTTTCCAAAAAATTCTATGAGACTTGTTTAACCTACTTTTGTGAAATGAACATCTTTCCTCAAATTTATGAGTTGAGTTCTAATAAAATTTCTAATCTAACCATTGCATTAGGATGAATGCATATTTTCCCTTTACCATATCTACTTAGAAGGCAAGGTCCGTAAGAGATCCAATGCCACACCAACCTCACTTTTAGGTCCTTGTATCTCAGAGTAGAATCTAAAGCCTGAGTTAAAAAAAATTAGGTTTCATATCAGTGCATGAGAAAGTCTGGCACCTCAATGCAGTGGTGCAACACATATACCGATTAAGGAGCTGCCTACTAGTTATGTCTCTGAAATCCCTCCCTACTCCAGCATGTAGGAACATTAAAGTCAGGGCTGTTAAGCCGGCACCTCCAAACCTCAGGATCCCAAGCTGAAAAAATGCTCTGCAGGACAGATGTCTGTAAGTTATCTTTGAAAGAACTAAAATGGCTTCACTCTTACCTTTTATAAAGCAGCCAGAGAAAGTGCCAACTTTATATATAATAGTTAAAGCTAATAGATATATTCTTTAGTTTATAACATCTTATAGTACACCACAGATTCATGGCTAGAGTCTCACTCTCGCTCAGGGCCATATGGATAGTCAAACCTGGGGCCAGGAAAGAATTTTAATTCTCAAACTGGCCTGCATTAATTTTTCACTGCAATGTAGGTCAGGGCCCTTTTTCAAAGATCTTCTAAGAGTATTAACCAACTATTTCCTTGCTGCAGTAGCAAGGCAGCAGGGATCTCATCCTCCTTTTCATCTATGGCATATTACAGGGTCATGTTGATATTTTTAATTTTACGTCTGGTAGATGCATGAGAATGATTGAAGTGGCAATTTTGCCATTTAGGTAAATGACTGTCTACAAATACAGAGGTCATTGTTATCATTCATTTCCACCCCCATCTGCTTAAAATTTGCTTTTTTATGGAGCATGGGGCCCATAAGAAGACACCAAGTCCTAATCAATACCTAGAAGCATTATTTGTTTCTACATTAAGAGATTTAAATGAAAGAGTTATGTCTTTTCAGTTTTTTTAGTGTTACCATTGTGTATTACTGGCTCCAAAATACGCATACTTGTCATGACTAACAATACTTGTGCTTAAATTAATTCCACTGATTCACGTAAAAAACCTTGAAGTGGTACTGTATTTTAATAGTATATCCCAATGTGTTTGCACTCCCTTTCCCATCTTTCTATGGCCCTTAAGTCTGCACACTCTCTGAGCCACACACCAAGTATTTTGCAAATACAAGGAATTTAATTTTGTATCAACCAACTCGTTTATTTTTTAAAATATAAATTACCAATTTAATTAACAGTAGAAAGTGTAAGTGATGTTAGTCAATCATTATACAAACCAACAACTGGAGATGCAATAGACTTTTCTATACTATATCTACAGGAGAATGTGATATAAAATTATCTATAAAACCAGAAACATACAAAATCTCTAATACCACTATACAAGTGTCCAGTTCATAGTTGCCTCCCTTTACCTTACACCAATGGCAAATGACAATACAGAAAAAATCAGAGATCAGGACCAAAGGAAAGTCTTCAATCTTAGTCACCACTGGAGTGTGTGGAAATTTATTTCTAAAGACAAAAGCTTGATGATGAGTATTTTTTATCTGTCCTGCTAGTCTCATCTCAGACCTTAAGAGATATTGCTATGAAAGTCAAGTAAATCAACAGAATTGTTCTGCAAGCCTGGCGTACCTTACTGCAATAAGGTTTTTTTAGGTTAAAAAATTAAAAATTATGTACTTCCACAATTCATTAAATACCATTAAAACATGTAAGTAGTTCACTTTAGTTTTGCATAAACCAGTGTCCTCTCACATTGAAAGATATCTATAGGTCCGTCACCAAACCACTTCAATATGCAGATGTAGTAGGCAAGGTAACCAAATTTCAAAAGCAGCCACATAAAAGCAAGAAGTCGATTCAAATTACATATCACTAAAAATCTTTCTTTAGAATCAGATTTTTCCAAGTGAATACCATATTCAAGAACTTGAACAAACAGCTTTTTCTAGTTACATTTTACTTGGTCATGTGAAATAGCTCCGCCAACTACACCAAGACACAGAAAAAACAAAGACATACGTACTCTTTCTTCAAGGTTTTCATATTCCACAGTGAAAGATAGCCATCTGAGAAACCCACAACCAGCTGGTTGCTCCTGCTTATGTAGCACAGGGTGGATACTGCTGTGCCTGATGGGTTCAACAGCTGGAAACAAAGATGTCTCCCTTCTCTCATCACAGCTTCTCTTATTTGCGGGATTTCAGCAGGGATCCCAGTGATCACTTCTAGGTCTACAAACACCCACACAATAATATGCATTATAAAAAATTACAGCACTCTGCTTTAAGATACATTGGCATAATGGTAAACTATTATCTGGTTTCATTGCCCTCATCAAACCTCCAATGTCTTCAAGGCTTTCAATGAGCATATATACTGTGCATTTAATTTTAAGAAAAAAGGAACTGCCAAACTGGATTAGACAAACAGTTGATTTAGGTCAGTATTAGTCTCGTACATCACAGGAAAGTACAAGAATTCCCATGATGGACATTTGTGAGATGTGTCTATAAGGAAAGTTTCTACTTAGGCCCTGTCAGCCAGTAGTTCGCTAAGGTCCCAAAGCACAAAGATTTATTTATATCCTTTAGGCCAGAGGTTCCCCAACCACTGGGCCGTTGCCTGGTACTTGGCTGTGAAGGGCTGGCTGCCAGGATGTGGCACGAACCCCCTGCTCGGACCCCCGTCCACCTAGGTAAGCAGCTTCCGCCGCTGGCAGTGACATGTAGGATTAAAGCTGGGGTGGGGGGGCAGGCAGCCCCAGGACGGAGGCAGGCAGCTGTTTGCCCCGTCTCGCTCCTGTGCCAGTCCACAGGGGAAAAAAAAGGTTGGGAACCACTGCTTTAGGTGAACTGCTGAAAACAACAAATCGCCAAGAAGCTACTTTGAGCACCATCATCAAAAAGAAAGTGGATATACATAATCTTATGGAGATGCAAAAACCATTAGTACAGCCTTACTGTTTAAGCTTTATTTATTTATTTATTTAAAGAAAAAAGCTCCTCTTCTTGGTTCTATGTCTCTCTCTATAATCATATTCTTTTTATCAAAACGTCTTATAAAAATGAGTACCTAGTTTGATTTGTAAGTTCTGATTTTGGTATTTTAGGGTCTACTTCCTTTGATATCAAGAGCAGAATTCCCACCAAGCTCAATGGTAGAGATTTCAGCTTCTTAAAATGATTTACTAATCTAGATTTTTTAATAAGATTTTGGTTTTAGCAACCAAAATATGAGATCACACCCACTTCAGCTCAGGTGTATGTGGTGTCAGGAAGATATTTGTTTCTGTCAACAGGTGCTTTTTTTTTTTTTTTTTTTAAATACACACAGTGTATTCCATTTAAGTGCACAGCCTCATGACTGAAAAAAGGCTACCTACTTAAGTTTGGATCAATGCATACTCCATGTAATATAAACAATCAATACTTGACTACATGGTGCTGTCAGTGCTGCAGTATTAACAACCCTGAAACAGTCTAGGCTCCTCTCATTTTCAAGCCTTCTGATAGCAGCCCCTATAATAACTATTAGAAACCTTGGATTGCTAATAATCACTGCACTGACACAACTGTATGTCCAGGGTGGTCTATCTATGGCACACATGCCATAAGTGCCACTGGCAGTCTATGTGGCACACAGCAGACCAGGGAGGGGACAAGAAGCAGTTAAAGGGAGATTTTCTACAAAATAGACAGTTACAGTTAATATGCAGTTAACTAGAATACAAATTTAGTTATAAATTTGACAGTGCAGCTGAAAGATACTCTGCACATAGGCAGAATATACTGTATTACATTTTAAATGGTGAGCATTTATCAGTGAGAAAATTGTATTTTATTTTTCAACAAGGAAATTTAAAATAAGTTTACCTGATGCTTCTACTTCATTCTGACTACATGACAAATCATCCAGACAAAGATCCACCAGAAGGATATGTCCAACATCCGTTACCACGGCTGCCACACCAAAAAGCCATCGCAGACTCTGGTGCAAATGCTGGGTGCTCACACTGGCTCCTCCATGATTTATTATGGGTTCTATAGCAGTTACCTAGTAGAAAACTTTGCATTAATGTTTAAGCCATTTGACAAGCTAAAGTCTTTCAATAAAAGAAATTAAATTTAGCATAATAGAAATACCATTCTGTACTTACGTTATTTAAAATTTGATGGCAAAATATTTTCTCAGGCTGTTGTAATAAAACTGATACCCGAGACTTGGAGGCAGGACCAAGCATCTTCACAACTACAAAATCCACTACTGAAGTTATCACTGCTCTCAGTCACATAAATGCTAATCAGGTAATCTGACCTCTATCTTCTTTTCCCCTCAAAGTTATTTGCCCCTTGTTACTCAACGGATTACCAAAAAAAATTAAAGTTAATTCAGATTCTTGCTAATGGAGTACTAGAAGCTGCACTTAAGAGCGCAGAAGTACAGCAAGCATCTCAGTGTATAACAACTTCCTTCAAATTCCAGTTTTGGTTTCTTTTTATTTATATAGGTTTTTCCCTTAGCTAATGGTTACAAGCAGAAACCTTTTTTACTTTAATACATAGTCTTGCAAGAGCTGTCTTGACTCTTTTCTATAGGGGAAACTGAAAGGGCATTTCTCTCATTGCAGCATGGCCTGGTTTTCATATTTCTCAGTCATCACCAACTCAGATTCTGGGACCATGCAGACAAAGAAAGTTTCCTCAGTTCATTGAATGTGATTGCTAGTCTTCTGCCACCATTCAAATAAGAAAAATTTTCAAAAATGTTGTTTAATACTCTCTCAAATCAACTATTTAAGAGTATTAAACATGTATGCCAGTAAAAAATATAAAACAAATTAATGCAAACAGCATTTCAATTGCTTAATGCAATATGTATACACCATGATAAATTATGATGCTTCCCTATAAAAACTGAAAAATAAATACTTGTTTCTTTTTTTTAAACCCACTCTTTTAGAACAGTTAATTCTATGTATGGCCAACATATGCAGACATCATGTATTCTTGCCCTATAGCAAAGTCTTCATGCATTAACGTTTTGGTATCTTGAGCTAAAAATCTTAAGGCAGTGTGAAATGGCATAATCTAATTGACTGCACCAGATATATAACTGGACACCTGAAATTGAACACCTAATCCATAATTTCAAGACTCCACTATAATATTAAAAAATTCACAGGAAATTAATTTCTGAAAAAAAGAACTAAAAATTAATCCAACCATTATGTAAGACAATGTAACACGATTTAATGTTTGGTATTACAACATACAAACTTCCCATGGTAGAACTACAAGGGCAATGAAACTACTTCTATACCCAAGAAACAATATTCACAGCAAAATGAAGGCGGACTAAATAATAATTAAAAAACCAAAATAAAAACAAAACCAACAAAAAAAACCCCAGTCTGGACAAAAAATTTATATTTGCTTTGCCAAGTCACTCATCACAACTTAAAACATTCCAGTTCTATTCAGGGCCTGCTTCTAGCTCTTCCTAATTTAATATGACATGCCTGAAAGCTCTAAAAGACAGCAAAACAAAACCCACAAGTTAAACAGGTTTGCAAAAGTTAAGTCTTCCTTAGATGTGCAGAAAAATCACTCCCATAAGGTGTTATTTCTCTCTAACATTGGGGTATCAATAATCAGGTAAACCTGACTTTGCTCCAATGTTTTCTGAACATTAGCCAAAAGTTATCATCTCCCATAAATAAATCCTTAGTCTCCCAATACCACTTTTTACACCAAAAAAACCCTCTATAACATGATCAGTACAGCCCCCACTTTGTTTTCTTTCAGATCCTTTTTGATGGCTTACCGCTAGCATGATACTTACTTAGAACCCTGTACATGTTGAAGTTTAGACAAACAAGATGCATGACCCTCTCTCAACCCCTTATCCTTACTGACTTTACCATCCCTCGGCCTATTCTTCACCCCAATTTTAAATGCAATATGTAACAAAACCATGTCAATTCTTCACCATATTAATTTACTTATTATATAGCATACCCAAAACAATCAAAGGGTAGGGGAATTCTTAGACCAGAGGTCAAACTCACCTTCCACCCTGGCTCCTTATAGTCCAGATCCAGTCTGGGGCACATGACAACAGTGAAAGCTTCAGTTCCAGCGTGGGGCCCACAGCACACCTATAGCTCCTGCTGCATGTCCCTGTGCCACAGCAGCAGCTCTAGCTCCAGCACAAGGCACACAGCAGCACCAGCTCTAGCATGGGGCAGTGATGGGGCTGGTGGTTGAAGAGTTGGAACAGTGATGGTGAAGTGGCTGGAGGGTGACCAAGGCTGTATCAAGCCTCACTTCCCCTCCTGCTGCCATTTAGCACATCCACTGTGGTGCCAAGCATTCTGGATTCTGTGGTAGGCCTTCCCCCATAGCTTTCAGTGGCCCATCAGTAACCCAGCAGGCTGGACAGAACATTCCACAGGCCAGATGTGGCTTGCGGGCTATATATTTAATAATCCTGTCTTAGATCAAGCTTTTAAAGGGAGGGAAGGTTTCTTGCATTTGCTCTATTGTGCGAAGAGCAATCAATCCAAGCGGCACTTATGGGTACTACTATAATAAAAATCTTTACCACCACCAATTATGAAAAAAGGTGGAAGGGAGGGAAAAGAGAGGACAGAGAGCAAGAAAAATCTCCAAAAGATGGTAACAGAGAGGAGTCATTATGGGGAGAAAAAAAGGCAAAACGGATAACACTGCTAGCAATTTTCGACACCTCAATTAGTTAAATGTGGTCCTTGCCTATATTAAGAAAAGCTGTACAACAATAATTACCTTGCTTTAGCGTAAGCATTTGAATAAACATTACACATGGTTACACCACTGAACATTCTCTGAATACAGACAAGGTTAAGTTAAAACATGACCAACAAAACTACCAGTGCAAAGAATGGTCACATATATGCCAAGAGAGCTCCCCACACTCTCTTCTACACTCTGAGAAAAGGTGGAATGCTTTATATAAAATTGAGGTTGTGTATTAAGCATTCATGTGTAGCAGGGGAAAACTGCCACCACTAGAAAGGACTCTAGGAGAGAGAGAAGTAGAAACATTCAGCTTGCAACTGTCCCCTCTCCTCTGCTCTTTGCACCTTCTTTCCTGAGAACACAGTGATCCTGGTCTGGGGAAAACATAGGGAGCAAGCTTGTGGCACTGTCTGGCCCATTAAACTGCCAGGACCAGGAGCTCAGCAGCCAAAACAAAGCCCATGCCTGCTTCTCATGCTGTGGACTTTAGTGTGAGAAGTGGTCAGTGGGCTTGTGGTCTACAGCAGAAGTGAGAGCTATGCCTTCTCCAGGTTGGGGTAACATGCTTCTGGCAAAGAATGTGAGGCTTCCCTCCTGGCACAAACCCTCCTGGTCCCTGGGAGGAATTAGGTTATTTTTCTCACAAAACTGCCTCTTTTGATTCAGGAGAATCAGTGTGAACATTTGTATACTTGTAGTTCCTACCAGGAGAAGGTGACTCTCCTGGCAGATGCATAATGCTCAAATTAACTGACACATTCTTAAACTTTAACAGAATGCAGAATAGATCATAACTCTGTAAATCACCAATAAGTGTTCTGTGGGCCACAAACACAAATCTGATACCCTCTAATTAACTCCACCCACTTTCTATTGTCCATTCTACAGGGTAGGCAATCTTGGAACTGACACTGATAGTGAGTCATCAGGAGGAAAGATTTTGAAGAAGAGACAGATGTCTATTTTCCATCTCTTGAAAGATGTCAGAGACTATTATAATACAAGACCCTTGGTTCCAAAATCATAAGTTATTGGTACAGATTCTATATATGATAGCTTTCTAAAGAAAATGTTGACTGAAGACCAAAAGCCCAGAAAACTATTTGAGACAGTCGGGTAGCTTGGAACAAAGACTTAACATAAGATCCTAAATGCAAATCATTTTACTTAAAAAGATGTAATTTCTGGTGTTCATCCTGTAAGCAGAAAACTCGGACTTAGATTTCCAAGACACTTCATATCTTTAGCTATAAAGATAACTAAGTTGCTCATACATCTTGCCACATCCCTATTCAACATAGGGGTTTAAACCTATAATCTCCTTCTAGCTAGGTTGATGTTTTAAGGAATGTAGATTTGATTTGCAGCTCTGAAGGCTAGGATCCAGAACAACCTTAAAATACTGGAGAAATGTTCTACAGTCAGTCAAATGAAATTTAAAAAGGACATGTGAAGAGTCTTGCACTTAGGACAAAACAATTGCAAGCACAAACAGACTATGAATGACCGGCTATATTACAGTACTACACAGAAGGACCTGGGGGGGTATAGTGGACCATCAGCTAAATATGGGCCAGCAATGTGCTCTTGCTGCAAAATAAGCCAACAGCATACTGGGTTGCATGAACATGAGTGTCACTTGTAAAATCAAGGGAAGTGATGTTTTTAGGTCTACTTAGCATTGCTGAGGCCTCACCTGGAGTACTTTTGGGTACTCCACACTTCAAGGATGTGGACAGATAGGAAAGGGTCCAGCACATGAACAAAAATGGATTAGGGGCCTGAAAGGCTAGCCACCCGATGTGGTACACGAACCACAGGTTGGCTACCCCTGTTCTACTGTACAAGCAAAAAACTTATTTTACTCAGTGTCAGTAAAGAGATCTTTTGAACCTTCCAATATAAGCTTTGGTGTCAAGAAACAGTCAACTACACATTGAACATAAGGATAATATTCAAATTCCATAGTACAGTAAAAGCTCTCTCAAAGCAATTTAAAGATACATACCCTTCCTGGAAGAACAACTGCTTTAACCACTCTTGATATTCCCAGGTCATACAGGCAAAGAACACTACCTTCTGCTTCTTCCAGTCCAACTAACAGTCCAATTCTTTTTTGCCAGGAAAACTCCTTTACCACAAGAACAGTAGGAGGGTGCTCATTTGCTCCACTGAAACGATATGCAGATAGTCGCTCTCCCGTAACAGAGTTTATTACTTCCAGTTGAGGACCACACGTCAGATAAGCCAGTCCATTCCTACCTAAGAGGAAGAGAAAAGCATGTGTAAGAATAAAGATAAACTGGAAAAATTAATTTGGAATTGTAAACTATTAGAACATGAAGTGAAGACATGTTCTCCCCAAAATAGCTACACAGAAATATACATACTTGCAGTGAGTAATGTTCGAGTTAGAGATTCTTTTTGAATGTACTTGCTTGTGTACACATACTAAAAATTAACTTGTACTCCAATACGAAAACCAAAAAAGCAACAGGGTCTGCATTAGACTACATAAATGAAGTAAAACCATTAAAATAGTTGCATTTTAGGAAAACTGCCCTGAGCTTGGAAGAAATATTGGTAACCTGAAGGGGGTGGGTCTATTTAAATAGTTAATGATTTTAAATCGCCTTGCAGAAAAATGCACTACCTAAACAAGGATTTTAATCTTGTTTTATATTTGTACTTTTTTTTTTTTTCCCCCAGTTATTTTCCTAAAGAAAGGCTTTATTAACACTGGTTGAAATTAAACAGGTTTGCAGACTAACTGGACAGCAGCTCTGCCGAAAAGGACCTGGGGGTTACAGCGGACAATACGCTGAATAGTAGCGGGTAGCGCACCCTTGTTGCCAAGAAGGCTAACGACACACTGGGCTGCATTGGTACGAGTGTTGCCAGTAGATCAAGGGAAGTGATTATTTCCCTCTATTCATAGTTGGTATTCAGCACCGGTGAGGCCACACCCAGAGTACTGTGTTCAGTTTTGGGCCCCCAACTACAGAAAGCATGTGGATAAATAGCAAAAAGTCCAGCAGAGGGCAACAAAAATGGTGAGGGGGCTGGAGGACATGACTTCTGAGAAAAGACTGAGGGAACCACACTTATTTACTCTAGAGAAGACAGAGGGGTTTAACAGAAGCCTTTAACTACCTGAAAGGGGGGGTTTGAAAGAGGATGGAGCTAGACTCTTCTCAGCGGTGGCAGATGACAGAACAAGGAACAAGGGGCTCAAGTTCCAGAAAGGGAAGTTTAGGTTAGATATTAAGAAGAATTTGCTCACTAGGAGGGTAATAAAATACTGGAACAGGTTACCCAGAGAGGTGGTATAAGAAGTTCATCCTTGGAGGTTTTCAAAACCCAGTTAGACAAAGTTTTGGCTGGGATGATCTAGTCATGAATGGTCCTGCTTTGAGCAGGGGTTGGACGAGATGACCTCCCGAGGTCCCTTCCAACCCTAACTTTCTAAGAATAAGAAAGTTCAATATTACAGAATCATAAACAAATATAGCCTTACATTAAATTTAATATTTTTGTCAACCAGAAGAATGTTATAGCCACTTGTATGAACAATTATATACCTTACGATGTGTCACAGATCCACAGATAGAAATGCTGTACAGGATTCTTGCTCTGCAGGCTGAAGATAGGCTAGGGGGGAGGCTGTGTAGAATGCAGGCAGAGACAATTATGGGGGGAGGGGCTTTTGGTGAGGAGAGGGGAAGGGAGACCCCCAGTTGAGGGAGCTAGCTGTGACAGAGGGGAGGTTGACCCCAACCCCAGATTTTCAGAAGCATGTTACAAAGGGCTAGGTAGTCAGAATGTAGGGTAAAGACTTGGTCAATTTTGTTTTACCTTGCTCTGTAGCCATAGAATCATGGAAAGTTAGGGTTGGAAGGGTCCTCAGAGTATTTGATCACTTTTTCTTCTTTTATACCATTTGTTGTTCTGTATAATAAACCCTTTGGTTTTTCCTGTTACCTCAGGCACTTCGGGAGAGTAAATCAATAATCTGGGCACACCCATTCAAAGTAGGAGACCAATAAGCTTAAATAAAGCCAGGGTGCATCTCTCAGAGCACCTCAATACTAGATGGTTTTGGCTCCCCTTAACATTTAATGGAGATTTAGCATATTTTTTTATTTAACTACATAAAACTCAAACATGCTAAATACATAAAAAGTCAGCAAAACATGTTTTGTGTTTATAATTGATAGATTACGCACACAAAGCAACAATTGATTATTTCTTGTCACAATGAGCCAGATTTTCAAAGATCTTAATATGTGTCTGAAGATGCAGACAGGTGTCTAGTCAGATTTTGAAAGAAAGGTTTAGGTAATTCAGCTTGCCTAAAAACTTCCAAGAAATGCCAATCTGCATCTTTAGGTTCCTATTAATAACTCTACTCATCATGCAGGGATTCAGGTTTTCCATTTCCCACAGAAAAACAGGGATTTCCCCTTTTTAAAATCAGAGAAAATGCAGATTTCTCCTTTTAGCAGAGAAACCAGTGGACTCCCTGCTTTTGCAAACAGCTCTGCAGACTGGTTGAGCTCCAGCCTGCAAACGCTGTTTGCAAACAGGGCAGGAAACCCCCAGCAGAGGGAGAAGATGCGGCCTGAGGCTCGCACTCAGCCACGGCACTGCTAGGCTCAGCTTAGCCTCACTCTTGTCCTGGAACCTGAGGTAAGTGGGGCTTGCAGGAGTCTGGGGGCCCTCTGGTAGGGCTGGAAGGGGGAGCCAAGAGCCAGCCCCAGTCCCGCCTGAGCAGTGTGGAAGCCAGCTCATGGTGCTTCTCCTCCAGTTGCCTGCTCTTGGGAGCAGGGAGCTGCAGACTTGGGGCCCTGGCAGCAGGGCTGTGGGTAGGGGCAAGAGGCATGAGTAGGGAGGAGGGGAGGGGACTGTTGTGGGGGCAGTGACAGGCACCAGCAGGGCTGGAGGGGGCAGGCTTTTGGGGGAGTAAAAGGCACCACCAGGGCGGGGGGGGGGGGCATTCAGGGGGCTTATAATTTTAATAATGGATTTTGGGGGTTGTCAGAGAATTTGTGACTTTTTAATCAGAGAAAACCAGGCTTCCAAGTTACTTCACCTTCAGTTTTTACTCAGACTGAGGCAGCAACTTTTCTTTCCTTTTCTTTTTAAAAATGCTGCATAATAATGCATTAAAATGTAAACAACAGTATCTACTCCACTATACAGACTGAAAATATAAAAATACTTAATGCAGTTACATGGCATAAGGCTTAAACTAAGTTAAATTTTTAGTATCACAAAGCCATTGATTCTGTATATAATTAAAAAAAAACAAAACTAAAAAAACAAATCCCAACTTCTTATCAAGACTTATTCATCCTGAACCTGATGTACCTACATGGTGCTAAGCATGTTCTCAAAATACAGTTTAATAGTACTGTATGTATTAAATAATCACTACTAACTATGAGTTATCTAATTTTAACATATACGGGCTAAATGTTAGAGGAAGCTAAAGTTTTACCTCCAGTAAACTTTCCCCGAAGTATGGACTCCAAAGTTATCTCATCTTCCCCGAGCGCTTGGATAGTCACTTCTGGAAACTGCAGCAGACTGCTTGTTACCTGAGCTGTTAGGTCTCGCATACTTCACTGTAAAGAAATATAAATATATTGACCAGCTGAACCTTAGTCAGCAACTAACAAGCAGAGATTTATGAGTTATCAATGAGTATTACACTCCACATTACCTGTAGGGCCTGCTGTCATATCCAACATTCTAATATTATAAAAGCCTTAGTCTGTCTGTCACAATACATGCACACTCTGATTGGCTGCCAAGACGGCCAATCAGAGTGCTCCAAGAGTGTTTGGACTGCAGGTGGTGGCAGCGGATCACTGCCATGACAGCAGGGACAAGAGGGCGAAAGCCAGCGCTGCTGGCCTCATCCCCTGCGCCCCCTCCTCCCTGCTCCCAGGAGGCAGCAGCAATGGAGCAGAGTGGAGCATGAGGCCAGCAGCACTGGCCTTTCCCCGCACCACCAGCTCCCTGGATGTAGCAGCAGCATGGAGTGCTGGGTGGCAATGCTCCATCCATGCTCCACCAGCATTCATGGGGAGGGGAGACAGGCGGGCAGAGCAGGTCCAGCCCCACAACAGCAGTGGGAAGGGTAGAAGTGCAGCAGGCCCAGCCCCAAAATGGCAGCTGGGGTGGGGGGGGTCCTGCAGCAGGGGGGAAGAAAGGGTGAGCTGGCCTGGCCCCAAAGGTGAGGGGGGCCAGACACAAGCCTCTGTCCCCGCCTGCACACCCCCCACCCTGTCATTCTTGACACGCAATTGGCTAGTCATCAAAATATTTCTCACCATACTTTCCTTCATATTCATACCAATCAATTAGTATATCAATTAGTATCAATCAAAAAGTATCAATTAGTATATCGTGGTTAGTAATTCTGGCATATAGACGCCAGGCAACCTCTTTTGGTTACTGGCTGGAGAAACAAATAATCATTTCCAACTTGGGAAATAATCATTTCCAACTTGGGGGAGCAAAAAAAGGCTAAATATTCATCTTACTGAAAAAGAGAGCTGTTATCAAGAGGAATTATCTAAACTGTTCCAAAACACTCTGAATCCTACTCATCATCCACTGCCAACTACATCTGATCACAACATTTATGAACAAGCTGAGATTTTAGTGACATAATAGGCTTTGTCTCTGTCTACAGCTGGTGACCAGTGCTAGTAATTTTCTCCTTATCTGATGAATTCAGATAGGAGCAAACAAACCAATTGGTGACTTCACAATGAATAAAGGAACAGAATTTATTGGTCGACAAGTGTCTGTGAAGGCATCAACCACCTCATAGGCTAGGGTCAGACATTACACATAAACCAGTTTAAGTGCGATTAGGAACTGGTTTAAACTTGTAATGGAATATAAGTTCAGTGCACATAAACCAGTCTGAAAATGGCTGAAACTGGTTTGAGATACGCCTGGTTGAATGTGGTTTATGCAATGTCTGTCCCAGACCATAAGAAAACAAAATAAACTCAGGCGCTGGAAAGTAAGAACAGTTCAGTTTAAGTCAGTTCAGTCATATGACATGTACCTGATCATTCAGACTTGGGAAACAAAAGTGACTGGTCCACAGTGTTCCCTTGCATGTCATCAACTACAAACATGGGCATGCCTTAACAAGGGTAGCATGGTAAATCACTAAAGCTTAAAAGAACCTCTTTCCAAGAACCTTATGATGGATGTTTTCATTTCAACTTTAAGAATTGCCTCCTTCTCCCCCTACTTTATTTTACAATTTTGGCAAATATTATTCCTCTTAATTTACAGTATAACAAAAGAATGCTTCCAAAAAAATCTTGATTTCACGGACTTCTAGAGAAAGATCAAGTCCCCCCAAATTTACTTTGCTTTTGGCATAAATTCAGAGAAGCCTTCAGAAAGTAGATTGTCTTATCATATCTACACAGGGGATTCCTTGAAAAGAGAAAATTTTGCTGACAAAAACTTGAACACTGGAGGTGTTCAAGAAGAGGCTGGACAGCCACAGTCAAGGATGATCTAGGCATAGTTATTCTTATGTTCTACTATGGACATAGTAGACAACTGCGCTTTGCTGGTTGCTCCCTTTCTGCTACACATGCCAGCATGTTTTTAAACCTCCCCAGTGGCATTGGGTGTTGGCTACAGCCAAGGTTGGGGTCTTTGACTAAGGTTTGCCAACACTCCTGCTGGGAGCAAAGCTAGAGGCTCTTTGACCCTCTACTCAGGGTCAGACTGATCACCATATTTAGGGTCAGGAAGGAATTTAACACCGTGGTCAGAATAGTACCAACTGCAGCAGTGTTTGCCTTTCTCTGTAGCAGGTGTGGCCCTCTACCTAGGATCGCTTGAGCATATACTGGCAACATTTCATAGAAGCAGAATATTGGCTGCTGTGCTTCCCGCTTTACTGTGGCAGCTTAGAGTATGAGGTCTGTTTTGCAGCAGCGTTGATGACAGTCGTATGTAAAGTTTAGATTATGGATTGTATAGAATCATTTGGATAGGGATGATCCTGCCTTAAGCAGGGGGCTGGACTAGATGACCTCTACAGGTCCCTTCCAGCCCTACTTCTCTATAATTTTACAAAAAAGATGGGTATAGAGACCTGGCATGCTCTAGGTCACCAACAGACCCTGCCTGAGAAGAGTTGAGTTGCTGTGCCTACTGGCAGTACCAAGCAGTATGTGTCAAACAGAAAGCATAACAACATGCAGGGTCTGGTATCAGGAACAAGACATATTTTGAGAAGAATACTGCTGGCAGCAAGGATGGTATTTCAAAGGACACTGCTGAAAACTTTGCATCTACTGTTTCCCATGCTTGCATGTATACCAAATAATTTCAAAGTGCTGGAGTTCCTAATAAGATAACAAATCTCTTGCAACAAGTTGGATTTGTTTTTAGATTTCATTTCTTAAAATATTTTAAAATAATATTGAATTGAATAGTTTTACCAGACTCCACAAAGAAAAAAACCCAAACCTTTTTGAAGTTTTGATATACTAACAGCTTTACTGTAACTATACAGTAAATAAGTTTCAAGTCATAAATAAAGTGTATCCTAAGTCCAAAAGAAGACTAAGCTAAGAAAAGGGCATTTAACAATTTGCTGCCTAAAATAAATTGTGGCCCAGAAATATTAACCTGACAGGTTAGGAGACACTATTACTAAGAAGATTTTGGCTCTTTTTTTTTTGAAGATTTTTCTTTAAGATACTTGAAAGATGAAAAACAAACAGATGTAAATAAATTGGTTTTGCAATTCAGTATTTTTAAATTACTATAAAGCCCTGATTTGAATTATATTAATGATTCACAAGCTTGGGTCTGTAGACAGATAATACATAACATGGTGCCAACAAGCTTCTCCTTTCCATCAGTTTCTGTAGGTACCTAGGCTTTTCATAGCCAAGGAGAACCTAAAGGTCTATAAAAGCAGCCAATTACAGGCCACTGCTGCATTAGAAAGAAAAAGAAAATAGAAGCTGTCCACAGGATAGAAGATACTAACAGAAGAATGCTCAGAGGAGAAGAAACAAGGCAGCCAAGCAGCACATTCAGGAGGAAGGATGAAATCAAGCAACAAGAACATTGTGTTCTATGTAGTCTGAGAAATAGAAGCAATAGATTGATACTGTGTGAGAAACAAAGAAGGGGACAATTTAGCTGTGAAACCAAAAAGATAACGGAAGAACCATAGATGGTACAGGCAATTCCTTCCACCCACCAAAAAGGTCACAAATTCTAGTTCTGAAATTAGACACTTTTAAAAAAGGTCTTTATTTCTCAACTTATATTTGACAGCAGTTTGTGCAGCTTTACCATTTTTGATGATTAGTTGCACTTCCTATGTTACAAACTGCTTTCAGCCCACCTTGCTAGAAGCTGTTCACCAACAAAAGAAAAGCTGAAGCTGAAGGGTACATAGTGAAAAGCTGAAACAAGGAGCAGTAGACCAGTTCAGATGTAAATTTGAAGTTGCTCTTCAGAGCCTAAGATATCAGGGAGGAACAAAAAATCCTTTAAAAATGTTGGTTTTGGACAAGTAGTTTGAAATCCATTATTTACTCACAAACTGTATTTTAAAAAGAGTAGCCACATTTAAAGATTCCTTTTGGCAATCTCTCTTAAAATTCACTGTTATAAGCAATTTTGAAAAAAGTGTATTAAAAAGCAAAGTGTAATGAAGAGGACAAATTATAGGCAGGTACCTGATCATATTAAGTAACTGATTATCTTGCACTGTAAGCAAAGAAGTGGATGACACACCAAAAAGCAAGTAAGCCTACCTTTCCTACACCAAGAAAGGTCTAGTCCATCATTTCTAATAATCCATTTGGCAATTACAAAGATTCTGTGAATGCTTGAATCTTTCCTTTAAAAGGGATAGATCAGAAATAAACAGCAGGAGAGAATACTGAAATTTTCCATACTGGAAGAGTCATCTGAGGCCTCATGAGCCAATGGAAAGCATGTGATGAATCCCACACAGGTAAATGTACTATGGGCTCACCTTCATTTGCCATGTCTATTCACAAATGCCAAGAACAAGTTCATGAAGAAGTTCCTCAACTTTACACAGCGAGACTGGCCATGAAAATAAAAAGGTGCATATTGCAAAGTACAAAACGTAAAGAAAAATTCAAGTTCATTTGCAGAAGAAAGCTTCTTCCCATTTAACAGATATTCCCCTGGCTCTAACACTAGCTCAGCTGAACCACAGAAAACCAACAAATACACAAATCTTCAAAAGCTGGTCCTACTTTCACCGCATATTTTACCTGATTCTCAGTAAACCATTGTTCGGTACAAATGGCAAAGCATTATCTGGCAAGGGTTTCCTCAAGCAAACCAGGAGGCTTTTTTAAAGTTTTCCAGTACAGGTATGGCCTAACAGGAGTGCAAATGACTGCAATAATTCACGCAGAATCCATTGACCTGATTATTGGGATGTTTGATTACCTCACTATATAGAATTATTGATTGAGTTAAAAATCAATAAGGCTGCTGGGAAACAAGGAAGGAAGGTAAAACAAGGGATCAAGATAAGATGCTCTCAACAAACACTAGACTTATTACAGGTCAGGGAGACAGTCATTGGTTACAAAGAGCTCAATCACATACAGCCAACTTTGAAAAGGGAATTCCTGATGCACACTTCATTATAAGAATTGTACAGAGAGAAAATTCGCCATTCCAGATGTATTATTTTTCACTTTTACTTCCTTTTTGCAACTAAGCACTCAATGTTGCAGCAATTATCACAGCATTTGAGGAAGGCTAGAGTCACCACTGTCCTTTAATTAGCTAGGCAAAAACATGTTTAACTGATGTGATAATAGCTGCAATGGTCCAGGGAATATGTCAGAAGTAAGGCCTGTGTAGTAAGCCAATCAGACAATTGGGAGGGATGTTAGACAAGCTTTGAGGCGCCCACCTCATCCAGGGAGAATAGGCATCAACAACTCGTACTTCAAGAGCAGTTCTCATACTGGTCAAAAACATGGGTCAAGTTGTTTCTCACATACAGGTTAAAAATAGGAAAAGACCAAAGGAAAGGCAATGAGAGAAGCCAGTGATTTCACTTTGGCAAATACCATGGAAGTCAGTGTTATAGATATAGAGAATTCTGCCATGTTTTACTTCTACAGGAAGAGTAAATATTTGAGATTTATTGCAAATGGCAGTTCATAGGATCACAGAAGTAGGACTGGACAGGACACCACACACAGGTCTCCAACTAAATCAACCCAGACAAGTATCTGTCTAACCTGCCCTTGAAAATGTCCAAGGATGGAGATCTCATAGTTTCTCTAAGCTCATCCCAATGCTTAACCACTCTCCAGTCAGCAAGTTCCTCTTAATCTCCAACCTAAATTTTCACTGCTGCAGCTTGAGGCCACTGCTCCTAATCTGGTCCCCTACAGCCACAGAGAAACCCCATCTCCATCTTCTCTGTAATCACCCTTCAGGTATTTGAAAACTGTTATCAAATCTCCCTTCAGTCTTCTCTTCTCCAGACCTTTCCAAACTTCTTGAAGGGTGAGATCCAAAACTGGACACAGTTTTGACCAGCTGACCCCCCTCAGCGCTTTGGTTGGTTTGTTCATTCTCACCTAAATTCAGAAAACACAAATCCCGCTACAAGATCCCTGAAGTTTTGGGCAAGAATGAATTTAATGGAGAAGGTAACTCCCCTATTAGAAAAGCTAACTCTAACAGAGATCTTGCTACTTAAGTGTTGCTACCACCTATAGCTTACTGAGATACAGATGTAGTAAACACTTCTTGTAAGTTTCACTCTGATGATGAAGACGCTCTGAACAGCAGCACTAAGAAAAAGTAGATCATCTTATGCATCTGACTGCTTGAGGATCACCAAGCAATCGGGCAACTAAGATCCTGTATCAGATGCAGTTAACAGTTCCACCTCATACCCAAGCAAAAAAAAAAAAAAAAAATAGCAGCCTTGCAAACACTAGGGCTTTGCAGCAGGGCTAGGCCTACAGAAGAGAAGCCTTAGTTACAAGTAAATACACAGGTGCACAAAGAAGTGTGATACCTGACTGACAGCTGTAGTGGTAGGAACCCCCTGGTACAGATGTAATTATACTGTCAAAAGAGCTCTCTTATTAGTCTAAGCTTAAAGTATTCTTCTGAGGATGGGAAAGAGTGTTACTACTGAGATACAAAGTGTTTTCTTGTATATTCAAGTCCACACTAGGAGCATTTTGTCAGTGTAACACTGATATTTCCACACTAGCCAAGACACCGGGAGGGGGGGGGGGACGACACACGACAACCTCTGTTTACAGGAACCATTAAATATACATCACCATAGAGCACTATTATAAGCCCGATGGCAAAACACGCTTAAGGCCAGCTTTTACAAGCCCTTCTCCCTTTTATAGAAGTTGGTATCACAGCTCTTCCTCTCCTTCCCCCCCACACCTCCAACGTAACACCTGTATAGTTACCACTATGATTTTGGCTAAACCACAACTCTTGAAGAAGAGAAGACTAATAGCAGCCTTCAACTACATGAGTGGGGGGGTCATAAGAGGACGGAGCTGGACTGTTCTCAGTGGGGACAGATGACAGAACAAGGAGCAATGGTCTCAAGTGCAGCAAGGGATGTTTAGGTTAGATAGAAGGAAAAACTCTGTCATGAGCAGGGAGCAAAGCACTGGAACAGGTTACCCAGAGAGGTCCCCATCCTTGGAAGTTTTTAAGACTCAGCTAGATACAGCCTGGGCTGGGATGATATATTTGGGGACAGCAGTGCTTGGAGCAAAGGACAGAACTCAGCACTTCTGAACCTGTTTGGTACCAGAACCCATCTGGAAATCTTCAAGAGGAGACTAGACAGTCACCCTGCTGCGGTCACCTGCCCCCCCCCACCCCTAGTTATCTTTCCTGCTTGGTGCAGGGGGGCTTGACCCGATGATCTTCAGAGGTCCCTTCCAGCCTTGCAGTCTGTGAATCCGTCCCAGCCTGGTCCCCCTCATTCCCAACCTGCTGCTCCCTGCTCCCAAGTGTGTGGGGCAGGAGGTATGTGGGGAGAAGGAGGGACTCTCCAAGCAGCCCCTTGCAGGCTGTAACTCTGCCAGCTTCCAAGGAGAAGCCACCGCTTTCCTGTTTTATGGGGGAACCCATTTTTTAAGTTTATGACCTTTTCATATATTTTTGCGACCCACGGAGTGAGACACGCAGGACTCTCCATATCTGTGCCGCTACAACCCTGGCGCGGACTCCGCCGGAGGCAACCGCCCGGAGCGCGGGGCCAGGCCGCCTCCTGGGCCGCCCCCGGCCCGCCCCTGGAACCGGCGCGCTCCGCTCGCTCCGCGTTGGACTGCGGACACAGCCAGCAACGCCGCGCCGCGCCCAGACCTGCCCCCCGCCCCGCTCAGGGCCGCGCCAGGCCCCAGCCCGCCTGTCGATACCTGCCGCTGTGGGCGCCACCGCGGGCCCGGCCTGCGCAGCGCGGAGTTCAGCGGCCGCTCAGGGCGGCGGCATCGGTCGCAGCGGCTCCGGCGCCCTCTGGGCCTGTCCCGGGACTTCCCGGCCCCGGCCCCGGCCCCGCCGCCGCCGCCCGGTGCGGTGCGGTGCGGTGAGTCGAGTCGTGCCGCGCGCCCCTCCCCCCGCCGCCGCCTTTGCCGCTGCCGCCGCAAGCACCTCGCGGCCTTGCTCGCGCTCTCACCCCGAGGGGGCGGGGTAGGGGGATCTCGCGAGAGCGGGCGACGCCGCCGCGGGAATTTTTGAAATCCTGCCTCCAGCTCCCAGCCGGGCGTGGGAGAGTGGCACGCCGCTCTCCTTCCGCTTCCGCTAGGCGTCGCCGCGCGACATGCCGGGAGTTGCAGTTTCCGGGGATTGTACGCGTGCCGGTCCACCGGGGAGGGGAAATGGCTTCCCTCGCCTGCCTGAAGTGGGGTGCTCTCCCAGACGGGGAGGGGCCTTGCAGCAAGGGCCCAGCCACGTCCCTGGCAAATTAGCCACATTCACAGTGGGGTCGGGGGAAAGAGGCGTGAGTAGGGGTACCATACCTCCAGCTTCAAAAAAGAGGATGCGGAGCCAGTAGTATGATGGGAGGGCCCCCTTGGTGTTCCTCAATCCCAAGCCACAGACCACCGCCCCCCAGCCCTGCTGTTGCCTCTCACTCCCAACCCACAGCAATCCCCTCCCTGAAACCCCTCACTCCCAACCCTCAGCCCTCTAGGCCCCCATGGGTCTGTGCACCATGCTCCCAATCCACAGTCCCCTGCCCCCCTGATGCCCCTCACTCCCATGCCACAGCACCCCCCAACCCTGCCGGTGCTTCTCACTCCCAGCCCTGCCACCTATACAGCTCCCTGCTGCCCCTCTGAAGAATTCCTCCCACCCCTTTGCTTCACTGGAGGGGCAGGCGCCTCCCTGCCCTGCTGCAGCCCTGGCATCACACCCAACCTCTAGCCCCACCCCACCTCAGGCTTACCTGCCTGCAGTTGCCAGGACAGTGACAGGTGTATGATGCTCCAGCCTACAATCCCTCTCCCCCTGACTCCCCCTAGCCCCAGGCAGCTCCCTGCTGAACCAAGACAGGAAGTGCCGGGGGAAAAACTTTGATGCTGAGCAGAGGCAGAGCACAATCCCGGACATTTCTTGACATTTTAAAAAACTGCCCAGATGGAAATGGGAGGACCCAAAAAAAGAGGACATGTCCAGTAAAACCCAGATGTGTCCCTAGGCATGAGTCGCTCTAAAGCAGGGGAGAAAGGAGCGCCAACTGTGACCCCTTCCCCACTGGGGGCTGTGCCGTAGTCAGACTCAGGGCAGGCTTCCTTCTTGCCTCTGCTTGACATAGGCCTTCTTGCTGTGCCAAGGGGGAAGCAAGACTTTTCTTGTGCCAGAAGAAGGGCATTTGGGCCTGAAAGCTTGCAAAGAACAATTTTTCCAGCTATTTGGTCTAATAAAAGATATCACATCTACCCAAAAAACCTTGTCTGTCTATGCCCTTAGACTAACATGGCTACAATCAACAACCCTAAGGGGGAAAGGAAGGCAAACCAAGACAGCTAGACACCGAGGGCCAGGAGGTGATAGCCTGTCTCCCTAGGAGCCCTGGGTCAGCTGCTAGGGATGACTGGCTGGCCTCAGGGAAAGTTACAAACTCCCAGGGAGGGTAACTGAGGGAGAGGAAGAGGGATAGAGGAGGCTGATGTCCTGAGAGAAAAGCAGAAGTCTGGGTGGCCTCTTTCTCTAGCTTGGAGGAAAGACCTGTGGTTTTACTTGTGTCTGTTATTTGTACTTCTGTTTATGTTCTCACTTGCCTTGTTTACCATGTGGACAAGCTTTTCCCATGTAAAAACAAACAGACTGGAAATGGGATCAAAGTGGTGCCTAGCTTTTGTGAGGAAGTTGGTTCCTGGGTCAGGTTAATAGAGGGTGTGGCGGGCCAGTAGGGGGCGCCCCTGTGTTGAGCCGCCCACCTCCCTGCGCCCGACCACCTTCCAGGCTCCGAGTGCCTTCCTTGGGGTGCCTTGTGTCCGGCCGACCCCTTCCCTGGAGCACACCCGCTAGCCTGGGGTTTCCGCTGCCACCATCCAAGGCTCTGGACTTACTTCTGGCTCTGTGCACCTTG
>JAGPOW010003648.1:42884640-42969140 GCA_030014935.1 Caiman crocodilus
AAGCCTGCAGGAGCAGCAGTGGAGAAGCTGCAGTGGCAGGAGCAGACAGGGACTGCTGGCGTGGCTGGGTGAGCACAGCAGAGCCAGGGTGGGGACTGCTGGAGCCTGCCCTAGTTTCCCTGAGGGGCGAGGGGCCCCGGGGTGGGCAAAGCCCAGGGAGGGGCTGTATTTGCAGGTGGCTGTGAGGCTGTGTGAGGCAGCAGGAGGGTTGCTATAGCCTGCAGCCCAGATGCTGCTCACAGCAGAACCAGGGAAGGGGGCAAAGGCAGGGCTAGGCTGTTCTTGCAGGAACTGCAGAGGAGCCACTGCTTGCTACCCAGAGACCCCAGGAGCACGGAGATGGATACCAGCACCAGGGAGCATCCACAGACCACATGCAGAGAGACACAGACTGTCCCGCTCCCTGAGATACCCTGCCAGGGGCCGTGCACACAGGGATTCCCACTGCAAATGAGAGACTGTGTAAATGAGTTCTTAAGGGTTTATTAGACATTATATCCATGAGTTTATTTCTTGATTATTTATTATGATGTAAATAATCAAATCTTGTAAATAGTTCAAGAACTGTCTGCAAGGGTGCTTGATTGTATGGGAAGGCTCTCCGCTTGGAGCACTGCAGTAGCTCCCCAGGGGGGCTTGGCAGGGCTACTGGCTACCGGGTACCCCGGGATCCCATTATTCAGGTGAGGGCGCATGTAGTGTCACGCCCGGGGTTACGGAGTGCAAGAAGCCAGCGGCCATTGCCCACTGCCTGGACACAGGCCTATTTGTTACATTAAGGGATCATGGACCTAGGACCATCAGGTAAAATATTAGCCTCCCTTAGACTGAAAAGACAACAACTGATCACTTGGGACAAATGATAACAAGATAGAGATGAGAGTGACAGTCCAAGGTTAATAACTAGTGTGCCAAGGGGGGACACCGAGCACAACACACCAGACAGTGCCCACTGGCCCTCAAACATGTCCAAAGACCCAGTGGCCACTGCCCAGACACAGGATACTGGGCAAGGTGGACCTATGGTCTACCCCAGGAAATGGTAGTTCTTATGTTCTAAGCCGGGGTGGGCAATTATTTTGGGCAGTGGGTTGCTTACTGAGTTTTGGCAAGCCATCAAGGGCTGCATGACAGGCAGCCCAGGGCAGATCAATATTCATTTTGTAAATTTTTTAGGGGCCCCATGAGCCGGATAGAATGGCCTGGAGGGCTACATCCAGCCCCCAGGCCACATTTTGCCCACCCCTGTTCTAAGCCCTCACTGCTACTCAAGCAACTGCCCAAGAGGTGTTTTCCTGATTTCAGGGAACACAGAGTGTGACAATTTTCTAGCTAGTGCCAAGGAGGTTGCAGCTGATGTTAGCCTCTCACTTCCCCAAGACAGTGGTGTCTGAGCCCTGACTTCTCGACAGAATCACCCACCTGTGAAACTTTCTGTGGTACTATCCCCAGCTGCTCTCCATCAACTTCCCCCCCACCCACTTGCATCTCGCTGGAGAATTAACAAGAATTCTCCAACTCTTAGCACAGATGCTAAAATTAGGCTAAGCCTCTGACAAGTTAACACCTGGAGGGCTATATTTATCTCTGACCTAGCTTGATCAAACTAATGACTACAGAAGATGCATGTCTGTTTATAGCTGCAATTAAATTGGTCCTTAATTTTTTTCTGTTGTGTTCAAGGAGATACTGAGCATCTTCTGCAATTTGCTACTTGTTCTTAAAAACATCAGTCAATGCCTCTAACTTCAGTTTCATTGAAGCCCATAGTGAAGGCAATAGGTACTTCAGAAAATGAGGCCCACAGGTTGCTGGTTTAGCTTATACCTCCTTGGTACCTCCAGTGGCAATGAGGACATTGCAGTCCTTTATTTGAAATCATTGTGAGAAAGTTAAGCTCCTCCAGGAAATAAAGACTGTTTGCCCATTGCTTGAGAGTTCATACTGTGTAGGCAGAAGCACTTAATTGGCTAAGTTGTGAACTGTGTCAGACTGTTCCTTCTACCCACAGAGTGGTATTGATCAACATCTCCCTGCTGGTAAAAGCCCTCGCTATAAACACAAGGAGGTCAGCAAAACTGTGCTTTCAGCAGCATAGTTCATTTTGCCAAGAGGTGGGTGTAGGATAAGCCAGCAGAAAACCCTGATCTACATCAGTACAGTTGTATCCATGCTTGGAGTGCTTTGTCACTACAAGCATTTTTTTGTTCATATGCCAGTAAAGCATTACTCCTGTGGAGATGGCCTAGGAAAAGTAGCATGAAGGCTGCAAAGTAGTACCAGACACAACTGCAATGGGTACTGGAACAATGTACCTCAGAAAATTCATCTAGAGGTTTTTTTTTTAGCCTGCAGGCTGGCTGAAAGGGTCTAAAACTTGTGAGTGGGGACACTGCCTCTTGTTCAGCTCCCTTGCACACACACTCTGTGTGGAATTTGCATCAGAATACATTACCAATTACAGGTTTCCCTTGCTTTATGCTATACATGTGTTCCTGAAAAATGGCATGTAACTCAAATTCACGTAAAGGGAACCCACTTTACAATGTAACAAATTGGGATATGTTCCAAGGTGTTGACTGTACTGACCCCCAGACCCATTTCTACCACTTTTACAAGACAATTTTGGTAATCACCAACAGCAGGCAGTACACACTAGCAAGCGTGGTGGTGAATGTTTAGTTGGTGTGAAGAGAGGGTGGTGAAGGCTTTATTGATGGACCAGGGAGAAGGGTATGAGATAAGATACTGGGACACTTAGAAGCCATAATGGGGATGGCAGCCACAGAAACATGTCACAGGCAAAGAGCAAGGAACACAGATCCACACAGAAGACTATATTTTGGTGCGTGTCACTCCTACAATGCACCACACAAAGTAGCTAACTGTGGGCTTCCACCACACTGATCGCATAAGAGTGAGTTTACCTCGCATGTAACGAATTTTTGGTATAAAAAAGGTTATCGCATAAGAGCGAATTTGCACATACAGAAAGCGAGGGAAACCTGTATTCCCTTGAATTGGAACAACCTGCGAGGCCATCTTTCTATATAACTGTTTCAGTAATAGAAATGATAGATACCCAGCTATTAAAATAAAAAATGAAATCTGTATTTTAATAGAATGGCTAGAGTTGGATCTTGAAGAACAATTCATCTTCTTTTGAGAACAGAAAGTTGTCCTATGTCACTGCAAATATCCTCACAGAGTGAGAAAGAAGATTAGACCGTTTTTTACAACACACACAAAACTGACCATAACACATATGCAACAACTGAGTAGATGTAACCATAAGCTTATGGCTATGCTAAGTCACAGGTGCAGGTGAAATATAGTTTTCTGTGCACCAAAAATGAATCGCATCACTTTCTTACAACCCTAATTAAAGTAATTATTAATTTGACCAGCAGGGTAAAGGAGTTCTTTCTTCAATATTCTACTTCTCCATACTTCACTGGCATCCTGGTAGGGTCAGCAACTTTTGTTTTTTCACTCTCATAACAAAGAACATTTGACACTTTTGTGAAAGAACATGATCATAATAGGAGTCATACCACAGGAGAGTGTCTTTGCTTTCAACAGTAAACCCATTTTCAGTCTTAATCCAAAAGCGCTCTTAGCCTTCTCTCAGAATCATTATACCAGTACTTCTGTGACTGCATGCTTGAATTCTTCTTGCTTCACATACACACAAAAAGCTTAAATTATCAATGACCTTGCCCATTTCTTCAGGGAAATTTCTTTGGTCATGCAGTTCAGCTTCTTGTGAAGCTTTTTCATGTATTGGTGCTTTAGATGGTTCTCCTCTTGCTTTAGCTGTCTGGCTCCCTGAAGAAAAACAAGTGTTTTTTTGCTTGTCCTGAAGCAGAGGCAAGTGGCTGAACCACCAGTTTCAAATATTTAACCCAGCCCGTAACAGTATATTTAAATGCCAGCCTTTTTCCCCCCCTCCTGATTTACTTTGTGTTTTTCATTTCTACTTTGAATTGGGGCTAAAAGAACAGATTAATGTAAGTGATCACAAGACAGCAATTCTCATTGTCCTCTTTGCATAAAACTTGCCAAGTTAGGAACTCTAGAAGCATGGAATATGGGTTTTCAACAGATGGAAAGGGGAGGAAAAACTGATATCAATCTTTCCTCTTCACCAAGAGATTCTCTCCAAAGTTGTATGCCACTATTAATATTACAGTCTCCAATTTATTTGCAGAATAATGTAGCTCGATGAATACCAGCAATAATATTTATATATAGATCTTAAAGAGCTCTGCAATGACAGAGTCAACATCATAATGCTGGTCTTCAAAACTTCTACTTCTGGTACCACATGTCTGGATGGCTGCATTACTTTTATAATAAATGTAGTTTATGTTAGTTTGAAATAAGGAAGATATTTTAAATTAGCAGGGGACAGAATAGTATAATAGCATAGCAGTATTTCCAAGGCAAAAACACAACAGTCTCATTTGAAGTTGTAGTGAAATCTCAAAGAGCAGATCCCTTTTTAAGTAGATACATTCCTGAGTGTGAGTCCGCTACCTGTTTTATCCCAAAAAGGACTATGTGGAGTTTTGGGGGGGACCAGTTTTATTCTTCAACTGAAAAATTTAGAGAAAAACATCAGTCAGTACCTCTAACTACCCAAGACACAGCTTCTAGAGGGATCTAATGTTTTTGCTTCACAAACCACCAACAAAAACCTTCCCTTCAACTAGGCAGACAAGGTTCTTTAGGTAAATCTGATATCTTATTAGACCAGCTTATCTAGTTGGAAGAATGTTTCCAACTAGTTGAGTTGGTCTAATAAAAGATATTATGTCTGCCTATGTTCTTAGACCAACATGGCTACAACCTATACCCATTCCCTTCAACTATGGCTTTCTCAGCCCTAGGAAACTCCTTATAGGAAACTCCTGATGACTTTCCAGCACATCTACTAACTATACAGAACCAGCTGGTTCCAAGCCAACAGCCCTTAAAAGAAACAGACTACCCTGTTACAAAAACCTGACATTCAAAAAATTACTGTAAGTAGCACTACATGGAGGTTGCACTGTTAAGTGTTTCAGATATACCAACCATAATGCAGCAAATATAACTTTATGCTTTGAGTGTACATCCATTACATGACATAGGCACCAACTTTTATTTTTGCTGGGGGTGAGGGCTTATATGATGGATGTGGAAAGTTTTATGTATTTCAGGTGACAGCCCTCTCCCCTAGGGGGGCCAGAGCAATCCTTGGGTCCCCATGTACTTAGCACCTCTGTTACATGATAAAAAATACCAACAAATATTATTTAAAAAAATATTAATAATATATATTTTAAATGATCATACAAACACAATGTTCAGTAATATTGCTCTGTCAGCATTACCAGGGCATTGCATGTTATTATTATGTTTACAATGATGATAATGATGATTAGTTATTTAACATTTGTATGACTAGCACTTAGGACCCTAGTCTTGGACCAGGACTCCATTGGGCTAAGCGCTATACAAATGCAGAGCAAGAAGACAGTCTTGCCCTTGATAGCTTACAGTCCAAGACAAGAGATAGCAGATAGGTCTAGATAGAGAGAGGTATGAAGATATCTAGAGATATCTAGATAGAGATATGAAGTCAGTATGCCAGTATTGGTCAGCATGATGGGCACTGGTCTCAGCACTCCAGCAGCGTAACTGTTGCCTAGTTGTTGTAGCCATCACAACAAAGGAGAATGCTAGGGTTTGGAAGGAGCATAATGAAATAGTGTTGAGATGTTCATGGGGAGCTTCACCCACTTACAAAGGGTACTGTGAGAGAAAATGTGAAGGTGCTTGTCTGAAAATTCAGCAACTGGGTGGTAGAAGCAAGCATTACAA
The DNA here is from genome assembly GCA_030014935.1 of Caiman crocodilus. Taxonomy (NCBI): domain Eukaryota; kingdom Metazoa; phylum Chordata; order Crocodylia; family Alligatoridae; genus Caiman; species Caiman crocodilus. The sequence goes on from JAGPOW010003648.1 coordinate 42,890,509, forward strand.
ATGGACCAGTGGTGGGTGTGGACAATTAACAGTAAATTAAATTTGACAGATAGTCTGGCGGATGGGCTATGAAAGGCCATGAAAGTGCAGGCAAATATCTTACATTTGATGTGATACAGTAGATTAGTGGAGAGATTCAAAGAGGTGCATAACATGAACCAGCACAGGAAAAAAAGATTGATGAATCTTCAGGATGAATATGAGCAGGGCAGAATTGAGTTTAAGGCCAGAAAAATAAAGATTACAGTAATTGAAATGCAAGATGGTGGTGGGATGGAAAGATGAAGAGCTCTGTTTTGGCCATGCTAAGCAGGAGGATGTCCATCCCTGGGGAGATGTGCAAATGACAGGCCAACATTTTAGTTTGGACAGAAGGAGACAGGCCTAGAATGGAGAGAGAAATCATTGAGTTGTCCACATAGATACGGCAGTTAAATTTGTGTTTGGGGGTGAGATTACTCATGATGTAAAGGGAAAAGAAAAGGAGATCATGGACAGGTCTCTCTGGTTTCCCATGTGCGTCTGGAAGAAGTAGGATCATCTAAAACATGGGTTGTCAACCTGGGGTATGCATACCCCTCGGGGTACTTAGAAAGGTCTTCAGGGGTACACATGGGAGAGCGAGGACAGAGTGCACCCCGGGGCACAGTACCAGCATCTCCCCCAGTACGTTCTCACACGTTACCTCTTACCCAGGAGAGGGAGAGGGGCACGCCGGGCTCCGCCAGCCCCACATACCACACCGCAGTGCCTCGTCGCCACCTACCCCAACTCACTCTCCTGATTTGTCACTGGGCCATTGCCTTTGACCAATAGCCAACAGTGAGGAGGTGCCCCTCTGCAGACAGACGTGGGACAGGGGGCTTGGATGCGGTGGTGACCGCCACCACTCACCACCCTATGCTGCTGCTGCCTCCCAGGAGCAGGGCAGGAGGGTGGCAAGGGCAGTGGCACCTCTCTGCAGGCCACACAGGAGCCACCAAGCCAGCTGAACACAGGATGTTGGGGGGGAGCTTGCAGGTGGCAGCCACTGCTGTCACCACCCACCACCCCAGGCCCCCCCCACATGCCACTTGATTGGGTGGCACTCGATTGGCCACGCACGAGGCCCATCGGCAGCCTGCAGAGCTGCATGTGTGACTGGCCATGGAAAAGTGGTGCAGGGCACAGTGGTGGTGGCAGCACAGGGCGGCTGGTGGTGGCAGTTGGTGATGGCACAGGGTGGCAGCGGGGGCAGTGGCGGTGGCTGCTGCATGTGAGTTCTACCTCCCCCCATCACCTGCATCCAGCCGCCGCCACCAGAAGGGGTACATAAGTTTAAACGGGCTAAAAACTTCTAATCTAAAAGACACACTTAAGAATGATTTGAGACATTGGAAAGGACAAAGCCATGAAAGCCAGGGAAGAATAAGATTTCAAGAAGACAAACATTTCAACACTTCTGAAGGTGACTGAAAGGTCAAAAAGGATGATGTTGGAGTGCTAGTTCTGAGATTTGGCTAGGAGGAGGTATCTTGAGATGTTGACAAAAGGAGACCATATAGATTTGGCTAGGAGGAGGTATCTTGAGATGTTGACAAGAGGAGACCATATAGAGTGCATGGGATGAGACCCTGTCATAGGAGAGAGTCTAGGAGGGACCTGGAGGAGGAGAATTCCAGCCAGTGATTATGACCAGCACATTTAATCAGTTCCCTCAGAAATGAAAGGAAGAAGAGATTGGGGCTGGAGAAGGAAGTGGAATTAAGGATGATTGTTACTAATCATTACTAAAGTAGAAAGACACTACAGTAGGGAAAGAACCAGAGAAGACCAAGAGGTTCAGTACTGAGAAGGAGATGAGAGCAAGCATGAGGGAGTTCAGGAGATGGAGTGGGCTTACTGGGGTCATGGAGGTAAATGAAGGCATTAGAGGACAAGGATAAGGAACTTCTGTGCCTTTAATAGGGGAGAGTTGTGGTAGAGGAGAAGTGGTGGCGAATGTGAACTGGAGAAGGACAGTCATGGGGAGAAGGACAATCATGTCTTGTCAATTTTTTCTTGAAAGAATGTGGAAAGAGCCTGTGTGGAAAGAGAAGGGAAACAGGAAGAGAGAAGGATTTGAAGAATGAGACAGAGGTAGTCAGAAAGCAGCTGGGACCAAGGATTCAATTCAGCTAGAGAGGTAAAAGTTGTTTAGCTTGGAAGATGTCAGAGCTGAAGGGGGAGGAAACATCTGTAAGAGAAGAAGGCAGCTTGGTCACAGGATTCCCACCAGAGATGCTCTGCTGCACGGGGGAGGCAGATACCCGGAATAACCCAGGACTTGGGGGTTAGCAAAGTGGATGTGGGGTAGGAGTGAAGAATGGAGAAGAGTGAGGAGAGGAGAGAATTAAAAACATATTGATGAAACAGAAAGCAGGGAGGAGAAAAAAGGAGGGTATAAGAGCACTGATGGATTAGAAGTCAGGAAGAGCTGATAGGGCACAAGGAGGTGGGGGAAACAAAGCTTCTTTTGTTTTGCACTCTCCTGCACAATCTCTTTTTTGTGTGTGAAAAATCCCCAAATATATCCAAAATAAACTTTGAGCCAGTAATTATTTTTTTGTAACTTAAAAATGAATGTTCTTAATTATCTGCTGAAATAATTACAAGCTGGGTCCTTTGAGAAATGTAATATCTGTGCAAGTCTTTTTCATTGTACCAACATTTCTTAGTAAAAGTGCAGAGATTTCACACTTTCCATATTCTTAAAATTGTTTGAAATCTTGTGCAGTGTAGCTTTGAAAGAATTAGGTCATTACGAGGTTAAGCTACGCTAATGACTGTCGCATCTAATGGGTATGATTATGTACGCCACAAACAGGCTCGGCTCAGTAGCGCAGGTGACTGTTAAATTGAGCCATTGTGTCACTGATGGTAAATCAGCCAGCCACCGGTGCTGCTCTACAGTTAGGTAGATCATAGCATGCTTTTGCTTGTAATGAACTGGTGGAAGGAGGCAGCTGGACATGGTAAGTGTTCCCAATCATGGATTACAGGCTCCAATTGCCACTGCTCCATAAAGGATCCGCAGCTTCAGGCTAGCCTGGATAGCACTTCTGTTTCAAGGCTGCTACTAATTAAAGCAGCACTTCTGGGAGAGCTGAAGCTGAGGAGATGGGGTGAGAAGGAGCCCTTAAAACCTAGATATGCCAACTTGTAAGTCTCATTCCATCCTTACCTGTCTTTCCCATAGTGCTGATCTTGCTAGCCTTCTATATCCATAAGTCAATATCTAATTATGGGAGATTCACCAGGGCCCTTGTACTGCTTTGTGCTGTGCTATCACAGTGAAACAGCTGTAAGCGATCATCAGCATTATGGCTGCTTTGTGTTGCACTCAATGTCCAAGTGAATCAGCCCATAAAAGTTAAAGCTTTACTTAAGGCAGATAACATATTTTCAAATAATTATAAATATCCAGTGGAAGCATTCTTTATGTAGCATTTCTTGTTCAGAATTCATGCATGATATTTTTAATAAGGTTTCTAAAAATTAAGTAACTTTCACATAAAAGGCTGTTTTGAAATTAAGATAAGCCTGAGAGTAAATATCAGGAACATATAAAATCACTTGAGTGATATAGTAGTTATCCTCAGGTAAAGCTTTGTGACCTAAGGAGCTACAGGGTTAAGATAGCATATAAAAGAAATCCATCTATGTAGCTATGTTAGAGATGTCCAGTCAAGACATCCACAACATTTAACTCTGCCCTTTAGCACCATAAAACAAAACTATATTTAAAAAATTGAGCCTGTCTTTAAAACACAAGCCCTAAAACAGGGGTGGGCAAAATCCTGCCCATCAAATGATTCTATACAGCCCATGGCTGCTCCTCTGAAGAAGAATTGTATCCAGCCTGCAGATGCCCGGGCTTTTGGTGCCTCTCCCCCTTCTCACTTGCCTGTGCCAGCCAGCTGCAGCAGCAGCTGCTCTGCTCCCCTCCCCTCCCCAGTGTAGCCTGCCTTGTCCTGCTCTCCAGACCCACCTGTACTTCTAAGGCAGGGGGTGCAAAGCTCCTGCCCAGGCTTTTGCCTGGTGAGGCTGTCTGCACACAGCTCGGACCCTGCAGCCATTTGCAGACTAGACAGCCTGGTGTAGGGGCGTGGGCTCTGGTAATGTGGTTTGCACTGTGTTCCTATGTGCCACTTCAGGCTATGCCATATGGGCACAACTGAAGCAGCTGGCATGGCTCCTGCCTGACCCCAATCCCCTGCCATGCAGCTGAGTTAGGCAAGAACCTTCCCAGCTGCACCCAAGTGCCCCAAAGTGGCACATGGAACCACAGTGCTGCACCGGCCCAGCTCACCTGTGGGTCATGGACTTGGGGACGAGGTGCAGGGAGAAGGCCAGGCCTGGATAACCCGTGGCTCCCAGCCTCCTTCTCTCTCCACCCCAAGTCCCTGGCATGTGGCCAGACCATACCAGTGCCACACTGTTTTCCCAGGTGCCACTTCAGACCAAATGAGCACAGCTGAAGCGGCTCCTGCCCAACTTGGCTGCATGCTGGGGTCTGGGGTGGGAGAGGGAGGAGGTGCAGGTTATCTGGGCCCAGCCAGGCTGGTGCTGCACTATGTTCTCCCCTTCTCCCTGCAGACAGGTCAAGCAGGAGCCACTCCAGCTGCACCCACTTGGCCCAAGGCGACACATGGGAACATAGTGCAGCGCTGGCCTAGCCATGTGCCAGGGACTTGGGGCAAGGGAGGGGGTGTGGGGACAAATGGGGAACAAAGATTAGGTTCCCCTAACCTTTGTCCACTCACCTGTGCCTTTAGATCAGGGGTGGGCAATTATTTGGGCCAGAGGGCCACTTAGGGAATTTTGGTGAGCTGGTGGGGGTGAGGAGGGGGGTGTGGGGAGGGCTGCTGACTCAGCCCACAACAGCTCACCAAAACTCCCTAAGTGCTCCTCTGCCCCAAATAATTACCCATGCCGGCTTTAAAATGTCTTTATCAGAGTCATAGTGTCACTTCATCATATCACCTTGGGGTGGACTTACAGCTGTTTGTGTGCTCTAACTGTGCATTGCTTACCTTAAAATGTTTGTATTTCTTTGAAGGATCATTTCAACACTGTATTTCCTAGGCTTCAAAAGTTTGATTGTGGAAAAATATTTTTGTCTTCAAGTTATTTAATATTAACTTCTTAATATAATTCCCTTTCTGGGCATGTTTTTCCCCTTTATTTGCTATCTAGTTTTGTAAAGAAATGCTTAAGAAGAATATATTTACTATATTACATTTCATTACTCATAATGCACATTAAGAGGATACACTAATTAGTACTCATGAAAATCAATTATATACTTTGTGAAGCAGAAACAATATAATGGGCTTTCCATTGTTCTCCATTAGGGTAGCATTAATTTAATATAACGAACCACTGCAGAACTTAGAGAAAAGAATCAAATGATGGTAGTGACTCCACTTGCTAGAGAAATGTTCAACCATAAGAAAAAAAGACAGTAGTGTTCACATTTCAATGCAGGCTGAATAATGTACTTTTAGGAGATCTGGAAAATTGCTTTCTAAGGCAGCACAAAATATATTGTTCATGTTTTCAATTTTATCTAGTCAAAAAATATTATGGCTTGATTTTCAGGACCACTGACTTCTTGCAGCTGTCATTGACATCCATGGAAGAAACAGGTAATAAGCAGATTTTAGAATAAGGACATTTGTCTAATAGAAATACTCTTCAGAGTCTAATACTCTATTTTTAATTCAACAATTTGTTTTAAATAGCTGCAGCATGCCTATACAATAATAATCAATTTTGAAAGTTCAGAAGCTCAGCCCAGACCTACCTACTCAAACATTTAAACCAGCAATGGAGCACATTCTGGAGAGAAATGGAAGTATTTACACCTTTGGTTGAATGAGCAAAATGCAAAGAAGCCTTGAGCAGTGTGAGCAGGAATAGATGTTATTCCATCAAATAAGAATAAAATTGCAAAGGGAGAGAAAAGATAAAGTTAGCATTGATATATTAATTGTAGCAAGGCTTAGTAGAGTAGGTTAAAAGATATATATCTATCCACTCATCCATATAACTTATGCTCATCAAAGAGCTATCTAAAGAACCTCTCAGATAATACTATATGTAATATTTTTAAATGGTAAATAACATTTTAAACAAATAAAAATTATGAAGGTCATGAGCTGTGCACAACTGAGCACTCCTTGGCATTTGGCTCTTGCTCAGCTTCAAGAAGCTTGGCTCTTTGGAGTCTTACTGACTTCAGTAGAACATCAGCTAATCCAGGAGTGGCTTGGGCCTGCAAGTAAATGTCCACTGTCTCTGGTTTGCCATCAGACATGGCCCTGTTTTGCGCTCATATCATAGTGGCAGAGGGGCAAACTTTACATTTTGGTGCCCCGGGAGGTGGGGGAAACCAAGCACTTACCAGCTTATGCAGGGGCGGCAGTAGCGGTAGTGGCAACAGTGGCACAGGCTGCTGCTGCCTTAGTGCAAAGTCTCCCCATCATGGCCTGCAGAGGTGGACCAAGTGTCTTTGGGGCTCCCAATTTGGTGCCCCCTCTGAACCAGCACCTGGGCTGCTGCCACCTCCCGCTCAGTTTATGCTACTGGTCATTCCTGCCATGATGGTCCAGGAGAAAAAAAAAAAGCAGTAAGATTTGTGTGGTGATATCTTTTATTGGACCACCTTTAAAGTTGGGAGAGATGTTAGGCAAACTATGCTGTGACAGCCACACTGAAATTAGCTGTCTGCTGACTATATTTTCCCTTGTTTGTGGGTGGTGTTCTTGGGTCCCAGTGAGCCTCTCTTGGGAGTAGAGAGGGGGAGCCTGCAGGTAGTGAGGCCAAAGCCCCTCCTGTGCATGTTCAGGATATCTCTAAATTACATTTTAAAATCCATATATGCTATTAATGAGGGATTTTTTTAATCTAACTTTCAAAGCACCAATTGTGCAAGGGGCTTAAATCTGAATGCTTGTTTCTCCATGATGACTTTGGTGGTTGCTATTGTTACCAAGGGATTTTTTTTTCAAACACAGTTTATGCAGCACAGTAGCAACATGCAGTACAGTAACACTGAGAAACATGTTGCTAGGCAATGTTAGGTGCTGCCAACCTGCCATAGCTTGTAGATATTTTTAAGTACTTTTAAACCACCAGAAACTCAAGGCTTTTCTGCACATTAACTGTGACCAAAAACTCTCAAGTCAACCTGCTTTGAGGGGAACTGTTTGTTAAGATGTTGCAAGGTTGTAAGTGAACATTTATATTTTGGATTCGGAGTGTCTTGTTTTGATACATTTTAAGTCACTTATGGTAAATTGAGATCAGAAATGTTTATTCTAAAACATTTGGAGTCTCTACACACAGGCTTGCACCAAAATAATGAAAGGGGTGAATTCAAATAAATGTAATCAATCAACAAAGCCTGGGCTGGGATGATCTAGTTGGGTCTGGTCCTGCTTTGAGCAGGGGTTGGACTAGACAACCGCCTGAGGTCCCTTCCAACCCTAATTTCTATGATTCTAAGTCAAAACTTGCTTAGAAAAATCCTAGGAAAGTGGCAAAGAGTATCAGACAGAGGGGAAAAAAGACTCTGTCTTCATGAGGAAACTGGCTGTGTTTTGACACTACTGTTGAAAAGTGATTTCTTAAAAATCTACAGCAGCAAGTAAGTTGGATATGGCACTTGTGTAAGCAAATGCAACGGTCACTTACGTTGCTGATGGCAATATGTTCCAATGGAGAAGAGTACAGGATATCTATGATATTTCAACTAGGCGGCTGACTAGCCCTTGAAAATGGTTCCAGAAAGAGATGTGCCCGTGTGGAGTCGTATGGAGCTCCATGTCAGTGTCCCAAGCAGTGTGGAAAGTGTTGCTGAATATGATGTTCATGTGTCAAGTGGCAGAACAGCAAAAACAATATCTAATGTGTTCTTTGCAGACTGTTTGGATACTTCAAGCATAAGGAATGCTTTCTGGCCAAATGATAACCATGTTCTGAGCACCTCCAGTGATCAGTATCTGCTAAGCACCCTTCAGACGGTGATCAGCACCTTACTAGGACAAGGCCATCTATGCTCTACAACTGTGGAGTCCAGCCCTTTGCAGTGGTGATGCCACAAATTAGCCCTGAATAAATTAGCCCTTAACCCTCCCTTAGGTCCACTCTAATCCACTTCCCCTGCCCAATCTGCTGCTCTGCTTTCTGATTCCTGCCCTGTTCTCCCTGCCTGATCTGGTACTCTGCTTTCTACTGCTTTCTCTCCTATCTGCCACTGTGCTGCCTGTTCCCTCTCCAATCTACCACACACCACACAAAAAGGCTACCCTCCCTTTCTGCTCCTCCTCTGCACATCCCATACCTGAATATGAAGTGATAAAGCTACCTTGGGATTGCCTCCTGCTGCCACGCTTGGGATCTTGGTCTCTAGCATGCTTGAGAGCGATGCCACGAGATCCAAATGAGTTAGATACTTGCTGTCTCATTTCCAGGTCCAGCATATGTGCACTAGGAGTGGATGGGAGGGAGAGGCTTCATAGTGACGTTCTCAAGCATGCTGGGGAAGGTATGTGGACATACCAAAGGTTCAATATTGTCCTCTGCCTACAGGCATCTGGAACCACATATCCAGTAACACTGCAAGGTATTCTGGATTGTTTCAGTCTTTCATGTTGAAGTTTCTTACACTTGATTTCAAATAAGTTCACACTTAACAAGATCATTCTAGCCTTTGCACCCAGAACTGTTTATACATGCAATAACTGTTCTTGCAGAAGGAGCTGGAAGCCAAGTATTTCACCACTCACCCCTGGCCAATATTGTCATTCTTATCTGCTCTGGATCAATAAATTGTATACAAAGTTAAACACCTCCAGCATAAGAAAGTGAGCGAGAAGCACATCCCTGTAGAGCCTAATGTTTAGAGCATTAACTTGGGATAGGGAAAGCAGATTCTAGACCACTTTCCCTCAGCCTGAGAGGATTTTAACCTGGAGTTCCCAATTGCTCCAAGAGCCACTGTAATTAAAGCACCACAGCATCTTGTGTATCAGTATCTGCACATTTCAAAGTGGCAGTAGAGGTGCTTGAACTAAAAAAGCTCATTTGACACTGATACACGTGATGTGGGAGACTCGATTAACCGACTCAATTAACCAAGTCTCAATTAACCCCAAGGCTCAATTAACCAAGTCTACTCCAACACACAGTAATTACAGCGTGTTGGAGAAGGCTCCACACTTATGCACAGGCACCCAGAGGTACTAAATTTAATGCACGTTAGCAAAAGAGAATTAATGAACATATAGACTCACCCACTCAGTAGTATCTTACCCCTTTGGTATCTTGCCAGCTGCTCACTGAGTAAGGTATTACTTAACTTGAATAAAGGAGACAGACTGTCAAATACATTTGAGCTAGGATCAGCAGTATGTGAATCTGTTAATTTTATGCAGAACAGTGGTTGCCAACTTTGCTGATACCTCCAGAAAAATATGCTCAAAGGTCTGCACCACTAAATCAGTGAGTACAGTAAGGGAATTGTTAGACTCCTGATGGCTAGCACTTTATTCACAGAACAGCTCCAGCAACAGCTGCTCTTGCTGTATGATGGTCACTCTCTAATTTTGCAGCAATATGAAATTAACTGAGGGCTATGTGTCACCATTGACTTTTAAGCAGAATTGCCCATTGATTTTAACTAGGAAGTCTACTTAAAAATTAGTGCAGTGATACAGATCTGGCTTTTCATCATATAGACTCATAGATTTTAAGTAGAAGTACCATTACGATAATCTTGCTTGACTTTCTTCAGGCCATAATGTAAAACTCTGCATCAGGCAGTCTTACTGCAATGGTACTGCACTCTACTGCTACAGGAATTACAGGATTTTGATGCCTCCTGCAGATAATCCATTGTTCAGAGTGAAAATTGCCCAAAATACAGAAGACCATCAGGAATACTGAGATAGCAAGGTACTCCAGTCAGTGCAGTATGTCCAATGTGGACACCCAGGCTAGTTGTCAGTAGGCTTAATGTCCATGCAGAAACAACAGCTTGAATATATACAATTGGTCTAAAATGCATTTCCTCAACCATATGGATGCGTACTGTACAAGCAAAGCATTCACATGTCAACAAGAGTTAGCTAAGTGTGAATCTAAACACTCCACAGAGATGTGTTCCAAGAGACACATATTCATAGCTTACCTTTGGGCTCTGCCTTGAGATATGTGGGTACAAACCCCAACCCACGGTGTGATCAAAGGCTGTGGAGCCACTGCAAGTGCATCATTACATTATGCCCCGAACTTTTATCAGAGGGCAGACTCTTTCCTAACTGTATCAAGTTGCTCCACAGAAAGCCCTGCTAGCACTTTGTGTCTGTGTATAGAGAGGAAGGTGATGAATTTCCCCTTTAATCTCTCACTTTAATATTTAATATTTCACAAAGCCCTTGCCTGCATGATCTCTAATGCTATTATTGCTACTAAATTCTAGTGGCATTGCAGCTTCATTAATCATAACTGATTGCCTTTGTAGGAGGATTAGATGTAGCATTTGCTGTGGTTCTTGTCAAAAACACTGTGCCAGAAAACAATGCTTGCAGAAAAATGGATCCTGGAGATCTGTTTCAAGGACTACTGAGCCTAGCTGCCTTTTATTGTGTGTAACTTTTAATAAGTAAAGTCTTGTAAAGGTTTTGAGCTTCCAGTAGAAACAGGATTGACAGGTGGCACATTTGCTCCACATAGGAAGGATGGCAGGTATATGAACAGCAAAGGTCGCACAGCATAAATTCTGTCATTACTTTTGTTTAACTAGGATTTGATTCCAGAAAACATCTGCCTTGCATTGTAACTGCTGAGAGTTGCAGACATGTGTTACCTTGTCTTGACTAATAGGAGCTTAACATCAGTACATCTTTTCCATACCTATCAAGTCTTGGCAGCTCCAAAACGTGACATTTTATGCAAAGTATTCAGTAAACTAATTAGCATGTTTGCAAATAAATTCTGCGTAGACATTTGCTCAGTCTGTGGTGGCAATATTCAGACTCAATCTTCCACGGGTGGTAGCCATGTGGGGCACACCTAGCTATTCTCTCAGAACCCTTTCTCACATTCATTCATCACCACTGAGAAGCATGCAGAGCTGCAGCTGGGGTGTGTGGGGCCTGTGTTCAGGAGAATATATGGTGGGTCCCATTGGTAGAATGTTACAGGTCTGAATACTGCCATTACAGACTCAAAATGACTTTCCTAACATTACATAGAGGCAAAGAGGCGGCAACACAGGACCAGCTGAACTCAGCAATTTTTAATACTTTATTATCGGATAGCATGGCCAGATGAGCAGCCAAAATGGGCACCACTTAGCTTAACAAGCAGTATTGGTAGAAAACAGATGGACCAAGGCTCTATATGATAAGGCCTGAGACTATAAGAACCAGTCTGCTTGTGGATAATCTGTTTTGCAAAGAGCTGGTCTACATCCTTGGGATTTATCCCCTCCATTCACACTGATGTAATTCTGGACAACTCCAAGGCCAGAGGGAGAGACAAGAAAAATTAAGATGTTTCAATGCCCATAAACCAAGAGGGGCATAGAGATGAGGACTTGTACTGGGACATGCCAAACATGTTGTTGGGATCTCCTGAGGAAACCGGGCACCGGAGAGTATAACAGGAGACTAAGCAGCTTGGCAGGATGAATGATGAAAATCACAGACAAAAGGGCTCCTTGTATCTTGACTGTTTTTTGTTGCAGTAGGTACAGCTGGGCATGGGTTTTGTTCAGAGAGGGTTTAGTTGACAAGGGGCTATAGCCATGATGGTTGATGGTAATTTGTTTATCCTAACGTGCTTGCAGTTCATGCTGCTGGTGACACACACTGGAAAACTAATTAAAACTGTGGTTTGTGCACAGCTGGTATAGCCCACCAATATCATGTGTTCTTGTCAGCTCCTTTAGTTTGGAAGAGGGACTTTAGCATTTTGGACTAGCTGCAATGTTGATGGGGACTCCACTACCAGTCACCCACAGGGAGCAAAGCAGTAGTTCAGCTTTAATTTAACATTGAAATGGATCACTGTGGCCAGGTTCTCACTTGCACACAGCTACATTCCTGCAGTTCGATATGTAAAATAAAGTGGCTGTTAGAACAGTGACTCATAGGCAGGATGGGGAAAAAAAAAAGACCATGATTATTAATACACTGACAGGACTAAACTTGACAGGGAACTTTGGTTGGTGCCCTGATTAACAAGCATTGACAGTTATTCTTGTGCTAGACCCTTTTCTAACATTCAGGTCTGTTTTTATGGCTACTAGGTCTTTAAGGGACCAAATTACTCTTTTTCTTCTTGGATTTTTCAGCCATGTGAAGTAAACATTCCAGGGCTTTTGCCTATTTTTTTGCTTTTATAATCGTCTGTAAAGATGAGTGCCAATAAAGTACAGATTATATTTGCCAGAGGCAACAGCTGTGTTACTTGCACTCAAAGAGGAAGAAAGAATTTTTTTTTGCATTGGTTCCTCTTTGCTGACAGCTTCTCCATTCTCTTTGGAAAGATTGTACATGGCAGCTGGTATGGACTCATGTTTTTCCCCATCTTGCATTTCATGCTTATTAACAATTGTTTGTGCAATCCAGAACATAGACCATTTAGCCACAGTGAATTCTTTTACTAGAAAATAGTTGATTTTCCACATGTGAAAACACAGACATGAAAAAACAGAATTTATTTAGAGTAACTACACTGATTAAAGAATGACTTAAACCCATGCAACAATTAGTTAATATGCTGTCTATGCCTATGGTTAGCTTTTACACAGTTAAGGTGTTTTTATCAATTCATGTATAATAAGAGACTAAAACTTGTGGCAGACAGAAAAAACTGTAATATGACCTACACAAGGACTCTCCACCTTACCTAGCTGGTAATGGATAAGACACAAACTATCACTTAACTATCCCTTTCTGAAAATGAGAGGGATACCTTGCATGCTTGACTTTCACAAGCCAGTTATTCCTATGGCAGCTTTTCTGACATCCTTTCCTTAAAACCCAAAGCACCAAAAAGATGGTGCAGCCTCATAAACAGTTTGCATTTGTACTGATAATCAAAATCAATGGAGCTTTTACTATTACTGCAACATAGATGGCCATGACTGGAGCGTTAGAATTACTCAACACACTCCATTTACATATGTCAGTGCAGAAAAAGCACAAAGAGTAGAGTCCTCATCCTACTTGGCCCTCATGGAGCCAGAATTTTGCCCACAGTGTCAAAAATATTATAGAAGATGAAGGTACCAGCAGCTGCTTCTAATGTAATACCACCCACTGAGCTCATCTACACAAGACATTTACTGCAGTTGCCTAATTAGCTCTGCAGTAAAGTTTTAACATCTACATGTGCAGCCATATTAGGCTGCAGAAAACTAATTAACTCCTTCACATATTAATACTTGTAAATAAAAGTACTATCCCATGGTGGCATTCTTTAGTGTGCAGCCAGAGGCTGCTGCAACCCAGCTCAGCATGCTGCAGTCCTGGGTGCACATGAAGACATGGCACCCAGGAGCAATTAACACCAGCACAAACTGCGCTGAAGTTTATTGCTTCAAATTAATTTCACATGTAGATGTGCCCACTGAGCTGGAATTTGGTTTAATCATCCTCTCATCACATTCAGTCCAGAATGAGACAGCTGCTATATTTTGTTACATATAGCAAGATATATTGCTAAGATTTAACCATGGTTGTTCATAATGGCTAGCTGTAAAGAAGTACATTTATATGTAAGATGGGGTGGGCAAAATGACAGATCCAGCTGTCAGCCAGACTCCATTTCCTAGCAGCCCCTGCCTGCATCTCTGTGGCCAGTTTCCATGGAGAACCCAACAGTGGTGGCACTGTGACAGCATGGGGCCAGGGTTTCCAGGGAGATCAAACCAAGTAACACCAGCAGGCTGCGCGGCTGGGTGGGGAGCTGCTCCATGGCCAGGGCTAAGATCTTGCAGTGGTGACAGTGTGGTGTTGAACTGGGGCAGAGCTACAACCCACTATCTGCATGCTCTTGTGTGGGATGTGCGGGCAGTGGATTGCAGGTCTGCCCTGTTCCTGGATCATACTGTCACTGCCACAAAATCCTGGCCCTGGAGCAGCTCCCCACCCACTCACATGCCCTGCCAGCGCTGCTGGGGTTGGTCTCCATGGCTATCCTAATGCTGCACTGTTATAGCCCCACCTCTGCTAGGGTCTCCATGGAAACCAGCTGCAGGAATGTGGGCAGGGACTGCTGGAAAATGGAGCTCACTGCGGGCCCAGATCCAATCTGGCCCGTGGGCCATACTTTGTCTACCCCTGTGGAGGATAGCTTTGAAAACCTGAATACACACCTGAATAACATCCCTGCAATGATACTGATGAATCTGCAAGACTGTCAAGATGTAGACAGGTAAAAGTTTCACGTCAGTTCACAAAAGGTAGGTACAAGTCTTAGGATTTGCATGTAGAATCGTAACAGGGAACCCTAGCCCTGTTACCAGGAAGCAGGGCAGCCCACAGGTGCAGTCATCCAGTTGAGCAGGGGTTAAGGATTGAGCCCTGCCGGCTGGTCAGGTGACTGGAAGGGAAAGGCCAGAACCGTGTAAACCGCAGGCAGAGAAGGCTGGGGGGGAGGCAGAGAAGGGGACCCCTGATGACTATGGAGAAGCTGCGGCAGCCTCCTTGGGAAGAACGTAACAAGCTGGGAGACAGAAAACCAATCGCATGTAAGCAGGCAGTTTGCCTCTCCTACCTTTATCTTCTTTATATGGCCACAGGGGCCTATTGTTTACATTTAATGTTAAGGCAGGTGGTTTGTGGCTGAGGCTGTAGAGGAGGAGGAGGCCTCCTTAGTGCCATTGAGCACTGTGATAGAAGGCTCAAGAAGCCCTATTCATCAGGGGTGTAGGACTAGGGCCACAAGCCCAGAGTCACTTGAAGGGAAGCTAGGAACCTTGAAACCAGGTCTTAGTGGGCAGAATTAGGTGAATGGCTCTAACTACAGGAAGAGGAGCCAAGCTGGAGGGGGCTGAAGACCTAACAGCCTGGTGCCACAGGGGCGCAGTGTCAAAGAGCCAGTAGGCCTGGTGACATAGAAAATATGAAATGGAGGGCCATGAGCCCAAGCAGGTTAAAGAGCTAGAGCCTCAAAGTCAAGCCCTGCTTAGTGGGTTTTGACTGACAGGCCTTGCTGGGTGGGGGTGGGGGTAAGCCCACAGCAGCTGAAACCCCAACATAAAGAGAAAATTATAAACATCTGCAAGGTATGAGGCATGTCAAGGGGAGGTCAGAGTGTGCATTTGGCCCTTACGGCAGCAGCTTGTTATCTGTCAGGTGCCCATCTGGGATACGGAGGGATAATGGAGACCTGGTGGGACTCCACCCATGACTGGGCCAGAGGTATAGATGGCTATACCCTGTACAGGAGGGATTGAGTAGTAGACAAAAGGGGTGGGGGCTCTCCAGGGAACTAGCAGACCTCCTGCATCTTAAAAGGAAGACCTACAAAGGATGGAGGACTGGAACCGACACCAAGGAGGAATACTCTGCTCTGGTCCAGACCTACAGAGAGGACACCAGGAAAGCCAAAGCTGCGACAGAACTCCAGCTAGCTACAAATATCAAGGACAATAAAAAGTCTGCTTTTAGATATGTGGGGAGCCAGAGGAAAAGCAAGGGCAACACTGGATGCCTGCTAAACCAGCTGGGACAACTGACAACAGGTGCCCAGGAAAAAGCAAACTTGCTAAATGGGTACTTTGCATCAGTTTTCACCAGTCCCATGGGACAGCCCTGCCCACTGCGGGACAGGGAGGTCTGGGTGAGGGAGATTCCTTACCCTCCATCGAAGCTGATCTCATGAAGGAACATCTTGATAGGCTGGATACCTTCAAGTCAGCCAGCCCTGATGGTTTACACCCAAGGGTACTGGCAGGCATCATAGCTCAGCCCCTGGCACAGATCTTTGAGAACTCCTGGTGCTCCGGTGAAATGCCCAATGATTGGAAGAAGGCCAATGTGCCTATCTTCAAAAAAGGGACGAAAGTTGATCTGGCAAACTACAGACCCATCAGCCTGACCTCTATCCTGAGGAAGATCTTGGAAAAGATTATCAAAGAGGCCATCCTATACAGGCTAGCTGATGGTAATATCCTGAAGGATACCCAGCATGGGTTTGTTGCAGGTAGGTCTTGCTTGACCAATCTCATTTCCTTTTATGACCAGGTGACCTATCACCTGGACAAGGGGGAAGAGATTGATGTCATATATCTGACCCAGAGAGTGGTGATTGACAGAAGTCAATTGTTGTGGTGCCCTGTGACCAGTGTGGTCCCTCAGGGCTCTGTCTTAGGGCCCTTACTTTTTAATATCTTCATCAATGATGTAGACCATGGTGTCAGAAGTGGACTGGCCAAGTTCACCGACAACACCAAACTCTGGGGTAAAGCATCCACACCTGAGGACAGGAGGGTGATCCAGCCAGATCTTGATAGGCTCAGCAAATGGGTGAATGAGAATCTGATGGTGTTTAACACTGAAAAATGCAAAGTTCTGCACCTTGGGAGGAAAAACCTGCAGCATGCTTATAGGCTTGGCAGTGCTGCGCTGGTTAGCACTACAGATGAAAGGGACTTGGGGGTCATGATTGACCACAAGATGAACATGAGCCTTCAATGTGATGCTGCAGCTAGTAAAGCAAGGAAAATGCAGGCTTGCATCCATAAATGCTTCTCAAGCAAATCCCAGGACATCATTCTCCCATTGTACTCGGCCTTGGTGAGGCTGCAGCTGGAGTACTGCGTCCAGTTTTGGGCTCCACAATTCAAAAAGAATGTGGAGAAGCTTGAGGGAGTGCAGAGGTGAGCCACACGCATGATCAGAGGTTAGGATAACAGACAGGATAACGACGGCAGGCTGACAGCTATGGGACTCTTCAGCCTGGAAAAGCACAGGCTCAGGGGTGATCTGGTGGCCACCAATTAGTTTATTAGGGGTGTTCACCAGGATCTGGGGGAATGTCTGTTCACCAGAGCACCCCAAGGGATGACAAGATCGAATGGTCACAAACTCCTCTGCGACTGTTTCAGGCTGGACATAAGGAAGAACTTTACTGTCTGAGCCCCCAAGGTCTGGAATAGACTGATGCTGGAGCTGGTTCAAGCACCCACTTTGAATGTCTTCAAGACACTTTTGGATGTTTATCTTGGTAGAATCCTATGATCCCTGCTGACTTCCTGCCCCTGGGCAAGGGCCTGGACTTGATGATCCTCTGGGGTCCTTTCCAGCCTGAGTGTCTATGAAATCTCTGAAATCTGGGAACCTTTGGGCCAGCTTTCCTTTTTAAGAACCAAGTGACATCAAGTCATGGCAGGTCAGCAAAGGGAGGGTGGAAGCTGGTTCCCATAGGAGGAGGAAAATATAGCAGAACTTGAAGGGTGGCCCACACACTGGCCTTTAAAAATTGCCGCTGGAGACAGCCTCCTATTACAAGAATGTGGACGTGCCCACTTAAATATTTACTTCTAAATTCCTGACTGAGAGAGCAGCAACAAACTCAGATCAGCTTCTGGCTCTTTGTGGGCAATATAGTTTAATTCATTAATGTAACTGAGGGGCGTTAGCTGAGGCAGCTGACTGACTGCTCCATTGCAATGGACACAACAAGAGCTGTCTCTGACCCAGGTGCCATACAGCTACATGGCTATGCCTCTGGTTTAATTTCTCAAAATGCAGCCTCTTTGTTTATTTTTTTACATACAATGCAACTTTGCTCTAAAATTCTGTTGCTTTAAGGTTATTCTCTAAACCATGGGTGGTCAAGCCCCTGGCCCACAGGCCAAATATGGTCCAGAGGGTACAAGAGTCAGAGACTGGTAGAGGCATGGATGCTGGAGGAGACCAGCAAAACTCGCCACAGCTTCAAGAATGGAAAGACTCCTGACGCTTGCCCAAAGAGTTCTATGCGATATTTTGGGACCAGGTGGGCCCAGACCTGTTAGAGGTGTATAGGGAAAAGATGCAGAATGGCCACCTAGGGGAGGAATTGAACAGGGCCTCATAACCCTTCTTTACAAGGGGAAGAGGCAGGACTTAAAAAAATGGAGTTCCATAATGCTTCTATATTTTGACTGCAAACTGATGATGACCGAAGTCTTGGCTAAGCATTTTAAGTCTGACATAGGTGCAGTGATCCCTGAGGACCAGTTGTGTGCACTGCCACGGTGATAAATTGAAGGAACCCTACTACAGCTGTGAGATGTGTTACAATACCAATGGGAGAGAGGGCAGAACACTGCTATGCTGCACCTTGACCTAGGGAAGACCTATGACCAAGTGTCCAACTACTTCCTGGTCGAGACACTGAAGAGGATACAGGTCTCCTGAACTTTGTCACCTGGATAAAGATGCTATACATTGAGCAGCAAAGTCCTGGTAAACAGGTTCCTGACTGTCTGGATCATGGTAGAGTTGGGTGTCTAGCAGGGCTGCCCATTCTCCCTGATCCTTTTCCTCTGTGTGAAGGAACCACTAGCCCAGTGGCTCAGGCAGAACCCTAGGATCAACTAAATGCTGATACCCAAGAACAACAGGAAGAGACGAGGATCCTGGCCTTTATGGATGACCTCAATGTCCTATGCATTGTCCTATGCATTGGGACAAGTGGTTCACTGAAAGTGTTACAGTACACCCAGGTATATGGAGTGGCAACAAGTGTCAAGCTCAACATGAGCAAAAGCAAATGCCTGGTACTGGGTGAACTTGAGTACTTGTTGGCCCTGGGAAGTCTCCATCCCTTGCAAGGAGGTAAAGATCCTTGGGGTGTAGTTAGACACAGAGCTGACTGGACAGAGAACGTGGGAAAGGACTGAGGCCAAAGTCAAACAGAGGCTGGACTGTGGCACATGAGCTACCTGTCAATGGCAGGATGCATGGCACTCATGAGGGCAGTTTTGTTACTACCTGCTTCTGTACACTGCACTGGTCTTCCCCCACCTCAGAGGTCATCCACAGACTCCAAATAGTCGTGTGCATTTTCTTTTGGGACTCTAGATGGAAGAAAGTGGTAAGGACCACACTGTACAAAGCAAAATGGTCTGGGGGAAGAAGAATGCCAGACACCCTCCTGTTCCTCTGGGCCAAGTACATGAGCCAAATCTGAAAACTGGCGATGGGGACAGAATCCAAAACAGTCTGCTTTATAAAGTATTTTTGCAGGACATCTGCTGCAACAATGGTGGGTGTACAGGATGACCAACTCAGACTCATAGGCCATGGAATTGTTGTGGTTCTACAGGATCCTGGAACGTTTCTGAAACAAATACAGACTACACAATGAGGCTCCCGTGACCCTGACAAACTACCATAAGATGCAGGAGGTGGTAAGGACAAGAGGCATTGTTTTGCCCATGGATCTACTACCTGGCAACAGTTGCCGAACTGTGTGAGAGTGAATCTTCCACAAGGACCTGCAGACGGAGCACAGAGACCTGAACTGGTAGGTAGTCCACGGGGCATTCCCCATGTGGGCAAAGAGAAATCTGCTGCTGGAAAGTGGAAACAATCTACCACCTTCTCTGGTACTGTCCATATGCCAAGGGGGTGTGGAGGAGAGTACTCTTCATGATGGTAACAGGAGTCAAGACCCTGGACAGAGAGGCAGTACCATTTGGTCACATAATCAAGCAGCCGAGGACTGCGACAGCCCACTTCAACCAGTTTGTCTCCTGCTTCAGAAATGCTCAGTGGAAGACCAAGAACCTGCTCATATACAGGTACACAAACCTATTAGTTGAGGTCTGTGTCAAAATGGGACCAAGTGAGATGTAGGGATAATATAAGAAGTTGGTAGAAGATGTTGGGGAGGAGATGGCAGGGATAACGTGGAAAGGAAAAGTCCGGCACAGACTATTCAGAGGTGGGGCAGCTGATGGATGATGATGATGATAGAGACAACCATCATGACAATGACAATTATAGCAATGAATGAAAGGACTGAAAAATCAGGAGGTGGGGTTGCAAGGGGTGGAGGGAGAGAAGATGGGATAGGAAGAAGATGTGAAGACAATCCTTTGTGTGACTGTGATGGCTAAAGGTGAAGGTGATAGACATGTGAGTATGGGGTCACACAGGTGCTTGGTATGGTCTTTGTAATGGCAATAAGGATGGTGTAACTGTACAGGTGTGTTTTGGACTGTCCGGTGAACCATAGTGATCAAGAGACAGGTTTGTAGAGGCATAGGTATAGATATATATTTATTTTTCTCTCTCTTTATATATAGAAATTAAGATTTTCGCCAAATAAAAAATATTGCATTTTTCTATCCAACCACAACACAATAAGTACTGGCGGCTTGGGCTTAGATCAGGGTGAGGCCTGTCTCCTGCTCTCCAGACGGCTGAGCCCTGAAAGTCTCCTCAAATACAGGGATCTTGACTGCACAATTTTGTGGCAATGAGGGATTGCTTTTGTGCTTTTCCCTTAACTTTAAAATGGGGAGGTGGGAAAGGAGAGTAAAGAGGTATCTGATCTATCTTCTCTGCTGTGGCAAAGGGAGGGGGACAAATTCAAGGCAAATCTCCAATAATTACATTCTATACCTGGTAAATTATAACAGATTTATAAATTGTCCATATATAGAATCTAATTATTGGGGGATTGTCTTACAATCAGGCTCATCTTCTATTCTAGTAAATATGGTAGTCTTCTCTAAAAGAAAACCCATACTCAAAAGTATGTTAGGGATGATCTGTCTATATTAACAGCTTCCAAATTATATCTCCTGAAGGCTTAAAATGTGAAACTATTCATTGCAAAGGAGGAAAACCCCAATGCGTCCATTTTAAAATAGCATTTTAACACGTTGTACTAGCTCTGTTGAAACATGAACCTGGTACAGCAAAAGGAATGAGTAAATAGAAGTGTGTTTACTTTCAAAATCTTTTATGTCTGATTATGACATGGTGCGCATCTACAAGCTTGAGAGTTAGTAGTACTGAGCAGCTCCATTTTACTTTTCTTACAGATATCTCTGAGCATTCACCACTGCCCCCCTCCCCCGCATCATAAAAACTAGAGTGGGGAGAATCTAATTAGGGTATGCTGTCCTTCATCCTGCCAGGACAGACTTGTTCCTCAGAGGGTATTCCTCTCCATTTCAGAATTGACTGGTAGCCTTGCAGGGATGAGCAGGGGGCTGTCAGCCATTGCTAAACACACCATAGATGGACAGGTGCTCTTTTTCCTTTCCAACACTATTTGTGGTAACCATTATTGTCATCTGACTTAAAGTTGCTGTGCCTGTGAGTAGTTGTGTATGTAGGGAAGTAGGAGAGACCTGGCCTCCTCACTTCCTTCTCCCATTTCTGTGTTCTGTGGCCAGGATCATTTTGGTTAGAAAGGAATTGCTAATACTGGCTGCCAGTCACCCGTCAATGTGTTGTGGTCTGTTGTTTGGTCAGGAAGTCCGGGCTTGACAAAAACAGTCTAGCCAAGTATTAGTCACCGTCTAACTTTCCTAGCCTCCCATTCTGAGGAAAATTTCAGACTGGCTAACTCCTGTACCAGCTCACTTGCCTATTTTTTTTCTTCCTTTCAAATTCCCATCAGCAAATTTTTCAGACATAGGCATGACAGTGACAGTGGCAGTATTGCTGGTTAATATTTGGGAGACAATGGTTAACAGCCATCTTCTTGTTTATCTATCTAAGATTGTTGTTGATGGGAAAAATTGGCATAACTAAGGAAATAAAAAGAAAGTCTGGGCTTGGCAGAATGAAATGCTATAGTTATTAGTTGGACTTATGGCTATTAGTTGGACCTATGGCTGTGGGAATACAATCCATAGGAAATGCAGGAAAGCTAAGTCATTTTAATCAAGCTGGACTGGTGAAGAGAAATGTAATTTAGGGAACAATCCCTGGCAGGAGGGATAGTTTAGCTCTAATATGTGCTTTTGCACCTACTAGTTTAGGGCTAATAGGTGTTTTTGCCATGTCATGATCACACTGCTTGCCCCACCTCACCCCAATCCTGTTCCATTTTGTCCATGTAGCCTGAATATTTTTCAGGACAAGGACTTTCTTTCTTTCTATCCTTGGACAGTGCCTCCTACTACCAGCCCAATTCACAGCTGGCCTCTGTGTCTGACTATGATGACTAATAACAGTAACAAAACAATTGAAGACCATAAAATCAGTGAAAACAGGATATTGTGCATAACATGACCAAGATTATTTCTTATAAATAATTACAGACTGGCACAGCTTTAGGCTTTTGGGTTTTTTTACATAAACTTTATTGTTCTAAATAAAACTACATATAATCAAAGGCCTGTAATTATTTAATATTTCAGAGTCCTGTAATATAGTTAATGTTCGGAGTCTGAATCTTTTCTTTACTGTCTACTGAGCATAATTATTAGCAGGATTCCATGCTCTAATGAGTAACTGACACCATCAGCATCTTTTGGGAATTGTGTTCCTACTGAAATTGGTAAAACTATTGGAAAAAATGAATCCTAACTCTTTGCAATTAGGAAGTGAGGCATTTTGTGCCTCTGGGAAAAGTCAGCAATCCTGTGTCACATCAGAAAATGAAGAGTATCTGATAATATTCTCCCAAAGCAAAATGAAGTTCCACTATCAGACAGCATTTCTACGACTGGAAGAGATCTTATTCTATACTTATTTTTTCTTGCATAAGCATCCCAAGTCTCTGTAAAAACAATGTTGGAGGGTGCTTCAGTGAATAATTTCTATACATCTGAAGAGCATCTGGTTTCAGAAAAAAATATTGTGAGGTAGCTGCGTCTGCTTTAAAAAACTGCAATAGAATGAGTTGTGCTAGTGAAAGATTACTTGTCAGGTAAGAAGAATGGTATTATTTACAGAAGTGACACAGATTTTATACCCAATGCTTTCCCAGTCTTACATCACTTTTATTTCAGTGCAACCCTGCTGATGTCAACTGAGTTGCATTAGTTTTACAGGAGTAAAACTCCACTGATGATCAGGCCCATTGCCTAGCAGGGCTCCAGCTTCCTTAGGGTCTCCAATGAGCTGCGATACCTACTGCAATTAAAAACAGAAACTGTAGTTCTGAATTACATTATTTGTCCTTAAAGTCTACATTTTCAATTTAGTCAAGCTATTTGCAGTTAACAGTTGTTTTAAAATTAGGCAGGATAAAAAACATCCTTAAAAATTGAAGTCAGAATTTTCAACCTTTAAAAAATAAAAGGAATCAGGGCTTTTCTGGATTTTGGATAGTCCGTAAATGTCCTGAGATAGAACCTGAAAAAATAAGTGAAGAATCAATAAAATTGATTTTATATCTGAAAATTGCATATATACCTTCAGTAAACCATGGTTCCTTAAAATTCCTCCAAATGGCCTTACTTCATAACCATTTTTAGTAACTCGGCAAGAAATTACACAAAAATACACGTGCAGTGTAAAAACTGATTTTTATATTAAATGTGTTACTTAACGCCAAAGAAGGTATTAATAGAATTCACATTTAAGGACCCTATTCAGTTATTGCTCACAGCACAGTTAATCTAGATTCATCTTATTCATATATCCCTGGCTCCAGCAGCACACAGGTACTTTAACATGGGTGCAATGGTAATATAACTTAAACTTGCTTGCATCCCTTTTTTTCACTGTCAGTCACATAAGGGGTTTGATAGAAAATGATGGCCAGGCCCCTTGACTTTACTGGACTTACAATTTAGTGCAGTCCTGATTTTACCCCTTTGTTGTGCAGTTTGGGCCCAGAAAAAATCAAGGCATCCAAAATCACTAGTCACTTCAGCAAAAGTAAGTCCTAGATTCCATTTCGAGAGACGCCTATACCTACACTGAGATAATTAAGAAATGGGTCTAACTTTTCAGAACACCTACAACTCCCATAGATTCTTATAGTGCTGCAGGCACTCAGCATCTCTCAGGATCAAACTGTAGAGCCTATAATAATTAGAAGAAAGTTAACTTCTGTCTTTTACTATCAAATTCAAGAAAAAGAGAATGATGACATCTACTGAAAACTACACTGCTAAACTACAGTCTGCTAAACTATCACATCATGCTTTTCCCTGGTGTCTCCAGAGTAAGGGTCTGAACATACACCACACTAAGGCAGATTACACTGGTGTAGAGAGGCATGTCATACTGGTGTTAATGCCCAGTGTATCTAGACCTTTGGTATTCTTTATATTAAATAATGAGAAATTATTTTGTTTTTGTTTCAGTATTATGGATTTCAATTTCATTTTGAATTCCACCCCTGCCCATGTTGTTATACAAGTGCACTCTAAGAAAAAGTGTATGCAAGCACAAAGCAATCTTGGTCTCGATACCTGTGATGGTGAATAGCACGTGGCCCGATGAAGCAGAGTGTAAAAAATGCAAAGGCAAAGGCTGGTAAGGACCAGGTTGCTATGGCATAGCCAAACCACTCCATTATCTCCCCGAAGTAATTAGCTCCAGAAACATACGTGAACAGTCCCCCTGCATTAAAAAAAGTCACAAGTGCATATAAAAGGAACAATAAACCTCATTTTAAGTCATCAACAAAACATTGCAAGGTATGGGACATTACAAAGTCACACTTTTCAATGCCAGAAACCTTAATTTTCTTCATATTGTACCACGGCACATTAAGGAATAACTGCACTGAAGCCCATAGAGGCTACATTGCATTAGCAGGAGTGCTGCCAGCAGACTGAAGGAAGTGATTCTTCTCCTCTGTTCGGCATTGGTGAGACTACATCTGGAGTACTGTGTCTAGTTTTGGGCCCCCCACAACACAGAAAGTCTGTAAAGAAATTGGAGAGAGTCCTGTGGAGGGCAACAAAAATAGTTAGGGGGGTAGGGTATATGACTCCCGAGGAGAGGCTGAGGGAACTGGGTTTATTTAATCTGGAGAAGAGAAGACTGAAGGGGGATTTAATAGCAGCCTTCAACTACCTGCAGGGTAGTCCTTATGTGAAAGGTTGGAGCTAGACTGTTGTCAGTGGTGGCAGATGACCAATGATCTCCAGTTGCAGCATGGGAAGTTTAAGATAGATATTAGGAACAACTTTTTCACTAGGAGGGTAGTAAAGCACTGGAACAGGTTACCCAGAGAAATCGTAGGATCTCCATCCTTGGAGGTTTTTAAGATTTTGGCTAGACAAAGCCTTGAGTGGGATGATATAGCTGGAGGTGGTCCTGATTTGAGCAGGGGACTAGATGATCTCCTGAGGTCCCTTCTAACCCTCATTTTCTATGATTCTACATCAGAGTAAAACAAGCATCAATCAAAGTAGAATCATTCTTAATTCACCACTGTAGCCCGTAAAAGGGCTAGAAGGTGGAGATCAGGAGTTTGTACTGATCAGAACAGATGTACACAAAAAAATCTTTGGATTCGGTGGGATACTCAAGTCTCACTCCCTATGCCTGAGATCAGATCCTTCACCAGTCTCAACTGTGCAATGTTGCCATGGAAAGTCTTCAGAGTCAACAGTGAGGAAAGGAACTGATTGAATTCTCTCCCACTTATTTGCAAAATTCAGGTAAATTGCATTTTATTGTGGCTTTTCAATTAATCTGCAGCAGAGGGGAGCACCTATATAGGGGGAACTCATTGGTCTTTTGTATCCTAGCCTCTTGTTTTGATGTGTTTTCTACTTGAATCAGATCACACCATTTGTCAAACAGTGTTAAATGTCATGGTGGGGGAGGGGCATATTAACTATACCCTGTGGTATTTTGTAAGTGGTCTCTCCAGGCTTCCTTAGCTGGCGCAGCAGTAGATCACTGTGAATATTGATTCCCATTCCCAATGAAAACAACAGGATACCTACAAAACAAAATTGGGAAATTGATTAGTGAAGTGGCTCCTGATCTAATTTATATCTACTCCAGTGAGAAAGCTAACAGTTGATTGATTTCCCTACCCAAATAAGTATAAATGCTGACAAAACAGCATAGTTTGTATCAGTTGTGAGATCATAGTGTTACCCACACAGTCACTAGTACAAGTTATAGTCTCTCAGGGCAAAAGTAATCTGAAAAGGGTTGTATGCCCAGTGGCCATGAATGGATCAAAAGGGACTGTGCTAAACACACAGACACAAATACAACTATCCTTTTGATTGGTAAACAGCATTACTCTTTCCCTCAATGATATTGCTATATTTTGCATTTAATAGCCAATGGATAAAACAAGTAGACAGCAGCAAGAAGAACTGCTGCCCCACATACACAGGAGCCAGAACCCAGGGGCCCTGTCTTCTAGAACCATGCCCACATGACTAAGGCCCACTCTGTCTGACTCTCTCTCCTCCTGGTCCTATATACCTTCCTTTCTTGGCTGCCCAGTGGGTCAGCTTTAATAGGAGGGATGAAAGGGGTGATTAGGAATATCTAGCCTGTGGCCTGGTACATAGGCTATTCTGCCAAGAAATGGAAGATATAGGTTTAAACCCCTTCTTCTCTTCCCAGGTGAAGCAGGGACTAGAAACTGGTCTTTTACTCGATGGCTAAGTGACCCAACCACTAAGCTAAAGAAGGGAAAAGAGCCAAGTTTTTTCCCCATGCTTTGTGACTTTTTTGGGAAACAAGGTTAAAAGCTACTTAGTTACCAAGCTAAGTTAGTCATGTAAGTGATACTTGGCTGGCTAAGGTTGGATTTAGGCCATGATATAGGCCTCAGTCCTTATCCCTCAGTCTGACATGCCCCTCTGCACTGCACCCTGGCATGTATGTGCAGAGTACTTGAACAGATTTGTTCAGTTAACTGCACCAGATTTGGGAAAACCTGAATCAAGGTGTTCCAAGCTTCCCCTTCTGGCTGCAGATTTCCAGGCATACCTCTGTATTGTCTGAATCCAAAATATGTCTCACTGATTTCAAACTCAGTTCAGAGATTAATGTACTCGTTGGATCCAACTCTTCTCAGATCACAGTAAATTGAGACAAACTCCGCAAAGTCAGTGGAGTTACGCCAGTGGAAAACTAGGGCAAGTGAAAATAGAACCAGGCCTACACTTCTACTCAAAACTTCTGGCAGCCACCTCTTACATCCTTCTGCAGTTTTATGCTCACTGTCCTAAATCATGCAACCACATCTCCCTCTGCTGTCTGCTCCCTGCAACTGTACAGCATACTGTTACCATAAAAAAATCTTTCAACTTAGATGACAGCAGTTGGTGTTCCTGATTATCAAGGGCTCGGGTTTTCTCCTTGCTGATTCCCATATAATCTAAACATGACATTCACATAAAACCTGTGAAAGGTACTAAGGGCACATCCAGACAAGTGCAGACATTTGGTTCTTCGGGGACAGTTCTTCGGGGACAAATAGCAGCGGTGCATCTTGCAGCATGAAGAATGCTGGACTGTGCGGTATGTGGCACTGCAGACGTGTTTGCACCAGATACCACATGGCCGGGCTCATCTGGATGCACCCCAAGAGTTTTTTAGACCTCAGAAAACAGCTTCCTGCAGACAGTAATGTTACATGACACTAGAAGAGTGTTTTGGTAGAGCTGCCATTGTACTATTCCACCATAACTAAATAACATTATCTCATAAAGCTAAGCTGAGCAAACATTTTCACTGAGCCATGGGTAAAGATAGCTAAAAACTGGAAGCAGAAAGGCTATTTAATGCTACTCAGAGGAGGACTGCACAATACCTATACAATACTGATTCCAATGATAAGCTATAAATCACATTGGTAATAGTGAGGAAACGGTGGTAAAACTTTTCTAATGTCAGCTACTTTCAAAACCACTAACATAGTATGTATCCACTCTTTCTGCCTCTTTAACCTATCTGTAAAATGGCACTTGTGATATTGGTCTCTGTAGCACAGTGTAGGTAGGGATGCTTGAGCTAGCTGTAAACAGCTTGAAAATAGAGATCTACATTCTACTGGCCTATTGATTTAGTTATCCTATTGATGATTTTAGAACTAACTGTCTTTGCATTCCAGGACTCTTGATGTCATGGGATATGATCCTTTGTTTTGTATTCTGGGCCTAGTTTTGATCTCAAATCCCTGTAAATCAAAAGTACATCCAATGATTACCCCCTTCTGTGTGCTACTGCTCATGTACTGCACCACTGCCCTGGTTTTGTCTGTGTCTCAAAACCATGCATGGTTGAGGCAGTGAAAAAGACAGTGGACCAGGAATCAGAAGATCTGTTCTATTCTTGGTATAAGCTCCATGCCCTGGCCTAAACTGCAGCAGTTAAAGTCCAGAGAGATTAAATGAGCACTTGTCAGGTGGAGGCAATGTGTACAAAGTCTCTGTGCAGAGAACAAAACTAGGAAAATCTATGGACATTGCCAAGAAAGACCTACAACAAAGGTTTGTAAATTACTGATCTTGGTCATCAGGTTTCTTAAAACCCTCAGACCTTTGGAAGGCTGGATACAGGACTAGCTGGGTGCACTGCCATACTTCTGTTCCAATTTATGAGTTACCTGCAAATGACCCTAAAAAGCACCTTACAGACTGTACTCCTTGCATAAGACAGTGCATGGGGCTATGCAGAACTGGGCAGCTGCTAACTGGAAGGGTGTCTGCTTAGGGATGTGGGCAAGCAAGTGCTGGAAGATCTCTGGGTTGTATAGACATCTGGATGCTGCAGTGCCAGGGTGTTTGGGAGCAGATGGATGAATATATGTTGCAAAGTATCTGCAGTTAATGGATAGCTGCTACAGAGAATTAGTGACAGGTGTCTGAGCACTACTGAGTGGGAATCAAGGAAGGTGGGAGAGGAGCTGTTAGCTAGAGGGTTTTTTGGCAGGGAAGCGAGGAAAGAAGCCAACTCTCCACAGGGATGGGTAGCTGGAGGCCAGAGAGGGCTATCTTTTTGTTTGTCTGTGGAAATCTGGGAGGGTGCCTGTACACATGCAGGTCACAGCAGCACGTTAGAGAAGACCTGATTGAGCCTGCTGGAGCGTGCTAATTACTGTGCTCCAGCATCTTTCACATCTCATATATCATCATCCTTACACTTCAAAATGGTGATGGGCAGGGCTTTTGGTTTGTAGCCGTGTTGGTCTAAGGACATAGGCAGACAGGGTTCTTTGGGTAGATGTGATATCACCCTTGCCTGCCAATGGTGGTGGGGGCACTTTAACTAAAGCTTGATGAATGAGCTTTAGTTAAAGCACCCCTGCCACCATTTTGAAGAGTAGGAATGCTGTTACATGAGATGCTGTGAGTGCTTTAATTAGAGCGGCTCTGGGAGTGGGGAAGGGGCGCTTTACTCTTGGAGCCACTCTAATTAAAGCATTCCCCAGAGCACGTGTAAAGATGCCCAGGAAGCCTGAAACTACACTGTACCCCCTATTACCTCTTGCTTCTGCTCTCCAACTGTGATCCATAAGGGGCTACAGTGAGGAGGTCACCAGAGTGGTGGGAATGCATGTGCCACATATTTCTTTGGTAGCTACCAACCACAATTACTGTCATTTCTGGAGTGCCACTGAACATGTGACATCTCAGCTGGGCTGTGGGATAGCAGTCAGGGCTGCCAACATGTACACTAAGGAGAGCCAGTCATTTATAAACCCAGTGCTGACAACAGTAACCAAGAAGGATCATTTGACCAGACCTCCATCCAACTGACAAGCTAGGGTGATAGGATTTTGGAGAGACTGCACCTTTACTCCCATTTCAAAGAATGCAGATGTCATAAGCAACATTTTATGCCATGCTACAGACTGAGAAAATCATGTTTGAAGATGAGCAGAAGGGAGGAAAAAAATACCATGTAGAGTGTGAATGCCTGAATGTGGCATCCTTTAATAGCTGCAGAAAGCTACTGAAAGTCTGTAAAGGAAAAGCAGTGTTGGACCTGACACCTGAAAACTTTTGCTTAAAAGTAACGTAATATTTCAAACACTGTGTACATTCTTTTCCTCTGCTTACATTAAATATAAACATTGATTTATCAGGCAAATCATGCAGTTATTTGTTTTCTTGAAGAATACTGGAACCTGCTACCAACATTGGAATTCAACTATTTTTAATCTCTGTGCTGCTTTCTGGAGAGACTGCACTCTGGTCTGCGATTCATCAAAGAGCTAAGCTGAGATAAATGAAGGTGGAGTACAAGAGTGTTTGCACCAACTTGTCCAAAGTTAGGTCTACTGCTGTTCTAGGGTGTCACCTTGGGCAGATCTCCACCTCCCTGTACCCCTTCTCTGTCTTGTCTATTTAGAATGCAAGGGGTTTCCACAGAATTCAAATCTACAGCATGTTGCAAAAGAAATACCTGTGTATCCAGGTTATAAGATGTTCAGTATTTGGCAACCCCACAAGATGGCTCTCCTTTCACCTCTCTGGTAACCATTGCTTCTATAGTCACATTTAAAAACCCTCCCCTGAGAAGAGCACCAAATGAGTAACATTAGCTGACATCTCCCACCCTGATTGGGGTACAGGTTGTAGCTGTGCTTGGTCCAAGGACATAGGCAGACAAGGCTCTTTGGGTAAAGCTGATATTTTTTATTAGACCAACTCAATTTGAGTTAGTCTAATAAAAAATATCAGCTTTACCCAAAGAGCCTTGTCTACTCTGTAATTTACACTTAGTGAATTTACAAGGCCAAATCCAGCATGGCTATTATGGTACTGAACTTAGGGGTATTGCATCCACTTCTGCCACAGCAAAATTTGTTTTCTGTATTTGCATGTGTTCCAGGTAAGGTGGACAAAAGAAAAGATTCAAGGACACCTGGAAAGCCAATTTAAAAACAAGCAATATTAACACCAATTCTTGGGAGACTCAAGAATTGCACCATCCCCAGTAGTCCTGTAATGCACAAGGCATTGCTCATTTTGAGCAAACTTGCTTCCCTATGGCAGAACATAGGCAAGAGAGGCAAAAGGAAAGATCTGTGACCTGATATCACTGGGATCTACTCCTTCCTCCTGAAACTATTTGCCACACCTGCAATCAAACATGCAGATCTTGAATTGGTCTCCTCAGTCATTTATGGATTCATTGATGACTTCCATATTTACTGGAAGACTGTCATACTTTTATCTAGGAACTGCTCCTGATGGTCCCAAGTGAGGAAGTTGGCTTTGGAGACCTTGTTTATACTGCAGTTACCCCAATTTCATCCACTAGTGGTTAGTGTCCATGTAGCTGCATCAGTGCAAACCCTCACATGAAAAAGAAAAGCTATACTGTTGGCATCAACGTAGCTGTGTTGCTGAATGGACACATGATGCTGGAACTGGGGCAAAACCCCAGCTCAGGTAAATCTTGGAAAGCTGCTCAGCCATTAAGATGGGAATGCACCAATATGGTGCCAAAAAAGCTGTAAAACAAGACTAATGATCTGAATCTGTACACGAACAGATTGTACCTCGTGCTTTCAAAGCTTCCACAGAATTCTTTTCATCTTTGTACCTGGACCAGCAGGCAGGGCTTATGCTGATTCCCATGTCTGTTGATTTGACCCATGCATTCAGTGAAGCTTACAAAAGAATTCAAAATGCTTACAAGGTACTTGGGAAGTAGATACTGGAATTTATGTATCTGTAATTACCTGCGGTAAACCTGATGTTAAAGCACCAGTCAGTGGGATATTCAGCACAATAAATCAGGTAGTACCCTTGAAGGAAGCCGTTGTAGAGACAGAATAACATGCCAAAGTACAGTATGTGCAGTGGGAAAGGTCTGCCTCTGGTGAGGAAGGGATAAATGAATGTCCTGAGGTAGATAAGAAAATACGTTAAATCAGAAATCAGCATGTTAAGACATTCCACATGACATTGTATTTGCAGTAACAGCTAATAAAAAAATAAGTAAGATGAACTTAGCCAAGTAATACAAATAATAAGTAGCATCACAGGAACATAAAATATTTTGGAATGAAACATGGGCAAAGCAGAGGGCCGAGAGCTAGAAACCCCCCACTGAGACTCCCTCTGGCCCTGAAAAAAAAAAAGAAATATCAGTTAGCTTCCTTGGCTTGATTTTTCCATCTTTGTAGAGTGAAGAGCTTTTGTCACTGTACAATGGTTTAAAAAGAAAGCTAGACTGTGTCTTGGCATAATGGTGCTTAGACCTGAGCAAGGGGTGATGTGAAGACAGTCCTACTAGGAAGATCAGGAGATACTCAGCCGAGGCACAAAGTCACCCAGGTTCTACTGTTGGATTTAGGCACAGTTTGTGTACACACTGACAATCTGTCTCTAAGGGTGCAAAAGAAGTTACATTTGCCACACAATCAGCTCCTTGAAAGTGCTCTACAGCTGTGCCCTTACAGAACAACATGGCTGCAGAGTGCTTTAAAAGTGCCTGATTGTGCGACAATCTGAACCCTCATTATATGCATATCTCTTCAAAGCAGAATGCCTTCATTAACATCTGTCAGTGCATGCCAGTAGTGCTGACTTCAGAATGGGAAGGGAAGAAGGGAGGGGAAGCAGTTCCATCTGAAGGAACATCTGGAGGGCATGGCAGGGTGGGTGGTTTGAACCTTGGGAAGGCTCTAATCCACCCACCCCACCCTTCAGCACAGGCTGGGCAAACCCCAGATGGAGCTCCTTCTCCTCTCTCTTTCCTCCTCTCATCCTGAAGACAGCACTGGAGCTGGGAGAGGGGAAGAGTGGGGCTAGGAGACAGAGGCTGCAGACATGTAGCCACTCCAGGCTGGAGCTTCATCCCACAACTCTCCAGACCCAACAGGGAACATCTGTTGGGTCAGGGGGCATGCTGTAACTCACAACGCTTCCTGTGAAGCACCATGAGTTACAGCATGGAGCTGCAGACCTGTCAGCACCCTATGGGTTTCATCCCTGGGTCACACAGAAAACGCAGAGCCAGAGAAAATGTTGAGAGCACTTCCTGTTAAGTGTCTTGAGCTTTCACCAAAAGAATATCCTTCCTACCTCTTTTCCCACCAGCACATTTTTGAGGCAGTAAAAAGCATTTTCTACATTTTTATTGGGGTTTTTTTGACAAAGCATAATAGAGCAGATCTCACACTAATATTAACTTCCCTCTTCAGCCCATGTTCAAAATGAAGGGTAGGTACAATAAAGATACTGTGGGGGAAAAAAGGGGGCACAAAATTAGGTAATGATAGCTGAGTAGAAATAATTTGAACATGGTCAAGAATGTTAGCAACTCCTACTAATTTATTGTGAATTTTTGGTGTTTTCTTTGAGGTCTTATCCCCTGGAGCCATCAATACACAAGAGAATTTCAGTTTTCATTTCTTTATTAGTACTAGTTCCTAAGTGCTGTGCAAACAAGCAAACCAGCTAAAACAAAAATAAACCTCTGCTTCTTGTGGTTTCAGAGAAAAGTTTGAAAACAGGAATCAAGTGAGCTCAGAATTCAGAAGCCAAATAAAAAGGAAACTTTCTTTTAAAATGTCATGGTCTTTGGGACTGCAGCACATTGGGTTCCCAGGGGGCAGTCATGATGCCTCCTGGTGGCTCCACAATTGTGCCCCGCTTGGCCCCAGGATGCCTTATCTTCTCACTCTCCATGCCTTGATGGTATAATAATAATAGGGAAGCTGCCATGGGCCTTCACATGGCCCTTGTTTAACTGAACCTCTGCTAGGGTTCCCTGGCACCCTATTGGTTTGTACTATTCCCCAGGCCTCTTGCTGGGCCTTTCTGGTCCCAGGACCTTTCATGCCTTCTCTGCTTGATTGTGCCCTGCAGAGCATCCAAAGCCTTAAATGCTAAGTTCATGGCTGCAAATTCTCCCCTACACTATGCTCAAGCCTTGTGGGTGTTACATTATTGTTGTTCTCCTGTCAGGGCTTTGGTATCCTCCCCTTTATTCTCAGCTAGGCCTTCTAGCCTGGGCCCACTGGGTCAGACTTGGCTTTGAGCCACTAGCTCTGGTTTGTCTCTTCTGGTCACCAGGCCCCTGTCTGCTGGGCCCCAGGGTCCTGTGTGGTGGCACGCTCATGGGCACTGGGCCCCTGGCCCCTGCCTGGCTCTGTACCCTTTCACCCTGCCCTTCTCTGGGCTCAACAGTAGCTCAAGCCTGCCACTGGCAGGGCTCAAGGTGGTCATATGCCCCATGGGCATTAATAGGACCTCCATAAACCGCCCCTATAGTCCCAACCCAAACTGCTGGTATAATTATAACATACACATAAACCGCTGGGCTATAAACATAAACAATAACAGCAGAAGCATCCCTCTGCCCCTTTAGGAGAGTAAACTTTTCCTCACTACATCATGCCTCCCAGCCCAGGCTCCTTGTGAGCTGCCTGAGCCTCATTTTTCTCACAGGCAGCAAAGCAATCAGCCTATCATCCCCAGGTGGCTCTCCTGGACAGGAGTTCCTTCCCCCTTGGCTGCCCAGGACAGTCTACTTTGCCAGCCCAAGCCTCAGGCTTATATACCCTGCCTACAGGTGCCTACTACTTGCCTCATTGACCTGTTACCCCGGCAACCTGCGGCTGCTGTGCCCTGCCTCACCCACAGAGCTCCTCAGCTGGGACTTGTTCCCTGATTTCAGAAAAGGCTCTTTGGGTAAATCCAATATCTTTTATTAGGCCAATCAAAGTAGTTGGAAAAATTTGTTGCAAGCTTTTTTTACAAACACCCTTCTTCAGGCAGAGGTTGCAGTTGGTAAAAGCTAACTACACCTGTGCCAGTCTGGCCTCATCAAACTCAGAAGAGTCTACAAAACCTGAAATCTCAAGGAAGATTTGCAAAGATCTCTAACGGCGTTGCTGTAGCAGGGAACCCTCACCCTGGTCCCGGGGGAAGGCTACAAAGTCAGCAGAATGTGAGAGGGAAGGGTGTTTGTGGCCCAGGCAAAGGCAGCTGGTAGGCCTGGGACCAATGAGCAGCTACTTTGCTCGGGCCAGCTAATAGACCAGGCTGGCCACAAAGGGCAGGGCTGAGGGGGAAATAGGTTTGTCCTGAGGCTGGAGGGGCAGTAGAACCCAGATCATGATGAGGGCAGGATGGTACTTGCTAAAGGGAGAGAAGGCCAAATGGACACTGAGAATAGTCGCAGAAAAGGGAGCATCGTTGTCGTTTTCATGTTTTGTTTCTGCGTGGCTTAAGCAACAGGCCTGTGGGGCAAAGCCTGGAGTAAAGATTGTGGCCATGACCCCAAAGCAAGGGAAGAACTTTCCATTGGGATTTTTTCTTTTTTGTTTTGTAATGGACACTAGAAGAATTGGACTCGACTGTGAGGAGAGGTGGAGTTGCCATGCAGGTCCCCTGCTCATTGTCACACATTAAAGGCAAGGGATCACACCATGAGCAAGAGAAACAAAGACTAGAGAGATCTAATATCCACTTTTGGAAATTAGCTAATGCTGGACTGAATGACCCTAGGGCTGAAAAGAGCAGATAGAGTAAATCAGGACCCGGCAGAGAAGTTCAGGGCATAGACAAATATGGAAGGGGGAAGCCTAGTGGCCCAAAGGAATGCTGCTCTTCAAGGCTCTGGACATTTCCTGCTTAATTGATTCCATCAAGGGTGATGGATTGGAGAAGCTAGGAAGGGAAAGGAGGCAAGCTAGCTGACTGCTGGGGGCACATGGCTCCCTCCCCACCCCCTCACAGGACTATTACCACAGTTGTCATTTGTCTAAAATAAAAAGAAGCTCTCAGTAAAAAAAAAAAAAAACGAGACAGCTTATTGGTTTTAAAAGATTATTTTACTTACGCTGCGTGGAATGGCAGCACAGACCTCAAGGTAGCTCGCTTGCATTGTCACGGATAACCAAATGAGTTACAAGTTAACGAGTTTATGAACGAAAAGGAACCTGCAGGATAACGGGGGTATGTCAAGAGGACCCGGTGACGGGGAGATATTGATGGGTGATCAGTCCGCCAAGTTTCCTTGGTCGCGCTACAGAGTTCTCTGTGGTTACTCTGCCACGTGCTCGGAGGTCTCCGACTTGGGCGGAAGCTGCATGAACTTTTATGTGTCTGGGGTGGGCAATAATGGACTGCTAGGTAGGAATAACTAATGAGGTGGAACGTGACCAAATTTGGGGTAATGGCTCCATGCGGTCTATTGTGACTTGGACACCCAACTGATTTGGTTATGACATGCCCCCTTGGCCATGGCACAATAGACCAAGAACTTTAGGTTAAAGGCAATTTTCGTCCAGGAACTCATTACTGTTACAAGGTTTAGGATAACACACGGATATATATATCTACAAAGTGGGCAGTTTAACAAATTACTTTTTAACAAACTATTTATTTATTTTTATTAACAAACTATAAAATACAATGATTTATATACACAACAATGACTATTGCGATCAATGGCAAACACAAGGTAACTAAAGATGATGACAATTAATTTAACTTAGAAGCAGCAAATTGTTATCCTTAATTTTATGTAATTTTTCTCCAATTCGATTTTTCAAGGTAACTGGGAGCAAGGTATTAGATTAATGCCCCCTATACAGAGGGTTCCTATAATTGTCTGATATATAAACATACACACACATATATACACATATATACATATATACACATGAAGACATATTTATTTAGTGGAGTAAGCCCATTATGTTCTCATTATAAGAAAATTCAATTATACTTGATTTAAATTGATTTTTTGTGCCATCATTACCAGTTTAACTATAACTATTATTGAGCAGCCTTTCCTCATTTCTTTACTTAAGACTATCAAAACACATTAATCTCGTCATGCTTCACTACTTGCATTTTATCCACCTACAACATACTATAATGAGCCTTCATGTTTCTCTCTCATTTACTTTCTGTCTACACCCAACCTTTCTACGACATCCCCAAAACCTTCAGATCACTAATACTGTTCTTTTTAAGTAATTTAGAGCATGCACAAGCTGGTTACAGTCAGCATGTCAAACAAGTTGGGCTGCTCCGTTAAGTGAGTTATCCTTTTCACTCAAAACGTTATGGCTTGTCTTCACTGCGTAAAGTTTTGAACACACTTTAAAACAAAACAAAACAAAACAAGTACATACAAGACAATTTTGTAAACCAAGTGTGTGAACATGGGGTCATTAACAGAAAAGGGGGAACTGTAAGCACATGGTGAGGTCATCTGTTGATGAGCCATTAGTTATGGCTTTGGCCCAGAATGATAGAAGGTTCAGGACTGAGCTGGAGGTTTTGAAGTCAGTTTCATTCATCAAAGGACCTGTCGGTAACAGCAGGAATAAGGCGACGACTTTGCTCGCGACATGCAAGTAGGTGGCCATCGCTGTGTCGACCCGGATGTGCTGCGGTTTGGTGCTCAGTGGTTCTTGCAATTGAGCAGTCACAGATTGCCGCTTCATCACTGCCGAGCCTGTAAGGGGACAAACAAACAAACAAACGAACAAACAAACAAACAGATGGAAAAAGGAAACTGGGAGAACAATATGGCGGTGAGTTAGCCGGTTGCGATAAGCCAGAGTTGGTAATCAGTGATCGTTTCTTTTTATATATCAAATCTGAAGCCCAGTTCATTTGCCAGGTTCCATTGGCCTTCATCCCCCAGGATGCGCAACTGTCTCTTCGTAAGCCCGGATCGGTGTAGGAGGAACCCGAACATGGCCCTCTCCTCCGGTGTTCGTTGAGGCAACAGCTGCGATTCTCGTGGGGCATCGGACTCATAACACCTCGGTCTTTGGGCTTCGATGGGGTACGCCAAGGGCCGGTGTTCCGCGTTACTGGAGACTCTCGCGGATGGCTTCTTAAGGGCTTGCTACCATGGGAGGTGGCTCAGGAGGTTTCCCGCCTGCTGCCTGGTCATCGGGTTGAGGAGGAGTCGAAGCATTTTGGCGTCATCTCCTCCATAGACCTCTATGCAGGCTTCTATGCTGTCAAGGGTTGCAGGAATAGTCCCAGGGTTCCATAGATGACGGTGAGGCCACCCTTCTCTGCACTGAGCCCATGTCAGTCCCAGCTGGTGTACACTGGGGTTCCAAGAGGCATATGATACCCCTATTATGGCCAGCAGGAGTTGTTCCGCGCTGACCTTTGGTGGGCGGCCGTCGTGCCACGCGTGGGATTTGTGGCTAACCTGGCCAGCAACAAGCGCTGGGAGTGGGATGGGCCAGTGAGCGTTACTCGCTACCACTTCTAGGTTGGTGGCGTGCCCTCCACTCCACAAGGCTTGGTAGGTTAGGTAGTCAGCCTCTTCCAGGTCCAGCAAGTCTGACACAAATTCTACTACCAGGCATCCTAACCACATAGCCAAGGTCTCTTCAGGCTTCAGTTTCGATTCTTTGTACAATTCTTGCATTTCACCCCATGTGCCGGTGCAGCATGTAGTGGTGATGCGGGTTGCACCCTGCGTGTCTGTAACTTGCTTGACTAATGCTATCGAGTAAACCGCAGCTGGGAGAAGCGTAGGCTCATTGGGCGGGAACGTCAAGTATAACTTCTCTCCTTCATAAGGGAGCGGTTCACCTGCTCACGCTACATCAGGGGGCGGGGTTTCTTTTGGCACCACTCCGAGGGGCAGGGCCGAGGACCGTGTGACCGCCCCTTCTTCCCTAAGACTTTTTGCATGCTCTTCTTTTTCCCTGGTGCCATCTTGGAATGGCGATGGCTTGGGGTTCTCTGGTGGTTCAGAGCTTTTCTTTACTGCCGCTTCCTTTGCTGTCTGGGTGGCTGTGAGCAGTTGAACCTCTAAATTTGCATTTTCCCACACTAAGGTTGTAATAGTGCGGAACATAATGTTCAGCATTTTCCCCTTGTCCCACTTCGGGCCCGTCCACTGTGCTGCGACACAGCCCTCTGACTCCAACTTTTCCTGGAGATCCGAAAGCAGCTCATCCCCCTTGACCCGGGCGCTAGGGTCGGGGGATTGAACTGGTGTCAGTTCTCCGCCCTCTCCCACACACCTTATACAGCAGGTGTGCTCTTGGGTGAGAGTTGGGTCTGCTACGCCCATCAGTTTTATTCTGGCAAGAGACATGGTGCCTGCTTCATCTTCGGGTCTGAATCGGACCCGCTCATTGCTCACCATGCACCCAAACGCCCCAGGGTGAAGGTGTGCCTCCCATTCGTTCAAAAACTCCTTCTTTCCCTTTTAGCAAAAGGTAGCTGCTGATGAGCCTTTCGGTCGACCCGCCCACTTGGTGGTATGTGATGTGGGCCCATAGCTCTTTTGAGTAGGCCACAGGGCACCCCCCGGTGTGCCAGGGGCAACGCTCAATTACAATCTCCTCCTCTGCCGTGCCCTTAGATCCTGTTCATGATGCCATGTCTCAGGTGGCCAGAGCCGACCAGAGGATTGCTAATTTAATTGGATGTCAGGTGGGCCAGTGATGGAGAGGCGAGACAGCTTATTGGTTTTAAAAGATTATTTTACTTACCTCGCGTGGAATGGCAGCGCAGGCCTCGAGGTAGCTTGCTTGCATTGTCATGGATAACCAAATGAGTTACAAGCTAACGAGTTTATGAATGAAAAGGAATCTGCAGGATAATGGGGGTATGTCAAGAGGACCCGATGACAGGGAGATATTGGTGGGTGAGTCCACCAAGTTTCCTTGATCGCACTACAGAATTCTCCGTGGTTACTGTGCCGTGTGCTCGGAGGTCTCCGACTTGGGCGGAAGCTGCATGAACTTTTATGTGTCCGGGGTGGCCAATAATGGACAGCTAGGTAGGAATAATAATGAGGCGGAACGTGACCAAATTTGGGGTAATGGGTCCATGTGGTCTACTGTGACTTGGACACCCAGCTGATTTGGTTATGACAGTTGACAGCATTGATGTTTCAAGGTATGATCACAAATAGAAAGCTTCTGAGAATGGTTAATATAATTCTTAGGTGCGTCTATTTTTCTAGTGTGCATTTCCTTGATGTAATCTTGCCTGTGTTATGGAGGACCAGTTATGGTTAGAGACCTACCTAAATCATGGTGAGACAAAGTATTTTTTGAGGCCCCCTTGCAGTGCACAGAAACAATTTTGTAGGCATTTTGCAGTGGCCCCACCCTTTGGCACTAACTGACAGAGAGGCCTGGCCCCCTGGTACTGATTGGTGGAGAGGCCTGGTGGGAAGGAGGGGCAAGGGGGCAGCTGCCATCTTGTCTGCTGCTTTTCATGCTGCTCGGCCAGCTGGCACTTTCCCCTCCTGGTAGCAAGGACCGCTGGCTCTCACTGGGGAGCCAATATTTTATTAAGTTCTTTTTTTGTTGATTCCATGGATTTTACAGACAACCTTGGATTTTGTGGTTTCTGTGAAATCCATGAAACTGTGAATTAAGTAGGTCCCTAGTTATGGTTATAGTCTACTATGGTAGCTTTGTATTCCTTCTTTGCATACCCCATTAGTATACAAGTTCAGAGGTTTGGGGAGGCTACTTATGCCCATCTTACTGTTTATGGGTCAGGTCTCACTCTTAGTGAGTCACTTTTGGCTGGCATAAAGGGTAAACCCCTGGACAGCAGCCCTGGGTGAGTCTCCCTTCCCAATGGACTGGGCTGGTTTGCTGGTGGCTGATAGTATTAACTGTTTGCGCTTCACTTAATTAATGGTGAAGTTTCTCTCTAAGATTGTGTTCATCCCCTTTTCTCCTCTAATAAAACATTTCAGTTGAATGTTGCTTGGGAGTGGGGAAACTTGTTTACTTTAGAACATCCAGTGTAAAAATTTATTTTCCCAAGTTTCTGGATGGATACTTGAGCCAGAATTAGAATGCCTCAGTTTGAACTTTGCCTCCCTTATTGGCAGAAGGGATACATTTACATTATCTAAAATATATGTCAGTAAAAAAAATTGATTGTCCATAAAAAGTTTTTGGATTTTGGATTATCAGTAAAAAAAAAAATAAATAAAGTTGTCTTGTATTGGCAGCCCTGTTCCATAAGCTTTTCCAATGACTCTGCTTTAAACTTCTCATAAATATCAATTGACACAGGGTTTCAGGTAGAAATTGTGCAGAACTCCCTGGCTTTGTCTTCTTAACCTTCAGGCAATCAAAACTCTTTGGTAGTGGAGAATGTCTGAACCAGAAACGCAAAGAAAAATTCAAAGGGTTCTTAAAAGAATCTGCAGGAACCTCCAAGCAAAAAGAAACCACTGGGTTTTGTCCAGGGAAATGAAATCTCAGTTCTCTGAGCCTCCTGAGACATGTAAGAAGTATGGCAGCATATATAAAACTGGAAAGACAAGCAGTTAATGGCCCCAGTCTTGTCAAAAGATTGACAAAAGCAATAGAACGTTATGTTTCTTGTTCTTAATTATATTAAGTGGTCCTACACCCTAAGGCTTATTTGTATGAAAAATGCTACCTTTTAAAAACAGAGAATATTTGAACTAAAGTAAGGTCGGCACTGTGCTAAGACACAGCACAAGTTTCTGTAAGAATAACATCAAACAGCTGCTTAGGATAGGCTAGTATACAGAAAAATGGCACTGAGCCAATATTAGTCCTGCATACTGTTGAGTTAACAATTTATATTGCATAAGAGAAAACAGCATATGTAGGAAGGGAAACAACTTGGCAGTCCTTCAAAGAAAATATCAGTTGGCCCCCAAACTAAGACAGCAGGGATTCTGCCAGAACAAAAGTGACCTGATGGAATTGCCAGAAATAAAACTAATCTGTTTGCAGGATAAAAGACCTGGAAGAGAAACATGCTGTTTCCCATTAACAAAACTCCACATCAGCTTCCTTAGTAAACTTTAATGCCTTAAAATATCATGCAAAACTCTGGGAGACTGCAGATTGGTGATGGCATTACTGAATTCTATTTAATGGGCACATCTACACAAGATGTATTAATGTGCATTAGCC
Source organism: Caiman crocodilus (assembly GCA_030014935.1). Taxonomy (NCBI): domain Eukaryota; kingdom Metazoa; phylum Chordata; order Crocodylia; family Alligatoridae; genus Caiman; species Caiman crocodilus. The sequence continues at coordinate 42,932,326 of JAGPOW010003648.1, forward strand.
TAATTTAATGCATATTAAGGGCATGCATCTACACATATGCACCCTTAATGCACATTAAAAATGGTTAATTTAAGCTAATCATGCCTAAAGTTGATATCTGCAAATGCAGGTATCAAATTTAGGTGCAATTAGTTAAGATACATTAACACATGTGTAGACATAACATGGCACTAACTTTAGACCTCGGTCTGCCCAGCCACTAGGGGGCTGACCTGAGTCCAGCACAATGGCCCCTGGCTGGGCTGGTCTGTGGCAGCCCCCAGCTGCAGGCAGGCAGCAGCCATTTTGTGCCCTGGGGCACACACCATAGGACCTTTCAGCACTGAAGGTCCTGAGTGGCCCCATGACAGGACCCAGGGTGCTACTGCTAGTCCTGTCTCCTAGCTGGAGATACTGCTTGGCCACAGGTGAGTGTCACAAAGGGCTGCAGCCCTTTGCCCAGCTCTGACATTTCCCAAGGGCTGCTGCCTGGCTGTCTCTGGCAGCAGAGTCAGCACTTGGCTCCTGCTGCTGCTCACTGCCAGCACTCTCTCCTGTGTTTGCAGGTCCTTTGCCACATTTGCCTCTACTGCACTGCTCACAGATGCTGGTCATGCCCCTGCGCTAGCTGCTGCAACTAGCTCTCCAGGGTTGGCCACACAGGGACAGCTATGCAGGAGCCCAGAGAGCCAGCACAGAACACACCACCATGTCCTCCCCATCTTCCCTGAGGACTAGCCCCACCCATGTGCACATGCCCTTGACCCCAACCTGGGTCCCCAACTGGAGACCCCTGCCCTGGCCCTGGCCTTGTCCTGGACACTGTCCAGCCCACCTGCAATCCCCTGGCCCAAATTTCTGCCTGCCCACAGCATGCAGAGCAGTAAGACACAGTTTAGAACTTTATTGAGCAACCCATGTCCCTGTAGCTGGGCAGGCATGGGCTTCTCGCATGCCAAGGAAGGCATCAGTGCCAGCAGTGATGTCCTCCTCAGTAGCAGAGGGCAGGGGACATGTAGCACTAAGCCAGGTAGCCCTCCAGGTGGTGGTGGAGGTTGCAGGGCATCCCAGGCTTGTCCCCCATGTTATTGTAGCTCAGGGGCCCCGAACCAGGAGTGCACATGTGCCTGAGGCATCAGCATGATCAGTAGCAATAGGATGTAGTGGCTTGCATACCCCTCTGCCTGCACAAACAGGTCATTTGGCACTGTCTGGGGCAAATGCAGTGAGGGCACACTCAGGGAACAGTGGCAGCACAGGGAGGCCAGCTCTGGGGTGCCCCCCTGGAGAGTTCCTCTGCAGGGAGGGTAGAGATATGGCCAGTGCCTTTCCCCAGTTGTCTGGGAGCCCACGAACTCCATGCCCAGGCACTGTGCAGCAGCACAGCACAGCACAGTGCAGCAGCTGGCCTACTAGGGGGTGCAGGAGCAGAGTCTGGAGCCATGGCAGCAGGTGCTGCCAGCAACCTGGTCTGTCCTGCCCTGGGAAGGGGGCAGGGGAGGCAGGCTGCCTGTGGCCAGCACCCAGCAGTCTGCCAGCCCCAGCGGAGTGCACACGGATGGGGGACTTGACTGGTGGCTGTCTGGGCCCAGCCCTACCTGGCCAGCTTACCACAGTCTCCAGGCACCCATGCACAGCTGACCCCTGATCTAAAGCCAGGCACTGCTTGGCCCCTGGTGCAGAGAATCTTATCTACGAAATGTTGCAGACTCTCACAAAAGCCTTCTTTCTTGCCTCTGCAGGGCCAATATATGGGCATGGGGCAGAGCCCTCCAGCCCCAGCAGGGATGCTGCTTTAGGGTTGCCACCACCCGCTGCTGAAGCCCACACATGCACTGCCTGTGCCGGCAGCGAACCAAGGTTTGGATGCTCCTGCTTCAGCAGCTGGTGGTGATGGCAGAGGATGCACAGGAGCAAGCACAGGAGGTGCAGGAGCAGGCCTGGTCAGTGGAGGATCTTGCCCAGGCAGAGGTGTGGGACTGGGATCAGTGGGACATTGGGCCCTCTGGAGGATGAACATCTGAAGCAACTCCAGCATCAGGGGGAGGCTGACCACCAGACCCTCAACACCCTCCTGGCCCTGGTAGCCATGCCCATGTCCTTCACTGTCTGGCCCCCACCTACAGCCCCACTACTTTCTTGACGCTTTACTTACCTCAAGCTTTTTTCCATTTTATTTGAAAGTTTGTCTAACTTTTATCGTAACTACATAGCTGGTCCAATAAAAGACACAGTTCTAAGAAATCCTGGTCTCTTGCATTTCAGGATCATCACAGTTACAATATCACTCATACCCTACGGCATGATAGTAAATATAAATATAATGCTATGGTAAATGAGAACAAATAGTTAGCATAAATTGATATATGCCTTTTTTTTTTTTTTTTTTACATGTCTTTGCTCCTTTCTGTAGACAGGTCATGTCCATCTGCACCTGTTTCTGGGAGAAGTGTATGGGGGGGTTTACCCTGCCTTAGGCGGATTAGAGAGCCCTAACGCAGGAGGAATGCATGGGGCAGTTTCATCTGGATGCTAACATCATGCCACTCTTAAGGGTATGGCATCATGGCATGGCAGGATGTTGTGGCACCCAGTTGAGAACTACTGCAGTTGACTATATAAAGCTGAATATGAGCCAATATGCTTTTTTCCGAAAAAAAGCAAATGTTTACTGGGCTGTTTGAACAGCAGTGTCATTTGTAAGTCAAGGTATGTGATTACTTCTCTCTGTTCAGAACTGATGAGACCTCCCTTAGAGTAACATCCAGTTTTGGGCCTCACACTTCAAGAAGGATGTAGACAGATTGCAAAGAGTTCAGTACAGAGTGACATTAATGATTAGGAGCCTTGGAGGCAAGACTTATGAGGAAAGGCTGATAAAGCTAGGGTTATTTAGTCTGCAGAGGAGAAGCCTGAGGCAGGATATGATAACAGTCTTTAAATACCTGAAGAGTGATTACACAGATTGGGGGGGTGTCTTTTCTCTGTGGCTGCAGGAGACAGAACTAGGAACAATGGCTTCAAACTGCAGAAGAGGAAATTTAAGTTGGAGATTAGGAGGACCTTCCTGATTAAAAGGGTGGTCAAGTACTCGAAAAGGCTACCTAGACAAATTGTGGAACCTCCACCCTTGGAAATTTTCAAGAGCAGATTGGATAGCTACTTAGCTGGGATGGAGTCAGGGCAATCCTGCCTTGAGCACAGGGCTGGATTAGATGACCTTATGGTGTCCTTTTCTACCTTACTTTCCTGTGGTTCTATCCCCATTTTAAAGACTGAAAATGGAAGTACAGAGACTAAACAACATGCCCCAGAAAGCAAATGAAACCAGTGGTAGAGCACCTGTTGAATCCAGGTCTCCCATATGCCAGGCTAATGTCTAAACCCTAACCTGGAGCAGAGCAGCATTGCTATACATGGTTTTTCTGATACATAAAACAAACTTAGTGGCCCAGTCTTGCTGGCAATGTAAGGTGGGGTTTATTGTATAGAAAAATAAGGAAAGCAGTACAAGTCTTGCCAGAGAAGAGTGAGCAGAGTAAATCCCCAGATTTGGGAAGGATGGATTGTAACCAAAGAAACTGGTGCTTCCTTGTATCCCCGGAAATTCTTACATAAGCAAGACAGACATGGGGAGCATGGAAAGTAGGAAGCAACAGAAACTCTACACTAACTTCACCTCTTTCTCAGGCTTCACAGAACCTTCTGTCCCTCCTAAGGCAAGGCAGGACAAAGGAATGGACTGGACTGAGTGGTTGTCACACACAGCTCACTTCCTTTGGAATATTGCTAAAATCCACAGCCAATTGCAGCACAGGTTTGTGCTGATCAGAGTAGTATCAACTCACTCATTGTGGCATTAGGTCTTCATGAAGATGCTAGAACCAACATATGAGGCAGCAGAGCCTCATATCTGAAAGAGTTGGGAAGTTAAGATAGGTGGATTTCCATTTACTATCATGGCTGGGGTGCCTGAGCAAAGCCAACTTCAAGAGTTCAAGAAATAATGAACTGGATCCCCCAAAAAACTATGAGACTAGCAATAAGACTAGAAAATGATGATAGTTTTGTTTTGTTATTGTCTTTTGAGTTTTGAGCTTGTATGGCGTACACTTTCAAGCTCTTTTACATCATCATGAAAGCCAGACACATATTTTAAAGAATGAAAGCTAAAATTGTGACAATCACATGACCCCAGTCCTGAGAAGTTAGCAAAAGAAAATAAGCCCCTCCCCTCCACAAACAAATGCAATCCATCAAGTATCACAAGAGCCTGCAGTGAACACTCATGCTTTCTACCTGTAACTTTCACAGATTTCACCTTTGTCACCTGTGGTTGCAAGCACTTATCTTAGTTCCAGGATAGCAAAGTGAAGATGCTACTCCAGAAGTACCAGTAAGTGGTTTGAGCAAATTACCTACTCAGCACAAAAATCCTGCATGTGGGATGGAAGTCATAGAGCAGTAAATTACTGGCAGTCTCTAAAGGAGGTCAAAGGTGGATATTTACTTATTGGTGTGAAGAGTAGACACTTGTGTATGATATTCAGAAGTGAAACTTCATATTGCAGCCAACAAGCTTGCTTGTGTGTCTTCTCCTTTTCATTACAATGAGAGAACCAACAAATCCTCTATCACCCTCTTGTGCTCACTCATAGCATGACAAGTTAACATTTCCAGGGCATGATTTAATTTAAAATACATTTCCATTTAGATCAACAATGCAACTATGTAATAATGTGAAGTGCATTTAGTAACTTGGTGGTTCAAAGCCCAGTCTTGCAAACTTCTAAATCATTGGCATTCCAATATGAGCATGACATTCTTTCCACAAATAGGGAAGTCATTGAGTCCACAGATGACTGAGGAGGACAATTCAAAGTCTGTATGTTTGACTGAAGGTGCAGCAAATAGCTCCAGGAAGGAGCTAATCCTGGTGATGTCAAGTCACAGCTCCTTACCGTTGCCTCTCTCACCTATCTGCCTCCATACTGAGGTGAGTCTACTGGAAATGATCAGTCTTGTCATACATCATGGTGCCATTGGGGATAATTTACTGATGTTATCATTACAGCTATTGATGTTAATACTGCATTTCTTCAGGTTGGCTTCCTTGAATCTTTTCTTTTGCCCACCTCAAGAGCACTGAATGCTTTATTGTTCTTCATCTGATTAATGGTTTTTGAGGCTTCCTGAAAAGCTGATGGATCTTCAAGGCAGTCCTTAACAGGGTGTTGTGGAATGGCTCTGTAATGGGTCTTCAATATAGGTCTCAGTTTTACTTCTTGAAAGTGCTTCTCCCACTCTGCACTGATGGTGGAGCTGTCTTTAAACAGTGCCATGCCATCTAAGGACTTCAAAGGGATCTTAGCCCATAGCTTTGGGTGTGCTGAAGAAACTTATGTTTGTTATGGCTACTGGCAAATTTTTAAAGCTCTTTTGCTTTGTCCTCCCACTACTTGTTCTTTTGCTCTAGGATTTTGCTTGGGATCTCAGCTTTAATGTGGCAATAGATGTCTTGCTTCTGTTTGGAGTTATCATTCTGCCAAGCTCTGAAGGCTCTCTTTTTTCTGTCAACGAGAGATTGAATTTCTCCATCAGTCTCATCAAACCGGTCTTTGTTTTCTTGTGGAAAAGTCCAGGAATCCTTTGCACACCTCACAGATGCTTTTTTTGAGGCTCTCCCAGTGATCAATGGTGGCAAGATTATCAAGGAGGTTAGACTTTCTCATGGAGGCACTGCAGGAGTTGATCACTTTTACTAGGACCTTTCATGCACTTGATACTGAATCTCTTCTTTGGTTGTTTCTTTTGTTTACTTTATTTGGGGGTGATACAAATAGAATGACTACAGTACGGCAATGTGCAACAGTATCAAACAATGATCCATCCACCAGCCATCTGCATAGATGCAGATGTTGTTAAAGTCCTGGGCATGCACTATGATATAGTCCAGGGGTTTTCAACCTTTTTAAATAAGTGGCCCTCTTTTTAAAAGGTGTACCCTGGAGGGGAGAGCGGGGGAGGTGGTGGCAAGTGGCCAGACACTAAATTGGGGGGGGGGGAGGGGCAGCTGGACGCAGAGCAGGGGTATGGTGAACAGCAGCAGTGGAGCATCTGTGTGGCCCTGCTCTCACCCCGCCCTGGCCCTGCTCCTGTGAGTCAGTGGTGCAGTGTGGTGGCACTCCATCCCTACCCACCCCTGTGTAACCCCTGGGACTTTTCAAAGTACCACAGCAATATGTGTACCCCCGGCTGACAACCCCTGATATAGTCAATCAAGTACCAGTGTTTTGAGAGGGGATGCATCCATGATGTCTGCCATTTGTTGCTTTGGTCGAATAAGGAGTTTGCGATGATCGATTAAGGAATTCAGTGGCTGTATGATGGTTGTTTTGGACTTGGAAATGAGACAGGAGTGCAATTCAGCAGTTGCAGTCGTGACTGAGCAGGTCTACTTAGGATCCACTCTGTTCACCCTGTATGAGGAAGGGGATAGAAAAGATGTCCTAAAAAAGGTGTCTGTCTCATTTCACCTGACTGGAAAACCACATCCAGTGGGATCTCTATCTGTGGTCCAGATCATATAGTGAAGTTTGCAACTTGGAACATGCATACCCTCATGGACAACTCTAACAGTGACTGATGGGAATGAAAGACAGCACTTGAGGCCAGAGAATTTGCACAATTTGATATTGACTCAGTGAGGTGAGATGTTGGAGAGGGATAGCTCATGGTGGTGACTACACCTTTTCTTGGAAGGTGTAGCAAGATGGAGCTCCCCACCTAGCCAGCATGCTAGGTTCCTCACTTGTCTTTAGGCATGCCTCCCACCTGACTCTCCTGCCATACCTTGTTATTAATTAATTAATGATCTTAATTAGGCAGGAGGCTGCCCACTTACTGCCCTGATGCCAGGGGTGCTATCTGCAGCTCTGTACCTCCCCTACACCACAGCCCATGCCTCGCAGATGGCATCCAGATGTTACAGTGCTCCCGGCCTACAGCTGGACAAAGTTTAGGCCTTACCTTCAGGCCTCGGTCACATGCACATTCATACTGTCCTCCTCTCACTCAAGCCTCACACACTCCACCCTCTCTCACAGGGTCTCTTTCATGCATCGCCAACTTATGCCGCCTTGCTCCCTCTTGGAGTGGGCCCCCTTTGGCCATAGGCTTAGCTAATCCATACCTTGGGTGGCAGACAGACCATCTTTTGGGCCTCTCCTGCAACCCTCACCAGGGTAGTGGCCAGCCAATTACCCGACCGGGTCTAAGCTTACTCTGGCCCCTTCTGGGGCAACACTAGGTGTATATAAATGTACTGGGCCCTCAGCCCTCTGGTTCTTCTCCCTGCCTCACTGGGGGCTCCACACCTCCCTCTCAGTCAGGGCTCTACACCACCCCCTCACTCAGGGCCACAGGGCTTCTCCCCCCAGTGGACTCAGGTGGCTGCAGCCATGCCTGGCCCCGCTACCTCTGGTGTCACCCGACCCACTCGAAGGTGGGAGCTGGGGTTAAGGCACCCCGACCCGCCTTTCACCAGAGTGGTAACTGGCCTGGCATTTCCTGGGGGCTCCCATGACACTAAGAGCCCCACCAGGCCACCCACTCCCAGCAGGGTGCAGTTTTAGGTCATGCCCAGAACCAGGAGCCTCCAACCCATCCCCTACAGCTCCTCCCTTACCTCCAGGATGTTGCAAGCAACCCTGCAGCCAGACAATGTTGTTGCCTGGCCTGCCAGCGGCAAAATGCCCTGCTTATATAGGCAGCCCTGCATCTAAAATGGCTTCCATAATCAGGCACCTGCTGGCTGCAAGGCTCAGGCCCTTAAAGTGGCAGGCACAAACAGTCCCCTGACACAAAAGGGAAAAGCTGAAAAAGAGATGCATCCCTAATCCTGGTCTTACTATCAAGACCAAGATTGTTGCTCAGATGAGGGAATGTCCAGCTGGTATCAATGAGTGTCTCATGACCCTTCATTTTGAACTAACAGACAACATGCAAGAGTCCTCAGTACATACACCACAACCCTTGATTCAGATGACAACACAGATTAATTCTGTTCTAAACTCAACCATGTCCTGTCATCTGTTTCCAAAGAAAATGAGATCATTTTTTCTTGGTGATTTCAATGCTAGGGTGGGCAGAGACTCTGAGCTATGGAGGAACACTTGGAGGGGAAGGTGTTGGAGAAAGTCAATAAAAATAGAATTCTTCTCCTTAGCAAATGTTCTAATTCACTGGCTAATGATTCTGATAGGCACAAAGACCGGTTTTTTATTAGGAAGATTAACTGATCTGGCTGTGAATACAAAGTGTGAATCAAATATTTTTTCCCTCCTCTCAAATTCCTCCAAAGATTTCTGGATAAACCTGTGGTCACTATAACCCTCTGAAACATCTGGAAAAAAATAACATTACCCTTTCCATGCCTAAAATGCAGTTTTTCAGCCATATCAGTGGCCTTTTTGGCATTGATGTACATGTGAAATTCTATTACCCCTGCACTGTGAATGCATAAACATATGCACATATACCTAGTAGGCTATGCATTGGTCAGGCAGTACATGGCTACATAAAAGTGAGCAGACTGACATAACCTAACGGATAATAGCCATTTACCAAGATCTCTGCATCCATCCATGAAGTTTCTTATAAACAGCTTCACTCCTTAAGAAGGATGCATAACTCCCCAAACTTGCATGCTCCAACAACAACCCTACAATCCATGGTAAAGGCATTAACTTATCCAACCATGCTGTCAGTGTGACTGATGTGTCTGTGCTATTCTGTAGTCTTTTTTTCTGCTCTAGTGCGCAACTCAATACAGTGCAGCTGTGTGAAGGCTTTTTTCCACTGACTAAAACTGAGGGACTATGTCCATGACAAGAGGCCATACAATGATCAACGTGCTGCAGACCAGACACATACACAAGATGGACAGCTCCTGGACTCCACATGAGGACCACAGCCCCACTCTGAACCTGTATGTAAACTGTTGCTGCCTCTGTGCCCACTCTTGAGTTTTCAAAAAAATCAACAACATTTATGTTATAGCTGTAGGTCTGCAGAATGGACAGCTATGCTCAGCTTTAATAAAAAAGCAGATATTATCATGCAATAGGCTAATAAAGTGAGTACCACTGGTGTCATGGACAAAGCTACACACGTACAGGAAGCCAAGACACAACTGTCAACATGAAGTTTTACAAACTCCTGGCAGAGGAGTACATGATACAATACCAGGAGGAAACTCTTACAGGATCTACTCAGGAAACACAAGAAAGGACAAATTCTACCTCCTGGGAGCCCAGGCTGGGCAACTTTTACTTATTATTAAGATCCTTAAACCTGGCAACCTAGGAAACTAGCACCGTAACAGAGGGAGATTCTGCCTACATTAACTCTATCCTAATCCAGTTGTTAGAAAGATGCCACAGATGTCTTAAGGAAATTGGCCTTCACTGACAAGCTTCTAGCTAATACCCTACTAGCAACTATGGATGTTACATCTTTGCACACAAACATCATCTAAAGCCAAGCTCTGTAGTACAACCAAATCTGCTTTGATCCCATTAACTAGGATGCTCACCTTAAGGATTTGGAACAAGGATTTGTGTAGTTACAATACGATCCCAAAAATGTAGCCACTTTGACCTCGCTCCAGTACCAACCCTGGGACAAAGGTAACGGAGTCTTTGGTTGTTACCTATAGTTCCTGTCTTGAACATCTGAGACACATCATTAATCACCTCCAAGCCCTCCTGGGAAAAGATGACCTTCTCTAAGTAGCCATGGGGGACAAACCTATCCTGGTTTAAAGACAGCCCCCACTCCCACCTCAAACTGTCTCATATAAAAGGCTACCTAACCCTAAGTCTCACCTGATGCACCAGTTCTTGGAATGGACCCAGATGAAAGCCTAATATTAGATGTTTTTCCATTAATAAAGAAAAGATTTGTAGCACTGTATGGGCTTGACTCCAAGATAATTATTTTAGCCCTGTGGATTCATCTGAATAGCAACCAAATTTCAAAATGTTTTCCTCAGGTTTATCTGTAAGTGATATTTTCCCCTCACTCAGGTTATTTCTGAAGTAGTCACGGGAAGATTTCTTATCTATCAGGTCATCTAGTTCCAGCCAGTAGGTGAAGTTCAATGCTTTAGCAGCCTGACTCTGAAATATTGAATCAATGTCAGCTTTGTCACAGGCTCCTATATATGGGAGATCAAGCCCTGAACTTCAATATTACTGCCTTTTCGAAGTTAAATGAACAATAGTATCAGTGAAGCCATCAGTGAGTTGCCATTAGTAATCTCTCTCTGTTTGCATATCTGTTATTAAATGTTTCCAATTTAGTGAACAACCACAAAGTGGGTTATGTCCCCTGTAACAGGCACGACTAGAAAGGCTGATTTTCCGTTGGCCTGCCCACCTGTTTCTGGGCCACCCATCCGCCTTCTCTCCTGCCACACCTGTTGTTAATTAATTATCTTAATTAGGCAGGAGGCTGCCCATTTTTCCGCCCCAATGCCAGGGGCACTATCTGTGGCCCTTTCCTCCCCTACACCGCAGCCCAAGCCTCGCAGATGGTATTTATAAATTCCTCTTTATGTCAGGGTCTCAGCTGCTGTGGGCTTACTCCCCTTCTCTCTAGCTAGGCCTGTCAGCCACAAAAAAACCCAACCCACTAATCAGGGCTTGGCTCCAAGGTTCTAGGTCTCAAAACCCACTTGGACTTCTGTGCCCTCTCTGGTGCTGGGGTCTGCTTGCCCCAAATACCACACCATCTTTGGCACTAGGGTCTCCATGCTGCAGTAGGCCCCCAAATGAGGCCTCCTCCTTCCCCAAATAGCCTCATCCAAACCACTGGTTTATTAACCTAAAAATGATAATAAAAAAAAAAATAGGAGCAGCAACATGCCTGCTTACTTTAGGTGATCATGTCTCTGGCTCACAGTGGGGCATACTCTCCCAGACAAGGCTGCAGCCACAATACTATGATCATCAAGAGTCCCCTTCTCTGCTGCCCCTCTGGTCTTCTCCACTCGCTGTTCTGACCTTCCCCTTCCTGTCACCTGACTGGCTGGCAGCCTGGGCCTTAACCCCTACCTGACTGGCCAGCTGCAACCTGAAGGTTCTAGATTTAAAGGGGCTACCCTGTCTCTTAGTAACAGGGCTAGGGATCCCAGCTCCAGCAAGGATCGGAGCAGCAACCTGAGAGATTCCCAGCTCTGCTTCCAGCTCCTTCATTCAGAGGCCAGCAGCTCATGTGAGGGTAGGGCTCTGGGAAGGTCAAGACCCCTAGCAGCTTGGAGTTGCACCACAAGTGGTGGATGTGTAGCAGCATTTCTGCCTGTCATGTGGGAGATATGAGTTCAAGTCCCAGATGGGGTGAGTGAGCAAGCAAATAAGGAGCAAGTTTTCTTGCAGTGGCAAAGGGCCATTGTGTTTTCCCCCTTTCTCCCCCTCCAGGTATCTAGACCCTATATTCCTTGTCATTTGACATTTTGTGCCTTTTTATACTTCACCAACCGGTATTGTTTGCTCTGATGTTTGTGTTTTACATTTTGTTAACCCTATCTTTTGACATTGATTGTAAGTGTCTAACCTTTGTTGAATCCTGCCCTCTTGGGGCATTGTAGTGTCCCCCATACTCCCTGATTTATGCCTGTTATGTTTCCAGTACTCTTTTTTCATTAAAAGGTATACAGGCAAGTCTCCATTGGTGGTCTGGCTCTGCTCTACAGGGGGATGAGAGTCCCTACACCTCCCACAGCGCTTGTGCACCTTTGATCCCTTCATTTGAAAAGAGGGAACCTCTTGGAATACTGCCTGGGTTACATATGCAAACACCTACACACAGTCACAGAATAAAGCCAAGTTTTTACAAAAAGACGCTGTAGTGTCAGAAGCATTCTGAACTGTTGTGTACTTTTTGAGTTCTCTGCAACAGAATCACTATGCTCTTTCCTGTAGTCAAAAAAGGAATGAAAGCTATGAGCTGGCATTTTCTGAAAGGTGCTTTCAGTCTAACAGGAGGTACCTTGAGTTTAAAAAGATTGATGAGACTTTTCTCTGCACTTGCTGCTGCAGGTTAGGCCAGGGCTGTACGGTGGGACAAAGAGCAGACAGCCTGTCTCCCCTGTACTATTACTGGCCTTGTCCCTGCAGGGCCTACCAGCACGCAGAAAACTGCTAGATTTGAACAAAGGGGTACAAACTGGACCTGGGTGCAGAAAATTGGGATGAGAAGCCTTGGGATAGGGGTCAAGATAGGAAGTGGTTGACCAGGGAGTCTGGGAACCAAACGTACAGACAGAGATGTGGGGTTGGGCTGGGCAAAGGAACTGGAGCAAGGAAAGCCTCACTTTGGTTTTAGCCTGTCAGCAGGATGCGAACCAGCAGGTCAGGTCAGCTGAATCTATGTGGATGGGAAAAGACCTAGAGGCAGATCTTGAGTGAAGAGCCTGGAACAACACAGAGTGAAGACTTATCCACTGATACCATTATACTTCCAGCCTGCCTGTGCTTCCTAGTGTTTTTAGTAATTGAATACAGCTACACTAGAATGCAGTTATGAGACTAAGCATAACTTTATCTAAGCAATGATCCAGCAAATGCATGTTTAGTTGAGAAACACAAGTATGAGATTTATTATTGAAATACAACCTAATGTTCTTCAGAAATAAACCCTTGATATTTATAGTTAGGGCATGCTGTACCTAGTGCTAAAACATGTGCTTCTGCCAAAAAACTCAAGAAAAATACCCCAGGGTCTGACAATTTAGCAAGACGCAGTGCACTGAATTTCAAAAAAATATACAATTGCTCCAACAGAGTTGAGAATTCACATAGCCTCAAAGTAGGAGTCAAAAAGGACTCATCTACACTGGAAACTGTATACAAGCAAATGTTTATTCTTAAAACTCCATTTATCAGAGAAAGTGCAGTTACTTTCCATAAATGATCCACTTTGGGTGATGCATCCAAGGCCAAATCTCAGTCCAGCTCTACCCTACAGTGATTATATTTTGGGAAACTCTTGAGGAAATGCATCTCCAATAGGGTCTTTGTTGTAAAAATCTCCTTACCTTGCCTCTTCCACAGTGTCCATTTGTCTCCTATTCCTTAAAGGGTCTTCATTCTTAACCTTACATTCTTGGTTCTATTTTCCTTTTCTGTCTTTATTAACCTTCCTGTTCAGCCTATCCTTTACCCGTCTTGAACTGATCACTGTTCTTTCTCTGAGCTTTCCTTCTATGCTCAGTGGCACATCTCCTCCCCTCTCTCACCTACTGCTGTCACAGTCCTCAGCTGCCCCAGTGCAAGGGAAGCTATAGAGCTGCCTTGCCCATCCAACTGGGCTCTGTGGAGAGCTGGCTCAGCCTGGAGCAGTGGTGGGGGCTGGCAGGTTCTTCCCCTCTGCCTTGTCTCACTGGGATGTGCCCTGCTAGCATGGGAGCAGGTGTGGGAGAAGGGAACCCACCCGCTGCTGCTGCTGCCATCTCTGGCTGAGCCTGGCTCCATATGCAGCCTGACTGGAACAGGGCAAGAGCAGCTCTGGAACATCTCCGCGGCCCCTCCCCACCCCTGGGGAAGCTGGGAAAAGCAGCTGCAGCAGCAGGAGGCAGGGGAGGCAAAGAATGGGAGGGGAGGGAAAAGGAAATGCCGCTAAGCATGGGAGGGAGGGAGGAGGGAAGATTTTTACCTCACTGAGGGACCTGAAGTTCTTGATTGCTGCTTCCACAGGCTGTTCTGCCTGCCCTGGTAACAGGGGGGCAGGCTGGGAGCAGGGGGTGCAGCCACCCCTGCAGTCTCGCACCACTCCCTTTATGAAATCTTGGATCTGCTCATGACTTCAATCAACTTTACCTATCTGGTTTTGGTGAACTTTGCACGAAAATGAATACTGGCCAAGCAGTAGCACCTATATTGTTTATTAAATAAAGAAATCCATTTTTATGATTTTATGCTGTTTATTGTAGGTTTTTGTATGACCAGAATACAGATGCACTGATTTCTAAATATTACCAAGGCAGAAGCTGGAAGTTGATAGCTAATGAGTACTGAAGGAGATGCACAAAGCAGTTTAAGACTGAGATAAGCAGAGCAGCTTGATGCTTAGATACAGAGAAAATATTAGTGAAAAAGTTAACATTTCCACTTAAATGATGTCCTCTCCTACTTTCTTTTTCAGGTCTTCCTCCCACGTATAATTCAAGAGCCTGCTTCTGCTGCTACTTAGAATTGTCCCTAAGCATCAGGCTAACAGGGATAGCACTGCTGGTTGTTTTACTGTTACCCACAGAGATCAGAAGAGTAACTGCAAATCTTGTTCATTCACTGCTTTGCTAAGCTGCAGCACAGTGGACAGAGCTCTACACAGCAAAGATTCGGCAACATGCCACTGTAGCAGCTGAGAGTGCATGCCAGGAAGATGCCCTCCATAGCCACGGGAGCTAGAAGCACATTTTAGAAAGTCTCAAGTTGTACAGATGGTGTTTTCCACTGCAAGGGAATTCTTCAAGTCTTATTAACAGATTTGCTCCAGCTCCGGGATTGTGGGGATTGCACACCAGGGCCTTAGATTGGCCTTGTTATCTGTCCCTATATCAAATCATAGATAAATGTTTTGGGATTTTTTTTCCCCACAGGTTGGCTATTTCTGCCTTCTCATGTAGAGTATTTTTATCTAGTTGTAGTTTTCAAGAGATTACATTAGTTTTACCACTATTTCGAAAGATAACTCACAGCAGCAGATGGGGTAATGGAATCTAGCTAAGATTAGTATCAGGAATTTTGACTAAAACCTTATTTCTTTTTAGCAGTTATTACCATCATCATTATATTTCCATTATTACCATCACCACAGTAATCACCCAAGTTAGACTGAGTAGTTAAGAAACACTAAGTTCTCATATAACTAGTGGATTACTGTATGCTGTTACAACATGCAAGCAGTTGGGATCTGATGAGAGCTTTATTTTACCTGATATTGTGCCTTATACTGTAATATAATTGATTACATTGATCTCCCCCCCACCAACAGCCTTTTTGCCCCTGGGTCTCACACAATCATGTTTTAATACTATTCTATGATGAACTCGGATCTTTGTATTATACATAATATATACATCTAGCCCCTGTATGCCTCTCAAGGTGTAACTAGTTATTTTGCTGCTCTGGGCAGAGATGCCAGAGGGGAGAAGTGCTGAGTGAGCTTTACCTGACCCAGACAATCAAGGGCACCAGATGCTACTGCAGCAGCACAGGCTCCCCCGATATAGGCTGCTAGTATCCATTCTAAATCAGCAGCCAGGCCTGGAACTCTGCTTGCTCACCCCTAGTTAGGCTGCTCTGCTTTTCCAATATGCCTAGTTGGGATGTAATAAAAGCAAATCCAGATTTTTTTTAACCAAGTCATTCTTACCAAAGCTTCTTGACATGTACAATTCAGAACTAAGAAAGTATTTTTTATGGATTGTTATAAGAATGCTTAGAAGTCTTCAACTATAAAATGTTATAGATAAGCAAATTACCTTTCAAGCAGTATCAAATTAAGCTTCTCAATATCCCTGTGTGACAGATAGGTAGAAAAATGTGAGTTTTAACCTCTTTCTGATTTGGCTGTCCTAAAAATTAGGCACCTCAATAAGTGACTTGATTTTCAAACCTGCTGAACCCAAATTGCTCAGTTTTTTTAGTGGGACTTGCATATGCACAGGCCTTTTCTGTTCCATTGCTTTCTGTGTTCTTCTCCTTACGTGTGCCTCTACACACAGACCCCCCTTTGTCAAACAGTACCCAACAAAGCTCCTTCACACAGGTAATTCAAATGCTTGAGTGGATTCATATATACCTTTGTCTTGGGAAGAAACACATGCTTAACTATCTTTTACAGCTATCTTAAAGTGTGAAGGGCAGTGGTTTTATCCACCAGTTTCACAAAGGTTTAACCCACCCTATTACAATAGCTTTCAAGACTGAAGGACAATGGATTCTGACATGATACAAGTTAGCACGCCCAATGCATACCTGACTTGATTCTCAGGGTTTATAAATGAAGCCCAAGGTCCATCTCAGGGATGCTCCATGAAAACATCTGCACACTGCGAGACGGGTTGGGAGCAGCCCCTTCTCAGAGGTGGCTAGGTAATACTTCGGTCGCTGCCAAGTCGCAGGGATGTACTCTGAATCCACCTAGCAATCATCATATTTGGCACTGTGAATGCATGGTACCATGCAGATGTTGAAATAAGAGCCTGCCTGCTTTCTTGGCTGACGGTCAGACAGCCAAAGAACAAAAGTCAAGTGAGGCCAGGGACTTGTCAAGTATTGTCCCTGGCTGAGAGCTCCCTACCAGAACCATGCCAAGGAGCTGAGTGGGGCGGGGAGAAAAAAAAAACCAAGCAGCTTTACCAGGACAAATTAACTCCCCTTCTACATACACACCTGCCTACAACCCCTACTGCACCCACTGCCATAGGAAGCCTCCAGTGTGACTGACAGGCTAATCAAGATTTTACAATGCTGTCCACCAGTTTATGAACACTCAATATCCCTATACAAGCACAGGAATTGTTTATATGAAAAAAAAAAAAAACCCGAATACTATGGGAAAATTACATTGTCGTTGTCTCACTGTAGCAGCTGGAATAAAGTTGGGGTCAACTTATGACAATCCAGATCCACGCCAAACACCTGCAATTGCTCCAGCAACAGTGTTAGATAAGGCCTGTTAAAAAAACTCTCCCTTCATGACAAGAAAGCTGGCCAACAAAGCAAGTCTGCCAAATGTCTTAAAAAATGAAGCAGTCTTCCCAGTCTGCAGAAAGACAGTGCTCCAACCACAAGGCTTTTGCAAGTCATTCCTAAGTAAGATCATTTAGAGTTTAGTAGCTGTTATGCTCCAGGAACACAGTGAAATCTGCTGGTTAATCACTGGGAGAACTCACCATGGTGATCTTATTAGCTGGTGCACTGAATTCCCATTACAGCCCTATTGATTTATACACAAAACACTTTGTCTAATTCATCATCTGTTAAAGTAGAATTAGTCATTTCCAAATATACACACATACTAAATGGGATTTTCTCCTGATCTTTAGTTGGCTTATCTATGTAATCATACTGTTCTTCTATAATGAGGCAGATGGCACACAGTTTGTACTCAGAATTTTTTGTAATATTTTTCCAATATAAATGTCAAAAAGCAGTCTTTACTGTATGCTGACAAGGCAAGCAAAATAATGTCTCACAGTAAGCTGAAAATGGTGAGATACTGATAATTATTCATGGATTGATAGTTACTTATCATTACCAAGCCCCTTGGAGTGACAAATTAAGCAGATACTGATATGTGATACCTACCCTCAGCATGGATCCCTCACAATCAGGATTCAGACTAAGGCACAACCCAAAGACAGGCTTGATACTGTTAAAAGATGGTCTCAATGCTATGGATATAGGCAGTGCCTCCATTTCTCTTCAGCTTTAGACACAGGAGACCACAAGGTGCTGTTCTACCACTTCTGTGACATACTGAACTTGTGTAGCAGTAGTCCAGGTGGCTCTAATCATTTCCTCCCTACAGGATCCAGAGAATTGTGATAGGAAAGTAGTCTTTTTTCCAGAGCATCATCGTTTGTGGTATTCTGTAGTTATCTAGCCTCTGTCTTCTCTTCTTCTACATAAAACCATCTGTAGAGTTAGGAAGACAATACATGTTCTTCTTCCAACAATACATCAATGACAGCCAGCTGCAGATCATTTTATAGCCAATGCTAATGTCATCACATGGATGACATCAGTGTCACAGTACCTGAAAACACTGCTCAGACAAAAGTGAAACTATATAGTTGGAGAGAAACAAACATTCTCAAGACCTAGACATGCATTCCTCTCTTCCCTTCAATATTCATAGGCCCATAGGAAAATGCAGCTGAGAGGAACAACAGGAGGTCATTTAGTCCAGTTTGCTACTCGAGACAGTTTAGTCAGGGACAGTTCTATCCCAGCCAAGCATCTATTTAACCCGCTCTTGGAAATCTCCAAGGATGGAGATTCCACAACTTTTCTACGTAGCCTGGTCCAACGCTTGACCAGTCAGTGGGTGTGTCTACTCATTCAAATAATGTGCACGAATGTACTCCAGAGATTTTATTGCTCCAGAGATTTATCGCTCCTGAGGTTTTTTGTGGGGAACATTGCCCCGTCTCCAGCGCCCCAAGCAGCCACTCAGCAGCTGCTCCCACTGTCTTCATGTGCTACTGAGTGGCTGCTTGGGGCATGAGGTGCCTCAGCACAGGGGCTAGCCCTGCACTCAGAAATCCTGTGCCCTAGCCAGCCAGGACAGTGTCTACACATGCACTGCTGTGCACAAAAAAACTCCACAGCAGGGTAGTACTTGTAATTTATGGGACTACCCTGCTATGGAGTTTATTAGTTTTGTGGGCCTTAATAGGCACATGTGTAGACACTGAGACATTTATTGTACAGTTAATTAGTCAGCTGCACAGTAAATGTCTTGTGTCGATGTGCCCAGGAAGTTCTTCCTAATCGCCAACATAAATTTTCTCTGCTGCAGCTTGAGACCATTGTTCCCAGTCCTGTCCCCTACAGCCACAGAGAAAACCTCTTCTACATTCTCCAATTGCCTTTCAGGTATGTTAGGAAATTCACATATCCTCAATCTTCTCTTCTCCAGACTAAATATAACCCTTGTTCTTTTAGCCTTTCTTCATAAGTCTTGTTAATGATTTTTGTTGCTCTGCAATGGACTCTTTCCAAACTATCCACAACCTTCATGAAATGTGGGGCCCAAAACTGGACACAGTACACCAGAGGAGGCCACACCAGTGCTGAACAGAGTGAAAGGGGATGTGAACCTTGTCTGAACAGAGTGAAAGGATCTCTACCTTTGATTTGCAAGAGACACTCCTGTTAATACAGGATGCTATTGGCTATTTTTGGAACAAGAGCACACTGCTGACTCATGTTCCGTTTACGGTCCACTGTAACCTCCACGTCCTTTTCTGAAGTACTACAGCCTAGCCAATTACTCCCCAATCTGCATTTTGCAGGCATGTTCATTGTCAGAGCTGTGAAAATCTTGTTCATGTCTGAAATCTCACCTCAATAGCAAGAAATCCTCTCCTCCTTCCATCTGTTTACTAGAATTTTTACTTTTGTTCTCAAGAGCAGCACCTAACCATATTAATCCATGAATTCGAAATATACAGATTGTACTATTGTAAATCACTGTACCTAAAAGCTTCTGCCTATATAGCTTAGGCTGCCTGTGTAAATAAAAGCGTATCATTTCTGTATTTTGGTTCCTCCAATGGCTACCAATCAGTTGTCCCTGCCAGTTCAAAGTCCTGTTCAATTGCCTTAAAAATAAGGACTCAAGTTACTGCATCTCTCTCTGTAACCCTCTAAGATAGGGGTGGGCAATATTTCAGCTGGAGGGACACTTAATGAGTTTTGGTGAGCTGTTGAAAGCTGTACACATAAAATTAATGGTGAAGATATTGTATTAACGCATTATAAATTAAAAAATCATATGCTAAAAATCAAACATCTACTATAAAATACTTTATTTAAAAAAATGTTTTCCCTGATTTTTCTTTTTTTTTTTTTTGAGTACTGTACATAGAGGCGATTGTATAATTGCTCAAAATAAAGGCTTATTCTTGTATATTGAAAATTAAGTTAAAGTAAAATAAACTCACTCATTCAATGGGAAGAATGAAGCCTCTGACGTGTGTTGACCAGAGAATCAAAATCAGGCATCATCTCCATTGTTGCAATGTGGAACACTGCTGCAAAGTGGTCATTGCTCATCGAAGATCTATGTGGGGGAATATGTGTGTGCATGTGTGGTGTCTGTGTGTGGGAGTAGGTATGCATATATATTGCAGGTGTGTTTGTGGGGGCAGGGTATGGGGGTAGGGTAGGATATACGGTGGGTATATGGTATGTGTCAAGAGTGGGTATGTGTGGGGTGTTTACGTGGGGGGTAGGGAGTTATGGAGGTGGGGGGTGTACGCATGACTTCCCTGCAGAAAGCTTTGCCTCCACTCCACTTCTTTCTCGAGGGGAGCCCCTGGCCAGGAGACAGATGATCTTCCACCCACAGGGTAGAGAATGGCAATAGCACCATGGCACCAGCACATGAACACCCACACTTGCCTCCCTCCCTCCACCTGCTCGCTAGCCCCTGGGCAGGGCAGCTGGGTTGGGCTGGGGCATGGTGCAGAGAGAATTATAAGTCTCAGCAGTCCTGGGGGCTAACCTGGCTGCTGTGGCTTCAGTCTACTGAACAGGGTGTCGCCTTCTAACCTTTCACCCAGTCCCCCCACCCCAGCCTCCCTGATGATAACCCATGGATAGAACTGCTGCTGCAGCCACATGGGCCAGCAAAGTAATGCAGAGGCATGAGGGCAGCAGCAGTGGGGGTCTGGTGGCATGGAGCATGCTGCAGCAGGTCAGCCTGCTCCAGGACTATCCGAGTGTGGTTCACCTGGGGCCTGCCACACAGCGCGGGGCAGAAGGGGAAAGCTGTTTCTGCCCAGCGTCTGCTGTGGTGCCAGAGAGGCTGAAGCTGGAGCAGTATCCAGAACCACTGGGGCCTGATGAGGCTCAGTGCTTCCTATGTAGCCAGCAGAGGCCAGAGCTGTCACCTGCACTGCCCACGGGCCGGACAGAATCAATTGGCAGGCCAGATATGGCCTGTGGGCCACATTTTGCCCATTCCTGCTCTAAGAGAACTGAATTCTTCAGGGACTAGCAATTCACAAAGCACATGGAAGTCAGATCCAAACATTTGTGACATAACTGTTTAGTCTATGAAACAAATTTTCAAAGAAGATTAATGTAATCCAGAGCTTGACAGCCCTGAAGGGCTTTCCCATTTGGTAGGTTTTTTCAGAATATCTGCAATTGCCAAATACTCCCAAGGAAATGCTATGTTCAAGAGGAGCTTCCTATGACTAGAGGAATGAGAACTCAACTCAGTGAAGCCCTCTAAGGATTCCATTGGTACCAAATTACCCTGGGGAACATTTAAATCAGGCAGCACTGGGCACCAGAGAAAACTTGAGAGCTAAAAGATGTTATCAAACCTGCCAGCCACTGTCAGTTAAAAACTTTGCTCTAAAAATGCAAAGGATCTTTCTCAGGGTGGTCTTTTATGAAGAGGAGTGTGTATGGATGGTAAAAGATAGTACCAAAGGGCTATTTCCCTTCCCCACCAGTTTCTGATACTATTGGGAAGATCTTTGGAAATCATCTGTAAGTTCTCACATTGTGACATGTCAATGAAAAAGAATAAAACTATAATGATAAATCTGCTTTGTGTTTAGAACTATGCTAACATGCTGTTGTGGCTTTTATTTAGGTATATGCAAAGCATTCAAGTTAGTTGTTAGCCAGTATTGTTAACATGTACAGACTTGTATGTACTATACACATTTAGGACTAGTCTAAATAGATGTTTACCAACAGGTATAAGGTGATTCAAGCCCATTGTAAAGGCATAGTTATACTGGCATAAATGCATTTATATTGTAGTAAAGCTTATTTCCATATATTCTCAAAAATAAGCATTAGTAATATAAATACCTCTTCTACACTAGGGAGATGTACACCAATGCAGTTAAAGCCAAGCAAAAACTAGGTTTAAGCCAGGTTTTGCATATAGACTACGAAAGCATACTAATCCAGTTCCCGGAATCATTTAATTTTTATTAAAATATTCTTCCCAATCAACATTTCACACCAGCAGAAAGTAAGTGTGTAGAGCTCTGATGCAGTTTGACAGCAATATAATCCCAGCATGCAGCAATCTCTTTACTGCACACTTAGGAAACAGTGGGCATGTCTACATGTTCACTAATGCACTTTAGGTAATGTGCATTAAATCTAGTACCTCCTCCACTGTGAAGTACTAGAAAATGTGCATTAGCCTATTTGAATGCACATTAGCAAATGAGCACATTTTTGTGATGCTTTAATGCACATTAAAATAGGATGAGCATTAAAATGCAAGGATAGATGCATCCAGTATGTATACTCAGCAATAAATGCCCAGTATTTTATTTCCATAGGAAAAGAGAAAGGTTCAATGTTAAGGTGAGGGGGGCAGATGAGAACCACTATCTTAGCATCACAACTAGAAAACTGTGAGATCCTTTCAGGAGTGTTGTGACATGGTAGTACTACCACTGCTTTATTAAATATCATACTAACTATACCAAAAGGAAAGAGATAGACAGTAAAGTCATTTTCAAAAACCTTTATTGGTATTTTAAAGTAGTCAATGACACCTTGAATTGCTTGAAGTGAGAAAGTGAGCATTATTAAAGGGAGAAATGGAGGTTTTCTTCTAACTGTATCTTTACAATGCCAAAGGAGGTTGCTAAAGAAGCAAAAACTCAATGTGCTGTGAACAAATTAATTTGACAAAGAATGTTATTAATTGCATATTAATTCTAAGAGCGGGGGGAATATGAAATATGGAAATATTAATCAATGAGAAATTCCCAAATCACCAGTGCATATGATTTATATGATTGAAATAGTAAAATTACCCGTTTCAGCCTATTTAGAAGAGATAGTGCAGCTAATACCAACTGGAGTGATGCAGTTTGTTCTAAGGAAATCATTACCTATTTCAGAATTTTTGCTAATTCAGCACCACAGGATACTGACTACAGTGCATATGATCAGTAGAGCTCTGGAAGTGTTATTGTGTAGATATGGGCAAATCTCTCTCACCAAAGTTGATGTACCCAGTATAAGAAAACTCAGCTTTGGATCTTATGATGATAGAAAAAGAGAAAGTCACCTCAGGACTTAAAGGTGAGAGTTATCGAGAGATCAAGGATGATGGTCTAATCTTCAATATCAGCCAGTAGTTCCAACAGATAATACTCATATTTGGTGCTTCAAAAAGGCTAATAATAAGTAAAATCATAAGCAAAGAAAAACAAGCAAAACTGACTAGAAAGAAAAGTTTGGACAGAAAAAAATGAATGAAAATTCAACAGATTTTTTTTTTAAGGATCTTACTAGCTGTCTAAAAATCTGCGATCAGGTAAGTGAACTTTTTTTGGCTAATAGTTCATCCTAGCTCACTCGCAAAGGCAGTTAGCTGCTATACATACCTTGTATTGAGCCATGTAGATATATGGGGGTGAGGGACACACACATACACACAACTCAGAACAGTTTTTCTCATGCACATAGTTTCTCAGTTCCCCCTATTGAACAGCATTTTGATTTCTGCCCGCTCCTGCTACCAAAACAATGCTCTACTTTCATCCTCAAAATCTAAAGCACACATGAGTTCTCCCAGCTTTATGCTGTGCCTATACTCCTGCCGCTGCTTCGTCCTCCAGTTCAGTGGCTCTCAACCTTTTTCTAGGCTCAAGGCACCCTTTGGTAAATACCAGCTCTGGGCTTTGACTGAAGAAAAATCCTGGAACCGTTCTTCTGCATGCACCGCGCTCAGAACAATCCCAAGGGGCAGTGTGCTTTGGACCTGTGGATTCTCATTTGAAAATGTCTCATGCCTGTCTTAGGTCCACTCTCAATGGGATCTCACAGCACCCTGGGGTGCTGCGACCCCTCTTGGATGAGACCTGCAGAGGAGGAGCATCACAAAGAAGCAGATGCACCAGGCCACCATGGGAATGGACCTGAAGAGAGAAGGGAGCCTGCAGCACCCTGACAGGATCTCAAGGCACTGCAGAGTGAGACCCACTGCTGGGGGTCATGACGGAGTAGATGCAGGAGACAACACCTGAAGGGAAAAGGGAGCTCACAGAACCCTTGACAAGACCAAGGCACCCCAGGCTGTTGTGGCCCCTCAGCTGATGCCTGTGGCAGGCTGTCATGGAGGAGATGCCGTGGGCAACCACGAGGATGGATCTGATGGGGAAAGTGTGAAGGAGGAAGCCGGGACAGGGGAAAGTGGGAAGAGGAAGGAGAAGGAGAAAGTGGTAAGCAGTAAAGCGGGAAGGGGAAAGTGGGAAGAAGCAAACGGGAAAGGGGAAGCAGAAACGGGAAGGAGAACGCGAAGAGGAAGGAAAACGAGAAAGCAGGAAGGGGAAGGCAGGAAAGCGAAGGGAGAGCGCCGGCGGTACCTGTAGAAGTAGTGGCCGCCGAAGGTGGCGCAGAGCAGGCGGCAGCCCAGCGGCTCGAGGCGGGGCGGGCCGCGCAGCGCCAGCAGCAGGGCGGGCAGCACGAAGGACGGCAGCTCCAGCGCGAACCAGGCAGCGGCGGCGGGCAGGCGGGCGCGGCGGGGGGCTGCCCCGGCCCCGGGCGCCGCCGGCTCGTGCTTGCCGTAGCGGGCCGGCAGGCGGAGGCCGGCGCCCAGCTGCAGCAGCGCCCCGGCGCCCAGCGCCCCGCTCAGCGCGCGCACCAGCCCCGGCGAGCACTGCATGTCCGCGCGGCGCCCCGAGCCCGCCGCACTCATAGCGGCGCCCGGCCCCGCCCCCGCCGCCCGGCTAGGGGCCGGCCCCAGCCCCAGCCCGGCGGGGCAGCCGCCTTTCTCCTCGCCTCCAGGACGCGCTTGGCCTCGCGGCTCCTGCTGCTCTCTGCGCCCTGGCGTGCCTGGAAACGTCTCCGGTGGCCAGCAGCCCCCGGACTGAAAAAGCGCCAGAGCGCACGAAGATACGGACAGCTTTTCTGTCGCACGAAAGAAAAAACGCCCCCTTCTCTAAGGGCCTTGATGTGCCCCTGTGCAAGCTGGCCTCGGTCCTGCAGGGAAGCTGCCTGGGGGCCCGGGCGCTCCTGTGTCTCGCCGCCCTGCAGCCTGGCTCCAGCTCAGCCCCTGCACCCGGGTAGGGGGAGTTCAGCAAGAAAAGCCAGCAAAGAAAACGAGCCACCCCTGCTCCTTATTCAGGTCAGTACCCATGGCGCACAGGCCTGGGGAGCTGCCAAGTGCCACTGAAAAACCAGAATTCAAGCTGGGCAGCACCCTGACCAGGAGGCTTCAGGAAAGTATCCCGATTGCAGAGATGTGTTATTTGAGGTGACCCATGGTGGGACTCAGCCCAACTCTGCTTATTCAGTGCAAAGTGCACAGGTTCAGGGAGCTGCAAGGTGGCACCATGCCACTTGAAAGCCAAGCTTTGGGTTGGACCATGCCCTATTCAGACTATTTCAGGGGAGTCTCACAATTGCAGAGAAGGGGGGCTTGGGATAATCTGGGGCAGATTTTACCCCCCAGTCCCTGCCCAACTTGGTTCCTTATTCAATGCAATGTACTTAGCGCATAGGGCTGGGGAGGTGCTGTTCAGTGGCACTACAGCATGCAGACCCGCAGGCAGGAAAAGTTGTTGCCTGAGATGTTGCATTTGTGCTACCATAACAATTGAAATGAGAAAAACGTGTGTTATGTTATATTTGATGATGCACCCTATGGGAATCAATGAGAGTTACTTCCACATAGTGATCCCTGGTAACATCTCTGATGTCCAAGAGCTCCCGAACTAACAAAAATGCCAAAGCACACAAAAATAAAGATACAGACACTGTTTTTGTCATATGAAAGAAGAATGCATTCCTCCATCTGCTCCCTCCTTTTCAAAATCCTGCATCTGTCCATGGTTTTGGTCACGTTGCCAATATGTCATGGTAGGGGATACAGAGGGGGAACACAGAATGGCACCAAGGGTGTGGTAATGGCAGAAAGAAGCCTGAATATATCCAGGGATATGCTGGATACAGCAGAAATAGCCTATGAGGAAGTTGCCACAGTGATACATGAGCTGATCAAGGGCACTATGCAATGAGATGTCATGCTGACCCCAAAAAATCTCTCTTGGGATTCTGCATTTTGTTGTTATTTCAGGCTTAACAGGATCTGTGCTGTCCTCTATCTCCTGCAAGTCTCTTCTATATATAGCAAAATACTATCTCAGCACGATTAACTAGCTTGGCCACAATGCCATACTAAGATGGCTATACTACTTTGATGGGGTGCACACACAGCCCTGTGTTGTTTCAACATAGCACCCTCCAGTGCAGTAAGTTAGCAGTATAGATATACATGGCTATGACTGTGGTCTTGTAAGGTGTTAAATACCTTTCTTAGTGTATTTGTTTAAAATGCAACATGTTAGGTTGTCCCAGGCCAAGCCCCAATTCTGATTATTCCAGTATTAGTATTTCTACATATTAGGTCACAGAGTTCAGAATCTGATACAAACAGATCCTGCTCCTAACCCAATAGAGACATATCTGCCCAGTCACAAATAGTTTTTCACTAGTCAACAGAAATTGTCATAAATTAGCATAAAGCTGCATTAGTGTCACTCTTCATTGCGTTAGATCCATTGGGAAAACTGAATAGATAAACATAAAATTAAAATATTCTGCTTCTGAAGCCAACATTAATTCAATGCAAAGAATGAAAACCATTTGCAGTTAACAATGATGTAAGCCAAGGGTAGGCAATGTTTTTTGGCCGGAGTGCTGAAAACCCCCACAATGGTGCCGGAGTGCCGGCATGCCGGAAAAACACAATGACAGCAGGGGGTACATGGCAGAATGCCCTGCTTGTGCCTCTTGCCCCCCAGCCCTGATGCCCCTTGCCCCCACCCAAAGCCCCTGCTTCCCAGCCCTGCTGCCCCTTGGCCCCCAACCCAGGCTCTGTGGCTGTCAGCAGCTACCCCAGCTCTGGGTAACTGCTGGGGACAAGGGGCTGATGCCGGAGCTGGCGCAGCTGTCAGCTCCGGACCCCTGCCATCACCTCTGTGCCAGGAGTAGGGGAGAGACTGGGGCTGTGCTGCCTCAGACCCCTCCCCAGACCCCTCCCCCACTGCCTGCTCTGAGGCACATGTGCATGCGCAGGTACAGAGCTGATGCCTGGGCTCCAGAGCCCAGCACAGCAGTTTGCAGCTTCCCAGTTGCGGCCAGCCCCAGCTCTGAGTAGTTGCTGCCAGCCAGGAGCCTGGGCTGCTCCCAGCAGGCAGCTGGGATGCTGCAAGCCTTGCTGGAAGCAGCCTGGGCTCCATCGCTGGCAGCAGCTACCCAGAGCCTGGGCTGGCTGTGCCATGCTGAGCAAAATGGCCTCATGTGCCATGCTCAGCAAGCCTGCCAGGGATAGCTGAGCCCTGCTGTAAGCAGTGTTCCTAAGAGCTTGTCTATTATCTTATGCTTCGCAACAATGTATAGAAAAGCACTTAGAAAAATTGCAAAGGAAGGAGCTAATTTTCATTTTAGTGTGTAATGAGAAGGATTTGTGTTTTTCTGTTTTCTGCAGAAAAATGTGGACTTTCTCGTTTAACAGAAAAAAATGTAGATTTTCTCTTTTAACGAAAAAGAATCACTGACTTTCTCCTTTAAAGGAGAAAAATGTAGGAAACCACGGGTTTCCCCTTGCAGGCTGACACAGTTCCAATCTACAAGGGAGGTGCTTGGGGCTGCCAGGAGCAGGAGGAGGACGATCAGGCAGGGGGGACCCTGTTCATGATAAAAAACCCCAAATCAAACACCAAAATGTATAGGTATTTAAAATATGTTTTACTATAATGATTGAGGCACTGGTAGGCTTCCAAATTACCTTAATATTGTAAATATATCAGTAAAACATTGTGTTCAACTGATACCTATGTATAGTGGCGTTTCATTTTAATAGCAGAAAAAACTTGTCTTGGGAGGTTTTTACCCAGAATATTTTAAAGAGAGAATGCCAGGAAAATTTTTAAAGAGAGAATGCCAGGATCACTGGTAATAAGTAAACTCCATCCATTGCACGTTTTCCTAATACTGATGGAAATGAGAGTCTGTGGGAACCTGAAAGTCATCAGTAGCCAGCCCCCAATAGTAGTTAAATTGTAACCAGTTCCAAAACCAAAATATTTATTTGCCTTGCTGGCAAGAGAATGAAGAGCAGGTGAATGTAGCTTGCAAATAAGACTCTTACGCCTATATAATTATTGTTTTATTATTGTTGTTCTTATTCATTTAATCATTGTAGTCAAATTTAAAGACAGGGCATGACTTTTGGAGGACATTATAACAGACATTTGACATCTCTCTTTAATCAGAAAGAAACAGTCTGCCAAGCCTTATTCAGGCCTTCAGCATGACTGGAAGAGATCCAGAAGGTTGAAAAAGATCAAACACTGATCAAGATAGCTGATTGTTACCGTCTCAGTGGCACTGACCCAATACCAGGCAATATTGACAAGATCAATAATGTTCCAGCACAGGTGATTAGCTTTGCTGGGTGAAACATGTTGCATTTTGCCCTGCCTGTTGATTATATGGGAAAAAAGGCAACATCTTCCCCACCTACAGAGACCCAACCTCGGGACTCTCCAGGACTTGACAAGCCTGACACTGCACAGGAATTCCCTAACAATGCAGAATCAGGCCCCTCAAACCCTAGGAGCACATGCCAGGAGCAGCTAGAGGAGTGTAAGCTGCTCCGAGGCTGCCTGCATTCTCCCACCACAAAGCAAATACAGCTGGGCCTTGATTTACATGGTATTTTTTACACGGTTTCAGTTATGCACAATCAATTAAATGTGACCATTTATTTTTGTACACAGTGTGGATTCACTTTTACATGGTGCAGCACAATTGCCAAGATGCGTGGATGTGTCTAGAATCAGCTGCCGGCTTCACACCGCCCCCCTCACACCACCCTTCTCCACCATGCTGCTCTCAATGTAGCTGGTAAGTGTGCTGTATTGTGGTGGAAGGGGAGTGGGGGGAGAAGGGGAATGGGGTGGCAGATCAATGCCCCCCATGAGGGAAGGAGTGGGGCAGGGGCTGGGGCAGGTACTGCTCAGCCAGGGCAAGGCAAGTATGGGACAGAGTTGTAGCTTGTCCAGAGGCGTGACTCCCGTTGCTGCGCGCACCCCAGGAAGGCATAGGGGTCATGTGCCCCCCAGATCTGTGCAGGGTGGGCTGCAGCTGCGATCTAGAGCTGGGGCTGGAGCTGAGCCAGGCTGGCTCAGGACCGGTGGCAGCAGTGCTGAAAGGGTCTATGGAGAAATTTGGGGTGGCTGCACTGGGCCTCCCCCTCCTCCGTAGCCCCCTTCCAGTGCTGCCACCATCCACCCTGAGCCCAGCCCCTCTGAGAAGAGCCTAGCGCAACCCCAGCTCCAACTCACAGCTGCAGCCCACCTCACCTGCCCCACACAGATCCAGGGGCACACACATCCCCATGCCCTCCCAAGATGCGTGCAGCAGTGGGAGCCACCCCCAACATTCCCCAGATGAGCCAAGGCTCCATCCCACACCTGCCCCACCCCGGCCAGGTAGTGTCTGCCCCGCCACACTCCTCCCTTACTGTGGGGGGTGTTGATCTGCTCCCCTACACCCCTTCCCTCACCCCTCCCCTTTTACACAGACTTACTGGCTGCACGCAGCTCTCCAAGCTGCCAGGCTATGCTCCTCACTGCCTGTGTGCTGTGCTGCAGCTGCGCACACACACAGGCATTTATCAGCCAAATTATCAGCCACATCTGGCACCTAAACCCTTATTTCCTATAGACCTTAGTATCTTTTCACACAATTTCTATTTGCATAGTGTTTTTTCAAGAACATAACCACTGTGTAAATCGAGGCCCAACTGTAGCCATCTGCTGTGAAGAAGTGGCAGAAAATATTACGACTCTGTCCTGGCCACAAAGAAATTTGTGGTGTGATAAAGGGCATAGCCATCTATTTGCTTTTGCTTTGTGCAGCTGTAAGTATTGCTCTGGTGGCACAAGGTGATGTTTGTTTCCAGCCTCATATCTACACTTAACTACACTTCACATTTTACTACATTTCACAAGGCTTCAGTGATTTTCTGTCCTCGTTGCTAGTGGGCTTGGGCTTTCAATAGCCACAGGGAGTTGTGGTCCATCTCACAAGCAGAAGGATGGATCTTTCTCAATGTTTTAAGTACCCCATCCTTGAGATGAAGCCAGACTTGATCAGGATGTGTGAGTACTTCTCTTTTCCGTGCTGGTTCCAACTCCCATACACCAGCAGAGCTGCCTAGTTCTAAGCTGCATACCTTTTCATGATCAGCACCTTTAGCAGTGGCATCAGAGGTATCCTGTGCTTGACAGACATGGAAGTCAGAGAGAGGCCCCTTCTCCACCTCCCCACCCCCAAGTTACCAGTGTGCTGAATGCAACGCCATGCAGCAGCTCCTGGCTGCAGCTGGGGAAAAGGAGCCCTCTGCCACAGGGGGCTTGGCCTGGCCCCTACTAAAACCCAAGCTAGGAAGTTGTGGAGAGGCCACCTGGCAGGGGGGTTCTTTACCCCCCGGCTGCAGCCAGGAGCAGCAATGTGGTATCACTTTGCACCACACTGGTAACTCTGATGGTGGGGTCAAAAAGGAGGCCCCCTGCCCTGGTGGCCTTGGCCTTGTACCCACCATGACCCAAGCCAGGAAGTTTGGCAGGTGGGAGGGCAGCCAGGTCAGTGACAGTCAGGGGAGCTGGACCAGCCTAGCACTCAGGCAGAGCAAACAAGCTCTGCCCAAGGCAAGGATGGATCCTGTGCAACACCACCTGGAACGCCAGTGATTGCACTTTAAATTAACCCTCAGTGGGCTTTGGCACTGATGTTCAATAAAGTACTGCAACAGAAAGCACTTTAGTTTTATACCTCATCCATTGAGAGTTAAGTTAGAGCACAATCCTCCATTTTTAAAGCATTCTAAGAGCCTTGAATGTTTGTTCAGTTACAGCTTTAAAGCATTTTCTGAGCAATTAATGCATGACAGGTGTAAGGTCTGTACCTAGCCAAAAATTAAAATGTAGTTTATCCAAAAAAGAAGAAAAAGTGTTATTTCTTTTGCTGGGATTTTTGTTGGGAAACTAAAACTATCAGAGTCTTCACTCAACATCGTGAAGCAGCATTAAGGTATCCAAGTTAGCTCTAAATGATGTTAGTCAGATACCAGCAGTACTAACTGTGGAAACACAGAGATCCTGATGGAACAAGATGACATTTTATTTGAAACAGTGGAAACTGTCACCTGAGAAAGCTAATAGAGAAGGAATACAGATGTTCTGAACCATGAGTCAGAGCAGCAAGGGTAAGCACTAGCTGCCTTCAAGAAGGAGCTGAGTTTCCAACCCCAATCATCAGGGAACCCCTGAAATAGTCAAAAAGTAAATGTCCCCCATGCATAGACAATGTGACTCCATTAAGCTCCAGAGCCCCAGATACCTCTCCTTGCACTGTCAAAGAGTATCACCTTGCCTATTTCAGGCTTCTTTTTACAACTTTAAAGACATCTTTGCTAAGTAAGTAAGCTCAACATCTCCCTTCTCCCTCCAACGCAAGTAACGAAACAACATTTCAAAGAAACTTCTTGTTAGTGACATTTAATTGCATGCTCTTTGCTGTATATCTGAGCAGCAGCAAAGCCTGACTTCACATAACATTTTATCTCAGCTCTTGCTTCCAAACTTCACAAACTACTCATAGAAGTGGTGGTAGAATAGTACACAATCAGTTAAACAGGCAGTACTGTATTGTTTAAGGGGTAAGGTTGCTCATTCAGTCTCAGTTGTAGATTCATAGATTGTAAGGCTGGAAGGAACCTTTAAAGATCATTGGGTCCAGCCACCTGCACCAAGCAGGAAAGATATCTGAGGCCAGGTGACCCCACAGGTGGGCAGAATTTAGCAAGCCATGAGAGCAGTGCTGAGTCAGGGTAGATATACCCCAAAACTCAGAAGATCTGAGTTCAGTCTTTGACTTCTTGTGTGACTTCGGATTAAGGTCAAAGTTTCTTCTAGAGTATAGACGGCCCATCAGATTGGTGTGGTTAAGGCACACCCATTTTTGTAGCCTTTGACACACAAGAGAGTGATGTGACAAGCATCACATCCTCTCCTTTAATTCTCTACCCCAGAAAAACAGGTATTGATTTACAGCTGAGTTGCTATAAACCAGGTATTGATTTGCATCTGGAGAAGGTCATATTTCTGGAGCCATGTGAGATACTTTCCCATTGTATGACCATGAGTAGCAGAGATGATGCTTGTGCTGCATTGAAATCTGAAATATTTTGACAACCTCTGTTCTCAGGAAAATCCATTAATCTCTCTGTGCTTCAGGTCTCCATCCAGAAAATAAGGATAACCATCTTTCCCTAGTTTAGAATGGTAGGCAGTTGGCTATATTTAATAGAGATATTGTAGCAGTGCCTGCATGTGATGTAGTTTCTCCATCTTCTTCATCCTATCTGTGTTACTTGGTCTGTAGCTTGTGTATTTTGTGGTGTATTAAATGCCTTGCTGTCTTCCTTTTTTATTATTGATTTGACTCTTATCCTGTTAGCATTAATGTGATAATAACACAGTACTGTACATGTTTCTGTATCTTAAGTTCTAAAAGCCTGGATGGAGAGGTGCTATTTATCAACTGCTGCTTTGTGTTCCGGGCCATGTAACAAGCTGCAGAAACATGTCATACTGCCCAGGACAGAAACAGAGGCCAGGCTTGACAGTAAGATGGAAAGGTAATTCTCTTTCTGGATAACCAGAGACACATACCCTACTGTCACAGCGCTGGGTCCTGCAGGAAGGCTGTGGTCTCCCCAAGGCCCCCTTCCTATGCCAAGTTGGCCCAAAGGGCACTCTCAATTCTTGCCCACCATATCTTTGATGGAAAATATATATGTGGGAGGCTGCTTTCATGTCCCCTTGGACATGGTTGGCTATAACATCTGACCCCATGGACCCCTTTGTAGATCCTGTTCTGTAATGGGTGTTTCAGGGCACCTTAAGCCTTAAGGGCTATGCGTGGCTCCAACCATCCCTTTACCACACCCCAAGCCTTGCAGCTGGAATTTACATTGTTTTGTCAGGGCCTTGTTTTAATTTGGCCCCTTTGACCTCCCTGGGCCCTCCACAGCCCTTGTCTTGCTCTGCACCCTTTCAGGCACTTGGGGTAGGTACACCCCCAATTGCTGCCCCCTCTCTCTGGGGCTTCTCAAAAATTGCTGCCCCCTCTCTCTGGAGCTGGGGTCTCCACTGCTGTGGATCCCCTCAGAGGCCTCCTCCTTCCCCTTATAGCCTCACCCAAGCCACCAGTGACAAACAGCAAACACAAAGCATAAGCTCCTAGTCTATAACATAAATCTCAGCCATTTGGCTCCAACATTCTTCCCACCACACCAGGAGTGCTCCCACCAGTCTCAAGCCACTCATGCATTCAGGCCTCTTCCTTTTACTTGCTCTGGCAGAACTCCTTGGCTGCCAGTAAGGAACTACCTACCTGGTCCCAGCCCTGGGGCTTAAATAGGAGCTAGGCCCTGCCCCTTCCAGTCAGCTGACCACTGTCAGGTGTCCTGGTGACCAACAGCTGGGCTCCTTACTCACTGCTAGGGCTCTTTCCCTGGCAGTTTCCCCTCTTTATAGGAGCAGGGCACCTGAGTGCTCTGTGGCACACCTCCCCTTTTTATAGGAGCGGAGCATGAAGGTGCTCTGCAACACCTGCTGTAAACCATATACAGGAACTGAAAGAAGGCCATGAGGATTTCTGCTTAAGAGGATGGGATCTGAAGTGACAGTTTTATATCCTGACACTACAGTCCGAGAACTTCACTGAGACTTACATACCTACTTATGTGCCTGAAGGTAAGCATATGCTTTAAGTTTGTTGTTAGGTATAGCTAAAATGCCCTTAATGCAAAGTGAGCATTAGTGATTGGTATGTACCTGGTTCTCTAGGGCAGCTTTCTGAACTCTAAGCATACTTCAAATACTAGTTTTACTAAGTATCTGGAGTTCTCTTATTTGGTCAGCATCACAGCTGCCCAACAGACTTCCAGCTCTCTTGGTCTGCTACATGCTCTGTTCTTACATCCAAAGCTTTCTGAGGTCACCTGGAAAGACTCCCATTGCTTTCAATGGGCTTAGAACAAACCTCTAATGAATTACTAAGCAGGCATGTTATAGTTGCTAGCCACCTGTCTGTATTATGTTTCATTTGCCACACTCTGGGTGAGGCCCTCGAGTCGCACACATTTTCTCATGTTATTTTCTCTAGTTCTCACGATTGTCTTAATACTGAACTGGGAACCTAGACAACAACATTTGGCAGAAAGAAGGATGGTCCAGCAGTTAACTGAGGATACAAGTGATCCCAATTAGATTCCCAGCTTTGATAGATTACCCGTGTGATTTTAAAAAAGTCACTCAAGCCCTCTGTGCCTCAGTTCCCTCTCTGTAAAATGTGTCAGTGCTGTTCCCCTAACTTAAAGAGCTGTTATTACGATAAAAGTATTAAAGACTATGAGGTGCTCAGTCCCTATGGGTACAGGGGCTGTATTCTAAAGTAGATCCAAAAGAAATAATCTAATGAGCATATATACCGTACTGCTGGCTTGTCTTTGGCAAATGTGATCTTTGACATGGAATGTAATTGTGCTCTGATGTAAAGAACAAGAAAGAGAAACTGATTTCACAAATAATGAAATAATTAAAATATCAGTTTGGGAGGCTAAAACATTTCTGATGTGACCTTTAACTATGTAAGTCCTGCTGGTTTTATAGCTTCCTTATACTTTTTGAATCATGGGTCTTTGATTTTTTTTAAAACAATTTAAAACCCCATTGCAATATATTTAAACACAATTTGTTACTGTACTCAACCATGCTAGATAATTCTGTT
This sequence comes from Caiman crocodilus, assembly GCA_030014935.1. Taxonomy (NCBI): domain Eukaryota; kingdom Metazoa; phylum Chordata; order Crocodylia; family Alligatoridae; genus Caiman; species Caiman crocodilus. The sequence continues at coordinate 42,966,963 of JAGPOW010003648.1, forward strand.
ATTTCAAATTTCTTTTTTTTTTTTTTTGAGGGAATGTGGCAGGGCACTTGGTGTGCCTGCCACTTTAAGGCCCTGGAGCTGGCAGCCTCCAGGTGCCTGATGAGGGCAGCCATTTTGAGGCCTATATAAACGCAGGCAGTTTGGCTGCTGGAGGCCAGGCAGCAGTATTGCTTGGCTGGAGAGTTGCTAGGAAGAACACTGGTGGTAAGGGGATGGAAGGAGGCTCCTGGTTCTGGGCATGACCTGAAAACTGCACCCTGCTGGGAGTGGGTGGCCTGGTAGGGCTCTCAGTGGTGTGGGAGCCCCCAAGAAATACCAGACTAGTTACCACCCCAGTGGAAAGTGAGTCAGGGTGCCTTAACCCCTTGCCCTCACCACCAGGTGGGTTACCCTGTTTGTTTGGAGGACCCAGAGGGGGACCTGGAAAGTTAGACAGGGTGAGGGGTTAGAGACCTGCCTGACCATGGGAGTACCCTCAACTGGCCCAGGCTGGGGCCAGGACCCAGAGAGGGGTCAGAAGGGCCAGGGGGCCCACTGCGAGGGATGCCCAGAGCTGGAGGCCTGGGGTTCTGACTGGCTTGGAGGTGGGCCAGGGCAAGTTGCCATAAGTCCAGGAGGGACCACACCTGAGAGGGGAAGATGGGTTTCAGGGGGCAAGGTAGTCCAGATGACAGCAGAGAGGCCACTGGATTGAGTGGATTATGAGCGGGTCCTGGAACAATGAGAGTGGGCCCGGTATGGGGTGCCAGTGATTGGAACATCGAGATGCCATCTGCGAGGCTTGTGCTGCGGTATGGGGATGGAAGGAGCTGCAGATAGCGCCCCCTGGCATTGGGGCACAAATGAGCAGCCTCCTGCTTACGGAAGATCTAAATGAACCAATTAAGACCAAGTCGTGGCGGGCAAGAATAGGTGGGTGGTTGGCCCAAGGACAGGTGGGTGGGCCATGGAGAGTGGCCCCAAGGAGGTCCCCTGTCACAGGGAACCCTCATGCAGGCACAGCTAGACTGACCTTCACAAGTATGGTCCACTTACAAACCTTGCCAACACTATTCTTGCATAGTAAGTTTAGGATGTGTATGTTTGACTTGTTTTAACCGTTGGACTCTCAAACCCTTTTGGACATCCTGGTCATACCTTAGCAAAGTAGTAACTGAGATCTAAACGAGTAATCTGAGCATCATAAAAATATGTAGCATAAAACTTGAATGCAGCTTAATTCATATTTGTTTAGTTTCTTTGCACATTATGATTAGAAGTAGGACTTCTTTTCCCAGATAAAAGTTGGATGCATACAAGCTGTTCAGCTCAGCAATTTGTTTTAACTGCTGCCTTTACTGCACCTGGGTCTATGCTGGCATTGTTAGAGGTGAGGCTAATAGCACCTAGAGGGGAATGAAGCCACACACTGTCAGTAGGTTTCATAGTTTATAGTTTCATAGTTGGTAGGGTCAGAAGGGACCTGAGCAGATCATCAAGTCCAACCCCCTGCCATGGGCAGGAAAGGATGCTGGGGTCAAACAACTCCAGCTAGGTGGCTGTCTAGCCTCCTTTTTGGAGATCCCCCAGGTGTTACGTGTCAGCTCTGTGTACTTGGGAACCCTGACACACGACGCAGTCTGTTTGACTCGCAAAGAATTCCACCCCCTCTCCCTTCCCTTTCCCCTCCCCCTCCTCCACCTAAATGAAACTGATTTAAGATGCAGTAGGAGAAGCGCCTAAAACTCTCCAGATAAGGGTGACAAGAGTGAAACAACTGCCCTAGGTCTCATTTGCATTTGAGACGGAACCAGATGACCATTCATTTACATGAGATGGAGAACAGAAAGCCTGAAGCAGAAACTGCAGTGATTTCTGGGACCAGGGAAGCACTGCATGATGGGGAATCTGTGCTCCAAATGCTAATCAACACACATTTACACACACCTAGCTCAGCATTTATCAGACCAGCTCTAATCTGTATTTACAAAGGACTTTCCCCCAGACATACACACCTCTAAGTTTAATAGGCATCTCGGGCCATACATTCCCTGGTCCTGCTATGGGAGACCTATTTAAACTTGATTGACTAAAACTCAATTGCCAGGTTAGGGAATGCTGAGGCAAGAGACTGAGTCAGAGGGGGTATGGGCAACATTTGAACAATGGTTAAGGGTTCATCACAGCGTCCAGCCCATT
>JAGPOW010003648.1:42969240-42979747 GCA_030014935.1 Caiman crocodilus
TGCCAGGTTAGGGAATGCTGAGGCAAGAGACTGAGTCAGAGGGGGTATGGGCAACATTTGAACAATGGTTAAGGGTTCATCACAGCGTCCAGCCCATTGGAGCCCTAACCACAAGTGTTGTCATGCTTTTCTCAGGATGACTGGTGGAAGTCCTCCTGCCCAAAGGTTATAAACATTCCAATAATTGCCTTAAGTCTATTAAAAGACTTAAGATCTGGAAAAGTCATGCTAAGCTGAGGCTTGTTCACAACAAGTAAAAATCCAAAACTCTACTTCAGTAAGTATTATATCTGTCATATGTCTGTTTTCTTACACGTTGGCTGCCCTTCTGCATCAGGTTTTAAACTAAATACGACAGGGAATGGGGAGGCAGGAGATGGACAGAATCTAGAACCTACAAACTGCAAGACATGCAGCAGTACACTCCAGTAAGTACCAAGGGGCCCTTTGGGCATCAGAACGGGGGGGCATCAAAGGCACCATTTGGAGGTCTCAAGTGCCTCTATACTAATGCTAGGAACATGGGGAGCAAGAGGGAAGAACTCACACTTCTGCTTGAAGATAATAACTTTGATTTAGTGGGGCTAACGGAAACCTGGTGGGATCCTACCCATGACTGGGTGGTAAACATTGAGGGCTATAGGTTGTACAGAAGGGACAGAGTAGGAAGGAAAGGGGGTGGGGTTGCTCTCTATGTAAAGGAGCATTATACATCTACCCTAATCAAAATGGAATCGGAAGAGGAGAAAGGTGAGGCATAGTGGGTTAGTGTACATGGTGATCGAGGGGAAAAGGTGATGGGGGTCTGCTACAGACTGTCACACCAAGAGGAAAAGCTAGACTTGGAATTCAGGAGGCAGCTCTCAGAGGCTGTACCATCTAGGGATGTGGTTGTCATGGGGCACCTAAACTACCCTGACATCTGCTGGGAGGAGCAGTCAGCCAAATCCAATCATTCGCATAGGTTCTTAACCTGCGTGCAGGACCTTCACCTAATACAGGAAGTATACAGTACCATTAGGGGGAATGCCTTACTGCACTTGGTGTTGGCTGCGGGAGAGGGTCTGGTAGGGGAGCTGCAGATTTGTGACCACTTTGGGGACAGTGTTCACCAAGGTGAATTTGCCATACAGTGGAGGGTAGGAAATATAACTAGTAGGGTGGAAGTGCTTGACTTTAGGAAGGCTAACTTCAGTGTGTTTAGGAGTTTAGTCAATGATGCACCGCAGGATAAGAGTATTGGTAATATGGGAGTCCAGGAGCAGTGGTCATTCCTAAAGGAAGTGATCCTTTGGGCGCAGAGAGAGACTATCCCAGTACAAGGGAAAAGGGAGAAAGGAGCCAGAAAACTTCCTTGGCTAAACAGGAAAATCCAGGGAAGCCTAAGGACAAAAAAGAAGGCATATAGGTGGTGGAAGCAGGGGGAAGCTACCAAGGAGGAGTATACCTACTTGGCTTGCACTTGCAGATAGGCAGTTAGAAAGGCCAAAGCAACTACAGCATAAATTAAAGCTACAGAGCAACAATAGAGCTGGCAACACAAATTAAAGACAACAAAAAGTATTTTTTTTAAGTATGTAGGGAGTAAAAGGAAGGCACAGGGCAGCATAGGACCCCTACTGAACAAGGAGAAGCAATTCCTGGCAGAGAGAGGGGACAACACTGAGCTATTCAGTGTGTTTTTAGCCTCAGTGTTCCTGAACAGGGCTCAAGATAAGTCTCCTAGTGGGTTCTTAGATGAGCATCAGCAGGATACCAGCCCACTAACTGTTAACGCTGACTTGGTGCAGAGTCACTTGGATGGGCTGGATGTATTCAAGTCAGCAGGCCTGGATCTGCATCCAAGAGTACTGAAGGAATTGGCCGGTATCCTAGCAGAACCACTGGCATGGCTGTTTGAGCGTTTGTGTCACTCGGGTCAGGTCCCAGAAGACTGGAAAAGGGCCAGCGTGGTCCCTATTTTCAAGAAGGGGAAGAAGGAGGATCTGAGTAATTATAGTCCAGTCAGTCTCACCACCATCCTTGGAAAGGTCTCTGAAAAGTTTATGAAGGATCATATCTGTGGGAGTCCAGTGGGAAAAATAATGCACCAGGGAAATCAGCATGGATTCGTAGCAGGTAGATCATGCCTGACCAATCTGGTTTTGTTTTATGACAGGGTCACAAAATGCTTAGACACAGGAGTAGAGGTGGATGTTGTTTTCTTGGACTTTAGAAAGGCCTTTGATATGGTATCTCATCCTATTCTCATAAATAAATTAAGAGGCTGTGACATAGATGTTTAAACGGTCTGGTGGGTGGCAAATTTGCTTGGCAATCTGAATTAGCGGCACTTAGGTGCCCTGTTCCTTTAAGGGCTGAAACTGGAGTTGGGAGCCCCAACTGCTGGTTACCAGGGCAGCCAGAATGAGCTAGTGGGCCCACACCTGCCAGCAGTCAGCTGACCAGAAGGGGCAGGGCCTGGCTCATATATAAACCCCAGGCCAGAGGCCAGAAGGGCTGGCTCTGCCAGCAGCCAAGGGGGAAGGAGCTCTCCCAGAGGAAGAAAAGGGGAGAGGTCTGACTGCAAGTGCAGCTTCTGTTACTATTGAAGGACAGAGCACGCCCTGTGTGGCTCGAATTATGTTATAGCGGGGTGGCTTGAGTTTCTGTTATAGCTTTGGGGCTTCCAGGTTGATTTCTATTTCTAAGACTGGTGGTTTGGGTGAGGCTATTTGGGGAAGGAGGAGGCTTCATTGGAGTGCCCACTGCAGTGTGAGGACCCTGGCACCAGTGAGGCATGGCATTTGGGGTGCACAGACACCAGCCCCAATGAGGCACGGCATTCTGGGCTGTGGAGAGTCCAGGTGCCAGTGTGGTGCAGCAACAGGACTGCAGAGAGCCCAGAGAGAGGACAAGGGGGCCAATTACAGCAAGGCCTAGACAGGACAATGTTGGTGCTATCTGTGAGGCTTGGGGCATGGTAAAGGGGTGGTTGGAGCCACACATATAGCCCATAAGGCTGGGGTGTCCTGTGACATCTATTTTGAAGCAGGACCCACAAGGGGTTCAGGAACCCACGGGGTTCAGAGAGTCCATTAAACCATGTTCAAGAGGACTTAAAGGCAGCCTCCCTGTACTATAAATCCATCAAGATATGAAGAGAGTGGTAGTAAATTAGTTGGTATCAACCTGGAAGGCTATGAATAGTGGGGTCCTGCAGGGTTTGGTCCTTGGACCTGTACTCTTCAATATCTTCATCAGTGACTTGGATGTGGGTGTGAAGTGTATTCTGTCCAAGTTTCATAAATTTCATAGACATTTGGGCTGGAAGGGACCCCAGAGGATCATTGAGTCCAGCCCTTTGCAGGAATCATAGGATCCCAGCAAGATAAACATCCAAATGCGTCTTGAAGGCATTCAAAGTGGGTGCTTGAACCACCTCCAGTGGCAGTCTATTCCAAACCTTGGGGGCTCGGACAGTAAAGAAGTTCTTCCTTATGTCCAGCCTGAACCGGTCACAGAAGAGTTTGTGACTGTTTGATTTTTTTTGTCATCCCTTGGGGCGCTCTGATGAACAGACCTTCCCCCAGATCGTGGTGAACACCCCTGATAAACTTATAGGTAGTCACCAGATCACCCCTGAGCCTGCGCTTTTCCAGGCTGAAGAGTCCCATGGCTCTCAGCCACTCATCATAAGGTCTGTTTTCCTGACCTCTGATCATGCACGTGGCTCTTCTCTGCACCCTCTCAAGCTTCTCCACATCCGTTTTGAATTGTGGAGCCCAAAACTGGACACAGTACTCCAGCTGCAGCCTCACCAAGGCTGAATACAACAGGAGAATGACATCCCAGGATTTGCTTGAGAAGCATCTATGGATGCAAGCCAGCATTTTGATCACATTTACTAGCCGCAGCATCACATTGAAGGCTTATGTTTGTCTTGTGGTCAATCATGACACCCAAGTCCCTTTCATCTGTAGTGCTAGCCAGCATAGCACTGCCGAGACTCTAAGCATGCTGCATGTTTTTCCTCCCAAGATGGAGAACTTTTCGGTGCTAAACACCATCAGGTTCTCATCCACCCATTTGCTGTGCCTGTCAAGATCTACCTGGATCACCCTCCTGTCCTCAGGTGTGGATACTTTACCCCAGAGTTTGATGTTGTCAGTGAACTTGGCCAATCCACTTCTGACACCAATGTCTACATCATTGGTGAGGACGTTAAAAAGAATAGGCCTTAAGACAGAGCCTTGAGGGACCCCACTGGTCACAGCGCAACACAATGATTGACTTCTGTCAACCACCATCCTCTGGGTCCTATTGCAGAGCCAATTCCCCAGCCAGCAGATTGTGGTGAGGTCAAGGCCACAGTTAGCCAGTTTTGCCAAGAGGTGATCATGGGATACCAGATGGAAGGCTTTTTTAAAGTCAAGATATATGACATCAATCTCTTCCCCCTTGTCCAGGTGATAGATCACCTGGTCATAAAAGAATGAGATTGGTCTAGCAAGACCTACCCGCAACAAACCCATGCTGGGTATCTCTCGGAATACTGCCATCAGTCTGTTAAGAATGGCCTCTTCAATCTTTTCCAAGACCTTACCCAGGATAGAGGTCAGGCTGATGGACCTGTAGTTTGCCAGATCTACTTTCCTCCCTTTCTTGAATATAGGCACCGCATTGGTCTTCTTCAATCATCAGGCACTTTACCAGAGCACCAGGAGTTCCTGCAGATCTGTGATAGGGGCTGAGCTATGATGCTGACCAGCTCTTTGAGTACCCTGGGGTATAAACTGTCAGGGCTGGCTGACTTCAAGGTATCCAGTCTCTCAAGGGGTTCCTTCACAAGATCAGCATTGATGGAGGGTAAGGAATCTCCCTCACCTGGGCATTCCTGTCCCGCAGTGGGCAGGGGCGTCCCATGGGTCTGGTGAAAAACTGATGCAAAGTACCCATTTAGCAAGTTTGCTTTTTCCTGGGCACCTGTTGTCAGTTGTCCCAGCTGGCTTAGCAGGCATCCAGTGTTGCCCTTGCTTTTCTTCTAGCTCCCCACATATCTAAAAAAGGACTTTTTATTGTCCTTGATATTTGAAGCTAGCTGGAGTTCCATCGCAGTCTCGGCTTTCCTGGTTTGCTCTCTGCAGGTGTGGACCAGAGCAGAGTATTTCTTCTTGGTGGTGGTTCCAGTCTTCCATCCTTTCTAGGTCTTCCTTTTAAGATGTAGGAGGTCTGCCAGTTCCCTGGAGAGCCAAGGGGGCTGCTATGCCCTTTTGCTACCTTTCCTCCAAGACTGGATAGACTTTGCTTGTGCATCCAGGATTGCTCTCTTGAGGAGCAACCACTAGTCCTGAACTCCCCTCCCCTTTAGGTTGTGACCCTTTAGAGCCTCACTGACAAGCCTTCTTAGCTTGTCAAGGGCAGCTTTCTTGAAGTCGAGGAATTCTGTATTACTGACTGACTTGCCAGGTTTATGGTGAATGGTTAAGTTTGTGGATGATACCAAATTGTGGAGTGAAGTTCAAAGTCTGGAAGGTAGGGAACAATTGCAGGCAGACCTGGACAGGTTAGAAAAGTGGGCAGTACACAATAGGATGCAGTATAACAAGGACAAGTACAGAGTGCTACACCTAAGGCGCAAAAATATCCAGCACACCTGGCTGGGAAGTGACCCTCTCAGCACAGAAGCAGAAAGGGATCTGAGTCATTGTGGACTCCAAGATGACCACGAGTCATCAGGGTGATGAAATCTTCAGCAAAGCTAACCGTGCTTTATCATGCATCAGCAGATGCATGACAAATAGAACGAAGGAGGTGATACTTCCCCACTATGTGGCATTGGTCCGACCATGGTTGGAGTACTGTGTCCAGTTTTGGGTGCCGTACTTCAAGAATGATGTTGATAGACTCTAGAGAGTCCAGAGAAGGGCTGCTCATAGGGCTTATCCTGTAAGCCCCTAACCATATGTGGAGAGACTGAGGGACCTGGACCTCTTTGGCCTCCACACGAGAAGGCTGAGAGGTGATCTTGTGGCCACCTACAAATTCATTAGGGAGGCGCAGCAAGGGATCGGAGATGATCTGTTCACCAGGGCACCTCTTGAGGTACCAAGGAACAATGGTCACAAACTGACAGCAGATTTAGGCTTCACATCAGGAAAAATGTCTTCATGGTAAGGGAAGCCCATTCCAAATTTTGGCCACCAAGGGAAGTGCTGCTGTCCGCTATCTTGGGGGTCTTTAAAAGAAGGCTAGATAGGCATCTGGCTGGGGTCATCTGACCCCAGCACTCTTTCCTGCCTAGGCAGGGGGTTGGACTCAATGATCTGTTGAGGTCCCTTCCAACTCTAATGTCTATGAATCTATGTTCATAGATATTAGATGGCATGGGAATGTATTCCCATGCCAGAATACTGTACCATATGCTGCTAGCTAGTCCTCCACTGTTCACTAGTTCACACTTGGATTGGTCTGTCTGGTTACCAGCGTGCTTAATGCTATTCAAGGTTATCTGCGCCAGATATCCTACCTCTGCTCAAATGCTGCTGCCTCATATCTGTGAGCATCTGTTTTGTAACCTGTTATGGTTACAAAAATACAGGCCAGACTCCATTATAGAAACACTGCTATATGGCTCTGTTTGGTCTGTTTTGCCCTCCAAGGAGAGAATCATGTCTGTTCTCATCTTTCCAGTAGTCACTGGAGTACAAAGATCAACCAATAGCAATTAGAGCAAATGGAGGACAACAGGAAAGCCTGCAATGCTACATTGCTGCACCAAAGCCAATGAGCTACAATAGAGCTACAAAAAATATAGGGACAGTATCAAGCTTTCCAAGGACATTTGTTTTACAAAGGGAACATTAGTCAATGGTACAGGAGCTTTTCCTCTGGGGAAAAAAAATCAAATCTTTTTTTTTGTTTTTGTTTTTTGGCAACAATAATTCACCATCTCAAAGCACTCCTCAGTAATTACAATCCAAGGAAATTAAGAAAACGTAACATTGTACTGGGTACCAGATGGCTAATATTGATACAATCATAGAATTATTGGAAGGTAAGATTAGAAGGGACCTCAGGAAGTTATCTAATCCCACCCTCTGGCCAAGGCCAGATCATTCATGACTAAATTATCCAAGCCAAGTGCAGTAGCAGCAGGAGAAAGTATTATTGGTGGGGAGGGAAGGGAGAGGCAGCAACACACTGAAGGCCATTGTGGGGGTGGTGTGTCCTGGTGCTGTACATGGCAGCGGTGATGGGGGCTTTGGGTACAACACTGCGGCAGCACGTGCTAGGAGACAGTAGCACTGTGGTGCTGTTGCCAGCTGCCACCCAATTAATTTTGGGGGGGCTAAGCCCTGTTAGGGGCTTCTGCCACCTATGGCCAAGTGTCTATCTAATTAAAATTTTGAATATTTCCAAAGATGGACATTCCACAACCTCTGTGTAAACTGTTTCAATGCTTAACCAACCAAAAATTTCCCTGCTGCAATCTAGGAACATTGCTCCTCACCCTGTCCCATGTGGCCACTGAGAATAGTCTGTCTTCATCCCCTTTTAACACTACTTCAGGTATTTGAAGACTATTATCAAATTCCCCTCAGTCTTCTCTTCTCTTCTCCAAAAGAAATGATCCCATTTCTTTCATACTTCCTCATAAGCCATCTCTCCCTGAACTTTAATAGTTGTCACTGATTTTTTGCTAGATTCTTTCTAATTTGTTCTCATCTTGGAGTGTGGGGCCCAACACTAGGCATTGTATTCCAGGTGAGGCCTAAGAAGTGCAAATCAAAGGAAGTGATCCTTCTAGTCTATTTGGCAAGTGACACTCCCATTAATACAACCCAGTATGCTGTTGGCTTTTTTTGTGACAAGGGCTCATATTCAGTTTATGGCTTACTGTAACCCCTAGGTCCTTTTTCTGCAGTACTGCAGCCTAGTCAGTCACTTCCGAGTCTATATTTGCATGTGTTTGTTCCGTCCTAAATTCAGGACTTTGCATTTGTCCTTGTTGGATTTCATGTGATTAGTTTTGTGTTCTTGTTTGGACCATTTCTCCAGTTTAGCAAGATCCTTCTGAATCCTAGGTCTATCCTCCAGAGTATGGAACTTTGTTGTCATCCATAAATTTGCTGTGTGTGCATTCAGTCCCACCCTACAAATTATTAATGAAGATGTTAAACAACCCCAGACCCAGGATAGACCCCTGGGAAACCCCACTCAATACCTCATCCCATCTTGATGGTGAACTATTGAGGACTACTTGATAAGCACAATTACCCAACTAGTTATACATCCACCTTACAGTACTTTAGTCTGCATTTCCTTATCTTATTAATGACACTGTTGTAAGAGACGGTGTCAAAAGTGTTGCTGAATGCAAGGTATATCATAAACACTGCTCTCCCCTCATCCATAGAACCTTTTATCTTGTCTTGTGAGGTCCCCAGGGTCTACACTTTGACACCTCTCCTGTTCAATGTGTATATGAAGCCATGATCTTCCAAAACCAATTTCACTGGACAGGTCATGATGTTTGCATGCCTGACTCCCACCTTCCAAAGAGAATCTTTTTCTCACAGCTAAAAGAAGGTCAGTGAAGTAGTGGAAGACAAAGAAAGCGCTTCAAAGACACCATGAAAGCAAACATGAACAGGTGTAACATTGACATCAACACCTGGGAGATCCTTGTGATCAGGACTGACCAAAATGGAGAAGGCTCTTTGGGGGGGACCTGGACACTTTGAAACAGCTCTTCAACAGGCAGAAGAGGAAAAGTGGGACAGGTGACAAGAACATCCAACCCAGCAATAGAGTGCCCACCCCTCCTGAAAACACCTGTCCTCATTTCAACAAGACACATGGATCTAGAATTGGGCTATGGAGTCACCTGCAGACTCACTATTAAGATCCTTGGAAGACCATCTTACTCATTTACTCAACTGAATCCAGACAGACAAATGATGGCAGTGATCAGGCTACATGACTTAGGGGAGACATGGATACTCATCATTGATGAGGTTCAGCCTCCCTTTATCACTCAGGCTTGCAGGCTTCAGGTGCTCCTGGATCTTTTGCTGCACCTTGATCTTCAGGTGGCTTCCATGACTAGGAGCACTTTTTTACCAAATCCATCTGAGATGGCTGCAACCCTTTCTTTCAGACTCTGATCTGGCCACTATCACCAATGCCTTTCTAGCCTCAAGGATGTCACAACAGTGTTCAGCAGCTCATCCCAGTGGTTAGAGCAATGTGGGAGTCAAGGATCAGGAGATTGTCTTGGTCTCTAGTATCCTGGCTGAGTCAGAGGGGTCAGGAGACAAGTCAGGTCAATACCTGAAGTCTGGTTCTGAGATGGAGCCAGATGAAGATGAAGTCTGAGATGAAGTCTCTAGGCAGAGGCAGACATCAGAGTTCAAGCTAGGTCAACAACAGTGCATCGAACCAGGGGTTGAGAACAGGAACACAGGAAGCAGCAGAGCAGTCTAGAGGCAGGAAGAACACTCTTACTCAAGACAACTTTTTGTACAGGCCTTATGAGTCAATAGGTGAGAGAGAGGCTGGGGGCAGGAAGGGGGGAGGGGAGAGAAGGAGGGTGAATAATGGAGAGATATCTGACTCCCCAGGTGTCAGGCAGGTTATAACATAGACATTGGATTTATGACACATTTAGTCCATGATTTTTAGTATCCAAGAAGTTGATGAAGTGGAGTTCATAGGCTCATCTCTGGGAAGTGTTGTGTAAGTTTCCTTTGAGGATCAGGACTGAGAGATTGGAGAGAGAGTGGCCCTCCTGTGAGAAATGTGTCCCCACTGGTAATTGGGTATTTCTATCTTTGATAGATTTCCGGTGCGCATTCATTCTGGTGCGCAGTTGTTATTTGGTCTCTCCTACGTATTTTTCATTAAGGCATTTGGTGCATTGGATGAGATACAGCTACACATCCACAAATGTGATACAAGATCCAGGGATGCTGATGGCTCTGTTGTGGGGTGTAGTAATAGTGGGGGTGGTGGAGATGTGTTGGCAGGTTTTGCATTTTTTGTCCTGGCACAGTCTGGATCCCTTTGGTGTGTTCTGGGCTTGAGGAAGTTTGCTGCTGGTGATGAGGTTGGCGAGGTTTGGTGCTTGTTTGAAGGCTAGGACGAGTGGCTCTGGGAAGATCTTTTTAAGAATAGGGTCTCTGTCTAGTATGGGTTGCAGTTGTTTGAGGATTTTCCATACAGGTTCAAGGGATGGGTGATACGTCATAACCAGCAGTGTGCGATTTGTGGGGGGTTTTCTTCTGTACTGCAGCAGTTCTTCAAATGATATCTGGGTGGCTCCTTCAAACGTGCGATCTACCTCTCTGGATGAATGTCTTTGTTGGGTAAGGCCTTTTAAAATTGGTAAGGTGGCAATCCCAGGTGTTATCTTCAAATGCAGTGCTATCTGAGGGCTTGGCTGTATATCACAGCTTTTTTGGTGTGTTTAGGGTGATTGCTGGTTCTGTGCAGATATGTATGTTGGTCTGTGGGTTTCTTGTAT
>JAGPOW010003648.1:42979847-43026815 GCA_030014935.1 Caiman crocodilus
TGGCTGTATATCACAGCTTTTTTGGTGTGTTTAGGGTGATTGCTGGTTCTGTGCAGATATGTATGTTGGTCTGTGGGTTTCTTGTATAACGTGGTCTTTTATCATTCTGGATACTGATCATTGTGTCTAAAAAGGAGATGTTGGTGCTGGAGTATTCTAGAGAAAGTTGGATGGAGGGATGATTGTTGAATTTCTGATGGAACTCAATCAGAGATCGTAGGTTTTCAGTCCAAATGATGAAGATGTCATCAATATGTTTTAAGTATAACAAGGGTTTGATGGTGCAGTTCTTAAGGAAGTCTTCTTCCAAGTGGCTCATAAAAAGGTTGGCATACTGTGGGGCCATTTTGGTGCCTGTAGCTGTTCCCATCATCTGGAGGAAGTGTTGATTATTAAAAGTGAAATTGTTGTGTGTGAGGATGAAGTGTATAAGCTCAGTAATATCTTTGGGTTTGTATTCTGAGTTGTAATGATGTAGATACATAAGGCAGGCATGGATGCTATCTTGGTGTGGGATGCTGGTTACGTCCATGGGGACTAGGAGGGTGGTGCTGGGAAGGTGGTCTGTTTTTAAACTTCCGTAGAAAGTCTGTAGTGTCTTGTACAGAACTCGCTCTGTGCGTGATGAGCGGTTTTAGGATTGATTCAACGAAACCTGATATTTCCTCAGTTAGGTCCCATGGTTGGATATGATAGGTCTGCCAGGGTTCCCTTGTTTGTGGATTTTAGGAAGCATGTAAAAAGTCCCTGGGTTAGGTAGCAGGGGGATCAAGGTCTGTAGTTTTTCTTGTAGTCTTGATGGAAATGATTTGATGATATTGTTGAGTGTTTTGGTGAAAAAGGGAGTAGGATCTTCTTGTAGTTCTTTGTAGTAGGTGGTGTCAGAGAGCTGTCTGTTGGCTTCCTTTACGTAGTTTTCATGGTTTAGGATGACTGTGGCCCCTACTTTATCTGCTGGTTTTATTACTATTTGGTGGTTAGATCTTAGAGATTCTATGGCCTTTTTTTCTGGTAGAGAGAGGTTGTTATGGTGGTGTGTGTTGCTGATTATTTCATTGTTCATTCTTTCCCTGAATCAGTCAATATAGCGGTCAAGGTTAGGGTTTTGTCCATTGTGAGGTATCCAATCTGATGTTTTCTGGGGACATTGGATTTATGACACATTATAACCTGCCTGACATCTGACTCCCCAGGTATCTCTCCACTATTCATCTTTCTTCTCCCTCTCCTTCCCCCCCGCCCCCGCCTGTCTCTTACCCATTGACTCCTCAGTCTACATTTTCACTGACTACCTGTCTTGTATGCATACCAGCGCAGCCAATGGCTTCTTTACTTTTCATTCCATCCAGGGAGAGCACATGCCAACTGCTGAAACTTTCTTAGCCTGACAAAGGGTTTTTGAACCCAAAAGCTTGCTTAATTGTTTTCCAACTATTTACGTTGGTCTAATAAAAGATATCAGATTCATCCAAAGAACCTTGTCTGCCTATGTCTTTAGACCAACACGGCTCCAACCTACACCCATTGACTGTCCAGGGAGCCAATGAAGTGAAGGGGCAGGGAAAGAGACCAAAGGTTAAAGACATAGGCCATGATTCATGTTTTCTACAGAATGCTGTAGCCATTGAGTCCTGTTCAGTTGTCCCACTGACCAGGGACTGTGCCCTGGTAAGATGACAGTGTGCTGAGAATTCTCCAGACACCACAAGAAGTTTAAGATGGAGATAATTATCCCATTTTTTTCTCCTGTCAGGACAGGGAGATCAGAAGTTTTCTAGCCTACACATATTTGTGACCCCATTTGGCACATATGCATGCACCATAAGCACTTTGATCATCTGTTTCACTTGGTTCTTGTTACTTGTGAAGTTACTTCAAGTTGTTCATCCATCAAAGGAGATGCACTTGGTTAAAAAGGTTTATTCAAGTGCACCTTTCTTTCAGAAATCATGTCTTTTGGGATAGACATTAGCAGAGACAAATCCAGCAGGGGTACTGGTGCACTTGCATCTCCCACCTTTGATTCTGGTTCACCCAAAGTTTAAAACCAACTGCCTGGCAGTGGCAGCAGCATTTCTAGTCAGGCAGTGCTAAGGAAGTTAGTTGACTTCATGGCTCATTATCTACTGGATTCCTTCTAAACCCTTCCTTTCTTAGCTGTTAATGACCCTCTCTTCTTTTTCATGGCTTTGATGTTCCACCAATCAAGCTAGCCTTTCTTCTGTAGTTCTACTTCACAACCCTGCAGATTTGATTTTAAATCATTCCAAAGAAGTTATGCTTGTTTTTGCTTTACTCTTAAACTGAATAATAATGGCCTAGACCCCTAACATATTGGTAAAGCTTCTAGTTTATTTTTAACTAGAGAAAAATGTGCTGTTATTATGTGCTGATGCACCTCACCATCTGCACCTGCCTTTTCAAAAGTCTAGATCCATCCATGGACATTAGTCACATTTTAGATGTCACAGGAGGTTGCATTCACTTACAAAAATCCTCATGTTAACAGCACAATATTTATAGAAGGGCCCAAAAACTGTTGAGAAGCCAGCACAAACCTTCAAATTCATGAAATGCCTGGAAGGCTTTCTGTTTGCTGATGCTTAGCATGGAGAAAACAGTATAATACATTTACTGCTGCTCCACCCTGCTTTTGAAATATGAACACAAGGCACCTCAGACTGTTTCCCTGGCTAAAAATGATGCTAGGCAAAACAATAACCAAACTAGGGGCAGATGAGTGGGACATGGACTCTGGGTGCTGACTTAGAGGAAGCACAGGATTAGCAGCCACCACGACTGTCCCAAAGCCCCTGCTTCCCAGGATTCAGAAAACTACTTATTATACCTCCGAGACGGAAGACACCATCTCCTACCCTTCATAGTGCTTCAGTTCACCTGGGCCTGCCTCACATCAGTAAAACATTTGTCTTTGCTCTCACAAATGTGAAAAACACACAGGAAATGGCAGCAACACAAAGGCAGACATCTCCCAGATGCCTCAGCCCATGTTGAGACACCTCCATCTCTCTTTCAGCCTTCCAAATGGACACTCTGCAGCTACTCTGAAGTTACTTGGGCTATGTCTACACTAGGAAATATTGCCAGCAAAAGGAGTATCAGCACACAGAAGCAAATATTACTTTGCTGCTGGAAGATATATACATGCTAGTGCTTGCAGTGGCACCATGCCTGTTGCCCATGAGCAATTGTGTTGCATGAAGGTGAAGTGCACCATGGACATGCATTCTCCAGTGCTCCCATGACATTGTCTCACAATATGTACTAAGCAGGGGTGTCAAACTCCTCTGGGTTCCAGACAAGATATGAACCATGAGCTCCTTGTGAACTGGATCCAACCCAGGGAGTCAGGGCTGGGTTGTCAGAACTACTGCAGTGGTCAGTTCAGCATCAGCACTGATGATGAGGGGTCTAGTAGCAGCAGCCTGGGGTTGGGTGGTGATACTGGCACTGGTGATAGTGGTGAGGGGTCTGGGGGCAGCAGCAGAAAATCAGACTCTGCTGATGGCCATATCCAACACCATGGCAATCTGTGGTAATCCCTCAGCTTCTGGTGCCTGCCAGTAACCTAGTGGGCCAGATAGAAAGGCTCTGTAGGCTATCTGTATAACACCATATACTCCCATGTATAATGTGCGAGCAGCGCATTATGAGATACTGTAGCTGGGAAAAGGGAATTGTGGGTGCTTGGGCTCAACCCCACCTACAATGTCACTCCCTCTCCCCATTATTTCCTCCCATAGTTTGCATGGTATTTTCTTTGAAAGCCCATAGTGCCTTGTGGTTTCTCTGCCCTCATGGACACTAGAGAGGTGGTCCAGAATGATCAAGTCTGTCCTGCTAACAAGAAACACAATTCTTCTGTATTTGCATTTCCTGGATGGGAGAAGCATGAAATGTCAATGCGATGAGACACCAGTACACTAGCTCTGTGCAAGGTGAATCAATTGTTTCTACAACTAAAAGGTTACTAACCACAACCCAAGTGAGGCATTTTCCCACCATCTGAACACTGCTGAGGGGGCATTTCTGGGCCTGGGAGGCTAGCATGGACTAGTGGGAACACATCCTAAGACAATTCTAGGATGAGAAGCTGTAGCTGAAAAGCTTTTGAATGTTGAAGGCAACATTTCTAAACTGGTCTGAACTCATCACTGCCTTTCAGGGCTCTGACACAAAATTGATACCAGCTGTCTCAAGAAGGGGATGTTGATCTTGCTGTGGAAGCTGAAGACACTAGGCTATCCCTGTTCTGTTGGGATAGTTATGGGTTGGGAGGTCCATGGTTGGAGCCAGTATTGTGGTGTGGAGAGCTGACAGGAATGACCTGTGAAGGGTTGTGACTCTGAACAATGCAGAGGAAATAACAGAGTGGTCAGAGAAGATGGGGCTCCAAATTGTAGGGAGGCACACATTCAGATTCTGCCTCCTTTAGTGTTCCAGGACATTAAGAAACCTTGTTATATGGTGAAGGAGGCATGGGTGGGTCACAGTGGGGTGGTTCACACCATTAGTATTAGGGAGCAGCAAAGGCAACTGATGCTGGTGTCTTCAGGTACATAGACCTTTTTGAGAGGCCACAGGAAGGAATGTCCTTCCAGGAACTATTATATTCATATCAGCAGCACTGAGAAGCCAATAATTTTTCTGACAGATCCCACTTACTCTTTGCTTCTGTAGCTCAGGATACCATATATGTGCAATTGGACAGCACCAAGGAGAAATTTAACTACTAGCCCAATTAATGCAAAATGAGAGCCAAGTGTGCTTTTAGGGGTTTGGGTTGTAGCTGTGTTGGTCTAAGGATATAGGCAGACAAGGTTCCTTGGGTGAATTTGATACCTTTTATTAGACCAACCCAAATGGTTGGAGAGTAGTTATTAAGCAAGCTTTCAGGTTCAAAAACCCTTCGTCAGGCTAAGGAAGCTTCAGCAGTTGGTGTGTGCTCTTCCTGGAGGCATCTGAAGGTGCAGTGGAGATGACTCGTGACTAGACTAGACCTTAGCAAACCAGACATTTCTATTGCTGTTGCTACAGGCTCTGCACAACGTTTGTGAGACTGAAGGGGATGTTTTGCTACTGGGGTGGCATCAGAAGGATTGCTTGTTGATTTTGAGCAGCTGGACACCAAGGTGTTCATGAGGCTGTTCAGCTGAGGGAGATCTTAGATGAGCCTTTCAGTTTTGTGTCATGAATTGTGACAGCAGTTGCTCTTGACTCCATATTGCCTTTCCCAAGGTGGGGCTCTCAGTTGATTTATCTCTATGTCAACACCCATGGAAAAGGTAAGTAACAATTTACAAGGAGGGGCTGAGCTTTATGTGTTTTGTCAGTATATGTAGGCTGCCAGTAGAAACAGGTTTATCATTGTCATGCCTGGCTGGGATTTTTTTTCGTTTTTTTAGTGAAGCAGCTAGGCACAAGGTCGTGTGCAACTCAGCTTCGTTACCTGTGTACCCAGTGGATGGTAAAATAAGCGTAATGGTTGCAGTTACTTACTCAGAGCTCTGCTGTGTAGTGAAGCAGGTTACATTTATTGAATTTACGATGGTTACAATGTGGGAGAGTCGTTAGGAAGATGTAATCGGAGGAGAGCCGGTGAGGAGATGGCGGGTCAAGGAGGGTCGCGGAGCGCTATAAATTGTATGGGGGCCCTTCAGCAGCTAGAGAGAGATACAAGAATGACTGGCTTGTCACTCAAAACCTCTTCATGCTACTGTTGTTGCTGTTGCTGCTGCTTGGGCAGAAGTTTGTTGTTCTTTTATGTCCTCGGTGACATATTTATGGTCAATTAAATTGTTTGTTTGTTTTCACTTCCATATAAAGGAAGACTCTTTGTCTGGGCCATAAGCACTTGTTCATTTAGGTGGTGCTAAGTTCACACAATCATCACAAAGGCAAAGGACTGTATTAGAGTCCTACTGCAGTAATGTTGTTTCAAACCTGGGTCCACTGGGATTCCAAACAGACGTGCCTGGTACAGTCTCTGTAATGAGTGTGGGACAGAAGGGAAGGTACAACTCAGAAAGGTTATTAGTTCTCACCTCTCCATCATGGTTACAGAGATAAGCTGTGGTGGGTGGTATCCAGAGGCAACAAACAAATAAACACCATCTTTAGATATTGCTGTGAAATACCAATTATTTATAATTAAGACAAATCTAATTTAAAAAAAAAACCAGCTTATATTACCAGTGGAAGTTCCCTTCCAGGCGGTTGACTAGCTATGTGTCTCTTTTAGCTTCTTCCTGATCCTTGCAAGAACCTCTCATCTGCATGGCATCCTGCTTAGTGAAATGATGCTGACTTTCAGGTTGTTTTTCCTTATTAGTATTTCTGTCAATCCAAAGTTTTTCTGTCCTTGATTGACTTAGTGCTGTCCCTTGTAATTGTGGCTTAATGGTGACACCCTATGATAAAACCTTGTCCAGCTTCTTATAATATGGACAGAGAGAAAAAAAGTGCCAGATGTCTTGTTTATATCCCTGGCTTCCTTGTTAGCTGCTTTGAGCTACTTGTGTCAGGGCAATTGTGTCTAGTAGCAATCAACCTGGGCCAGAGTTAGAATCATACAAAAATAGAAAATTAGGGTTGGAAAGCACATCAGGAGGCCATCTAGTCCAACCCCTGCTCAAAGCAGGACCATCTCAAACTAGATCATTCTAGCCAGGGCTTTGTTGAGCCTGGCCTGGGTTGAGTTTTCCCTTGTTGAGGCTTATGAGCAATTGCTAGACAAGTAAGCCCATAATAGGCTGGCCCATGATAACCACAGGTGCTGACACACGCTATAGGGCTGGCTGCTCGGACACCTAGGTCTGGTGTTTAGGGCAATTGCTCCACAGCTGATCGGCACTGAAACCTGTGGCTGCCGTTCCAAACCCCTCTCAAAATTTCAGTTTGAATTCTGGTTATAACTGTTGGCTCAAGACCTTGGCTTGTATCATTGCAGCCCTGCAGCAGATGTCCTGGTTCCAGACTTTGCCACAATCATTGGACTGGATTGCTCATATCCCAGTTTCTTCATACTTTGCTCAAGATCTAGTGCTGCTGGTGTTTCAGGCATGACATTAATCAGCCTTCCTTTAATTGGTCTGTAGAGCTCCATACAGTGTCACTGTTTCTCAAGAGCTTCCTGAACCTCACCTGTCCAACTGAGCAAGAACCTTAGGACCCCATAGCAGCTCCAAGCAGGTGCATAAAGCATGGTTCATTGCTGTAGTACAGTAATCCTAGTACTAATGCTGACTCCAGTGACTGCTCAGTCTCCAGTGACTAACCTTGGCTTTGTGCTAGCATTTAAACTGTGAGGTGACATCCAGTCAATATGACCCCAGAACAATGGGTGGCACAACAGTAAGCAGACCTGCTGGTCCTGGCAGAATGCAAAGTATAAAACATGGATGCTCCCCCAAAGCATGGGTACACTGTAACCTAATGCACTGTGGTCTCAATATACTTTTAAATAGCAGTACAGAATATGCCTTATCTTTCTTGTTAATACTGTATGTATATATTGCACAACTTTTTCCCAGAACTTAGCCATCTAAACCTGGAATGCAAGTTTTAAGTGAGGAGGCTGATTTCCATGCCAGACTAGAGGCATGGGGATGCTGGAAAGGCTGCTGGCAACTGTGCTCCCTTCCCTTTACTTTCCAGCCCTGAAGGAAGGGCAGTCTGTAGCTCAGCATTACTCAACCTCTCCTTGCAAGCTGCAAATATTGATCTTTAACCCCATCATGGCTACTGTTAAATTGGCTGCTTAGCCAAAAGCTGCTGTCAGTTCAGCAGTGACTGTGACAGAGTTAAAGCTTGACCTTAAAAGTTTGCAAGAAGATAGTAAGCGACAGTGAAGACTAGATTCCATCTCTGTTCTATGAAGCCTGCATTCAGCCACGACTGGAAAAAACCTTTCATCTTCATCTTGCCTTTCCAAAACAAAGGGTGTGTCTTATTTAGCAGTGTGTGATGTGTGAGAAAATGCAAGTGACACATGGGTGAGTGTGTGAATGCAGGTTGTTTCATTGCCCCAAAATGAGATTAACATAAACTAACAGCACCCCACTGAGACAAGTCCATGACATAAATTATTATTAATATGAATTTGTAACACAGAAGCATGCTACATTCAGGCAATTTATTCAGTGGCCCTAATGTATCAGCATAGCTCAAAACACATGATCTGGAAGAGCAGAAAAACATCTCAAAACTTTACCATTCTTTCTAATTCTTCAGTGCCTTTAGAACAGAAATGATTCAAACCATTTAGCATGTGGCTTTAATCAATTGGACCAAGTTCTAGTTCCAAATCATCTTGTTTTCATGTTACGCATCATTCCCTCTCTGTGCCGGATCAAATATTGATCTCTATCTTTTCATTCTCTGCTTTGAATTAAATATTTATATGCTGTGACATATCTGCCAAATTTTCTTGGTTACATTACAGACATATGTAGCAACTTGCACAAAAGTGATATTTGGTAACACCATTCTTTGTTCTTGATCCACAAAAAGCACTTCTAAGGATTTACCTTTAATCTCACCCCATTCAATAAAGCACTTATGTCCATACTTACCTTTCAATATAGGTTTAAGACTCACTGATGCTATACCCAAGGTTTGAGGATTGAACTGAGTCCTGTACCAACACTTCAGTCTATATTTTTTTTAACACAGGGGTGAGCAATTATTTTGGCTGGAGGGGCACTTAATGAGTTTTGAGGACCTGTTGAGGACCACATTAATCTGTCTTTCTCATTCCCTCTTTCTCTCCAATCTGACTGGAACTGTAGTTCACCAGGACCTCCGAAGCTCAGCTGTGGATCCAGATGGGGGTTTCTGCTACAACGGGCAAGCAGCAGCAGCAGCAGCCATGGATACAGCCAGCAGGTTCCAGAGCCCCAATGCAGAACCTGCTGGCAGTGTCACAACTGATGCTGCTGCCCACCCTGAGTGAAGCACCTGCCTGGGTCTACAACTGATACTGTAGTCAAGGCCCCAGTCAGGATCTTCCACTGTGTTGAGGACAGCAGCAGCAGCAGCAGCTGTGGATGTTGCCAGCAGGTTCTGTATTGGGTCTCCTGAACCTGCCTGTAGCATCCACAGTTGATACTGATGCCCTCCCACTGCAGCAGAAGTCCCACCCAGATCTACAGCTGATGTCACTATGTCAAGGGCTGATCCTGCTGGGTGGAATCGGCCCCACCTGCCCATTCAGTACCATGCAACAGCAACAGCTGCCAGCTGCCCATGGGCCAGATTCATTGAGTTGGCAGCTGTCTACCCACAGGCTGGATTGACTCTGGTGGTGGGTCCATATTTTGCCCACCCGTTTTAACCCAACTGTGCTCTCCTTACAACCAAATAGACCTCTTCTGATCAAGTTTATTTTTATGTTGTAGAATATAAGAGTTGCTGTTAGACTGAAAATCTCTCCACTGCATTATCTGATCTTTGACAGTGACCATAAGAATGTGTTCAAGCCTTCCTTTTTCATGTCCTTGTGACAGGGTACTGAGCAGAATTTGCGGACTCACTGCAATCTGACAGGGCTGTCCCATGAGTGCTTCCACCATGACCTTGAACTTGTGATTTCTGGGCTGCCTTAACATCCATGCCACCCCATTCAGCCCTTGACTAGGAGGATATGTGATATTCTGAGATTGAGTCAAGTGCTGAAAGATTACTGTCTTTCCAAAATGCTTGTTTTCCTTATTATGGTAACTCTAGATATCCTTCTTATCATTATACATGTCCATTTCTTTTTAGTCTAATCTCAGTAAGTTCTTAATTTGAACAACTTTTAATTGCATAACCTAATTGCATTTTGTGTGAAAAAGTTGTTCCTGTTACCAGGAAAACTATTCTTTAGCCTTTCCAGATCATCATGAAATATATTAAACAGTAGGAGATGTAGCTCAAAACCTTTTGTCATTTACCCTCTGAATAAATCAGTCTTTTTTTGTTTTAAACTGGCAGTGAGCTCTTTTGTGATCATTTCACTTTTTTTTTTTTTTTTTTTTTTTTTAAGTGTTATGTACTTTGTCTTCAGTCTCATATTTTTTCTAATTTAGTGTTTTCTGGCATAGCTTCTGATGCTCCTTTTTTAAAATTTGATTAGTCTTTTCCTTGTGGTTCTTTGTTTTGCACCCATACCTGTTTGAAATAGTGGGTATAAAAATTGATTCCCACATAGGAAAATGACAACCTGAATAGTCTTCCTAGGAGAGACTTTAATTTAGCACTGGCTGTATGGTCTGCACCCACCAGCACCAGGGTAGTGAGGAACTCCATCTGTACCACTGTCACGTCTTTTCACCTCCTTTGCCCCTCCTTCCTCTCCTTGGATGAAGTGTGGGGACAGCTTCCAGCTGGAAGCAACACAGAGGCCAGGCAGCTAGAAGCTGCACCTGTGTTGCAGGTGTGTGGGGGTGGGAGAAGTGGTGGTGGTGTGGGTGAGTTCCCAGCTGCTTGGCCCTGGCACTGGTATAGGTGTGGATAAAGCCCTCCTACTGCTGACATGCCACTGAAGCCCCCTGGCCTATGGGCCTATGTTACTGCCTTAGAGCAATGTGTGGATGGCCCACATTCTCAGCTGCTAGTGTTCCAGGATCATAGCCCAGTTAGCTAATCTGTACATCTGACATTGCCCCATGACCCCTTCAAGGGGCAAATGATTGATAAGGTTAGGACACTAAGGTTCACTCAGTGAATTGCTTCACTGATTCCTAACTCCCATTTGGCTATAAGGATCCCTGGCCCAACAGGTACTACTGGACCACTTCCTACCTCTATCCTGCATTGTCCAGGAACATGAACACTGTGGACAGTTCTTCAGGTCCTTCTGCACTGTCTGTGCTATATAACTGTTAGTTCCATTATAAGCTCCACCTGAAAACCTCTTCTACCTCTCCAGCCCAATCCATACACCAGAGGAATTTCTCACTCTCTGGCTTCCCAACCTAAACTGATACTGTCTTCCTGGCTCACTGGCTTTATAGCTCTCAGAGGGGAAAAGCTGGAAGTGATCTATCTTCTCTGCCCTATGCAGCCCTATTTCCTTCTACCCTGTGTGGAATTTATCAGCCTCATCACGGGGGAACTTTTATTTTTTCCCTTGGGTTGTTTTTCACTCTGGAGGTAAGGTTAGGAGTCGCATAGAAAAAGAGACAACCTTGAGCCTTCACCATAGAATGGAGCTAGGATGGTAGACTATGAAAAAAGCCCTGCATTATGATGGTGAGAAAAAGCTATTTAGAGGTAGATATCGCATTAAAACAATGGTCCAGGGAGGTAGCAAGGGTTAATTGTTTTCTCAAAGCCTGTTTATGACAAAGTTCCTTCAAGGCTCACTGTGTCTGAAGCCAGCAGACACACAGGTTGGAAAAATGAAGACATGCACCACACTGTTCCTTAACATGAATAGCATGCTGAAACAGAGGTAAGGGATCTGGTGCCAGATCATAGTCCCCGGCTGCAGAGCCCTTGGGATTTCTAGTTTTAGTGAACAGACCAAATTAGGAAGCCCAGTAAATAATCAAATTAAGTTGTGTGCATGTGATGAGTTTGTTGGAACAAAGGACTATACTGACAGGACAGGACATGGATAGTGTGATGACCATGGGAAACCAATCAACGGTGCCTGGGAATGAAGAGTCATCAGAGGAGGAAAAGGGAAAAAAAAGGAGGGATTTCACAGAAGCAAAGGGTCTCTGAGAAGGAAACCTGAGGCTACCCTGGACAGAGGGTATACCACCAGCCAGTCTCACCTACCCCACTACAGGGGTGAGCCTAAACCCTTGACTTCCAGGCTGCTGACGTCTGATATTCAAGAAAGAACCTCAGGGTCAAGCACACATACTGGCCACACACACCTTCCCTCTGTGACAGCTCTAGGACTGATAGATATAGAATTGGGGTGGGTTATTTTGTTTTCCTTACCTGCATTATTCTTATGTGCTATCACTGTTTCAATAAAATATGCCTATTATTGAATGGAGAAGTCGTGGTTTGCCTGAGGGCTTGGGTCTGCCCAGAACAAGGTATCTGGGTCATAAATCCAGTGCCAACACATGGTACTCATAAGGCTGCATGAGAGTTTGAAATAGCCCAGTTCTGGGTTACTTCCTGGACCTTCCTCAGATGAATATGTCTATTCAGTTGTCCTTTGTCCTGGACAAGCAATGCTTGGGGGAAAAGGTGATTCAAGACATCATTGGGCGGAGTATTCTCAGATCTCATGGGCTAGGTTCAGACATTATGTTTTTATTACTATAAATGATCAGCAAACAGACTATACCCATAGCAGAACAGAAGTTTTGTGTACACAGAGGGGTTTAAAAATGCCAGAACTCAGTCTAAGATTTACTCCCTGCCACCAAAAGACAAATGCATGTTCTGCTCTTTATCAATTTAAACTACGCTACTTACAGAAAATCATCTAACTTATATTGATTACACCTCAGGCTTTTTGAATTCCTGTACCTAGCCATGGAGATTAGGAGAGTTGGTCACCTTTTGTGATTTTTTTTTTTTTTTTTTGAAACTGCATAAAACAGGGCCTGAGGGTGCATCCAGACAAGCGTGCACATGCTCTTTGCAGCACCTCAAGGGCTTTTGAGGCACCACAAAATGCATGCAGCACAAGTGAAAAGGTTCTCTGCACTGCAAATATGCAGCATGAATGCAAAATTAGATACTGGGAACTCCTGGTATCTAAAAAAACAGGGCAGCACATGTGGCTGCAGCGTGCACTTCCCAAAACTGGAGCCTGGCCAACCAGAGCCATGCTTCATGCGGTTGGATCACCAGGAGGTCCCCAGGACCCTAGATAAGGCTGCTGGAGCCAGACCAGGTGCTGGCCCCAGCTTCCCTTATCCTACCCACAGTAATCTGCCATGTGCCAGAGCACACATGCAGGGACGTTCCCTGGAGACGAGTAGGAGCAGCACAACTATGCGCTGCTGCTATTTGTCCCTGGGGAAATGCATGTGCATGTTCATCTGGACATGCCCTGTGTGTCTGTTGGAGACTCTGATTCCTGGAGCTCTCTCCTACAACTCACCAGGATTTCAGTGGCAGGGGTGAGCAGGCTTGAACAGAACCTGATGGATGCCTGTACACAATGTGGGGATGTTGCTCCAACACACTTTAGAATGAGCTTTAATTAAAGTTCTCCTGCTGCCATTTTGAAGCATGGGACTGCTGAATACAAAAGACACTGTGGCCACTTTAATTACAGTGGCTCTTGGAGCCGCTCTAATTAAAGCTGCCCCTCACACCTCCAGAGAACATGCAAAGACACCTGATGTACTTGTTCTGAGTTCACTTTAGGTTTTAAGTTACTTTGATCCAGGGAAGAAATGCATTTGAGAGACAGTTTTCCCATTCAGTTGTTGTTGAGCAGTTCTCTCCACTTGCCAAAGAAAGGGAATGAGGGGAAAAGAGGGACTTGTTGCCCTGCTTTACTGTAATCATAAACCTCTTACAAAGGCTTTCATAAATAGACTGAAATTTGTGACTGGTGGCACCTTGATCAGATCTATTTAAACAGTGAGGTGATATCCAGTCAATATGACCCCAGAACAATAGGGTTTATTATTGACAGACTTTTTCTTTTATAGGATATAATTCCAGTCTCAGAAATTATTTGTATGTAGGGTTGGTTTCTCCTCATTAAGAGAAGGCTTCTGGTTGTGTAGATTGTACATATTTGTTTCATAAGTTTGCTTCTTCTGGTTTTAACCCCAGATCTGTCTCCTGCTTTCATTCTCTGTAAAATGGTAGCTTTGTCCTCCTTATGGTAAGGAATCTAAACTCATGGAACAGCATCCTTAACCCCCTCTCTATAATCCTGGCACGAGGGTTTGGCAGGATTATGTTATGTTATGCTTTTGTTTCTAGGTATCTAGCTCCCTAATTGTAGCAAAATTAGTTAATGCAGTGGGTCTCAATAGTTTTACAGTGGTCTCAATAGATACACCTACTACTAAGCTTGCTTTCACTCTGTTCATTATGTTTTCTGGCAGCAGTTTTGGTGGTTTTAACTAATTTATTTTTGATGGATTAGGCCACAAATTACTGTAGGGCTGTCCAACTTCAGAATGGCTATGGGGTTGCATGCTGTGCCAGTGGTGGGCCCCAGGAAACACCCAACTCTGGTTGAGTTCTGCAGGGGGCCTCATGGGATCCCCAAGACCCCCACTATATGAGCAGCCCAAGCTCTTCCCACTTCCACTACCACTACCACATGTGTAATCCCTCCCCGTACACACATCACTGATACTATCATGCAGGCAATTCCCTTCCCCCTCAAACTTTCACATGGGCAGCAAGTCTACTCTGCCTCCTGCTGTGCTACCCTGTTCCACAGACCACTGCTGCCACAGCAGCCAGAGTAATGAAGGCAGTGGCAGCCAGGCAGAAGCCCAGGGGACACTTACTAACCCGTTATGAGCTGGATGTAGCCTGTGGGCCCGCAGGCAGACAGGCCTGAGTTACTGTGTATGTTTCTGATTGAGAGTGATCATTCTTGAGTACTTATTGCTTGTCTTGGAGCAATGTGTAGATGAAGGCTTCTGGTGTTAGATTCTTTCTGCCCAGCCTGACAAAATGGATATAAAGCTCCCGCATATATAATGTGTACAAGAAAAAGTGGATAGTTTATAGGAGCACGTTTCATAAAAGTGTTGCTACAAATGTATTTTTGTATCTTTTCACTCTGAAGGTGTGATCCAAAAGAGTTGTCCATATGTTTCTTACCTTTTCCAAGTTGCCTCAATTATTTGTTTTGGAACAGGCTATTGTTCACTCATTGTCATGTGATTTTTTTTTTTTTTTTTTTTTTTCCCCCCTTGGGTTGTATTTATTCTCACTCTCCAATATAAGACTGTGGTGTCTGACATGTGAACTTTATCTTGGGTCTTAAGACAGCTTTTTTCAAAAGCCCAAGATATAAATTATGTGGTTCTCAATGTTTTTAGACTCAGTGCAAACCTCCATAACTTCTGTGAATTAAGTGAGACCCCATTTTAAAAAGGAATATATTTCCTACAGTGCTTACTTCCTTACAGAAGGGCCAGGCAAAGAAGCAACCACTCAGGGAGAGCCCAAGCTTGCCTTTATCTGCTCATGTCCTCACACATTTTGTGGCACTCTTCAAAGGTTCTCATAGCACTCTGGGGTGCCCT
Source organism: Caiman crocodilus (assembly GCA_030014935.1). Taxonomy (NCBI): domain Eukaryota; kingdom Metazoa; phylum Chordata; order Crocodylia; family Alligatoridae; genus Caiman; species Caiman crocodilus. The sequence goes on from JAGPOW010003648.1 coordinate 42,995,054, forward strand.
GGCACCCTGTTTGAGAATCACTGTTCTTGGGTTACTGATATTTGGGTTTGGGTTCTTCCAGTAACGTTTCATCTTTATTAGATTTTTATTATTTTATAAGATCTTTATTAGATTTTTCATTCTCACATATGATTTAGATCAATTTACTAACTGGAAATGTACTTTGTACTAGTGCAGGTGGTCAACTGTTTTTTAATTCATTCAGTTTTTATATGATTTTTGTCTAGTGTTTTTAATACAGCGATCTTATTAAAGTATCTTTAAAGTTAAAGTCTCTCTCTCTCTGTCCCTCCACCCACACTTACACTAGAAAATGTGTCCTGAACCTGAAAAACCTTTTCTAAAGAGAATCTGATCACAGCTGTTATGTTTCCCTGAAAGGCTTTAATTTCAATGAATTAGCATTTTTGCAATGTAAACATGCAAGCATAAAATGTATTTCCTCTCACTTCAGGCATAGTATCTTAAAGCACCACAACACCTTACCCCAGGGGACACATTATTTGATCTCCCATTTGCACTCTTGGAATAAGATTGCCTACAGGAGGGATTTCACTATTTGCAAGCTCTTTATCAGGGTGCAGATCAGCACCTGTTGATTTTTCATCCCTTATGCACTCTGCTGCTCTTCTCAGGGTAAAAGCTTTTTGTCTCTGCAGCTGGTTGTTTTTATTTGGTTGGCTTTTTTTACAAAGAAATAGAAAACACTACACTCACCACCAATATTTCACAAAACAGCTGGAAACAACATCAAAACCAAACAAACTCTGCTCATAAGCTTTTAATTGTAAGAAATTAACTTGTGTTTTTTCTACTTTGTGAAAAATACAAGAGAGAGAGAAAAGTCTTATTTAATCACTTTGAGCTTGGACAAGCAACAAAATGTCATGGTTTGTGGTCAGAGAACTTGCATTGTATACTTGAGCTTATGTTGAAACTTCAGGGATCATGTTCCTGGTGGGAGGCTTAAAAAGGCCATCCTGAGATAGATAGATCCTTAGATATCTACCATAATCCACAAATTCATTAACTTGGGCAAGCAGGAAGATTACAAATTCCAATACCATCATTTCTGTCTTAATCTTTTGCTCTGAATAGTTGAAATGTTAACTACATTTCACACAACAGAGAACCAGTGGGATTTTTCTTTCAAATTAGAAATGTAAATTTTGTTGGAAATTTCAAATTCTTTTAGAAAAGGGCTAAAGGAATTGATTACATCCTGGGTGTATCTACAAATGTTGTTAGTTCAACTGAATAAACTCCAGTGCAGTTCAAGCTGGAGTTTATTGCTCCCAAGTGCTGCGTTTACACATGCACCTAAGTCTGCAGCACATTAAGCCAGATTGGAGCAGCCCCCGTTGGCAGAAGCCTGGGGCAGGGGTGCAGGGGGGCCAACCTGCCAGTTCAGGGCTACTTCAACCTGTCTCAACATGTTGCGGAGGAGTTGGCTGGGGCACAAGGGTGCTTCAGTGGGAGGCTAGCCAGCAGGCAATCACAACACTAAAGCGCCCTTGTGTCTCAGCCTGCCCCCCTCAGTGTCTACACATGCATTGCTGCAGTGTAAGTAATGCCGCTGCAGGATAGTACTTTGTTGTGTTAAGAAGTACTATTGTATGGCAGCGTTTATTAGTTTACTGTGGCCTAATAGGGCCATAGGTGCACATGCTGAAACTTTATTGTGGAACTAATTAGACAACTGTGCAAGAAATCTCTCATATAGATATGCCCCTTCATGACTTTTTTCCTCCTTCTCTAACTGGCTGTATGACAGAACTGTTAACTTGAGCAAGTGATTGCATTTTGATTAAAGAGTCATTGGATATATATATGACTAGAACCCAGGACTCGCCCTACAACCTATGCCATAGGCGCACCTTCATGCGCAGATCAGATTTTGAAAATAGGGGTACAGATGGTGTGGTGCAACATCACATATAACACAAACACTTTTTTCTCCAAGTGAAAAGAAACTAGAATCTTTGCTAATATGTTATCAGACCCACAGTATATTATTTAGTGTAGGATCAAAGCAAAAGTGAGTAAAACTTTATTGGCATATGCACTAATTAATGTTTTTAAAAAGCAACAAACTAGGAAAAGTAATAAAAAAGATGTTGTCTTATTAGTCCTGTAGTCATTGCAGTTATTCGTACCACTCTTATTCAAATTCACAAAACAAAATCTAGGCTTCTTGAACGTCTTGACATTGCATCCAATACTTAACTCAAGTGTAGAAATGACAGACACTGAGTATTGCCACACCTAAGTTAAGGATTTTAGCTAGAACTAAAAACAGACTTCATGACTGTGAAACAGAAGAGAGAGATTACCAGGAAGGGCTAACAAACACCAAAACTGCAGAAGAAATGATAGCTTGATTAACAGAACATCAAAGACCATTAAGAAGGAGACAGGGACATTAGCACCTGAGATTAGCAGGATTCAGTACATTATGATAACATATCATCAGGGCTGTCCTGGTGGGGAGGGGAGGGCGAATCAGGGCAACTGCCCCAGGCTCTGTGCTTTGGGGAGCCCTGTGGAGCTGGGCAATGTGGTACAGCAACTCCGCGCTGCCACCAGCTTCACATCTGGCCACTCAGAAACACCTCCTGCTCCCCACCCCCTGCCAAATCCACTGCCAGCTTCCTTGCATCCAGGGGCAGGGCCCCACACCCTGATTGGGTCATCTCTACATATCATTGACATATAATGACATCCAACTGACATTTAATGAAGACAATTGAGTCCCTTAGCATTGCCTCAAGAGAAATGCTGCTGCCCCTCCCAAGCAATTGGTTTTAAAGTTTAGTAGGGTTACCATACCTGTGGGTTTCCCAGACACGTCCTCTTTTTTTTTTGGTCCCCAGTCCTCGTGTCCAGGCAGGTTTCTAAAATGTGAGCAAATGTTTGGGTTTTTGCTTTGCCTTTGCTTACCCAGGCACTAGCAACTTGGCTGCTTGGGGCTGGGAGCAGCAGGCAAGGTGATTGGCTGTCAGGGGTCACATGCTTTGCATGTGAGCCCCAGCAAGCTACTCTCAGGTAAGTGACAGAGAGACAATATGTGTGTGTGTGTACACATGTGTGCATAAGCACAAGCATGGGAGCTAAGTGGGCAGCAGAGCTGTGGGTTGGGAATGAGGGGCACTGGCAGAGCTGGGGGGTCAGGGGACTTAGGAGTGAGAAGCAGAGGGAGGGCATGGACATATCACATTGCTCTCTCCCCAACAATCAGATACCCCTCCTATTTCTTATCCCCCATCTGGCTCCCCGCTCTCCCCAACAGGTATTCTCTTTTTTGATTCTGGAAATATGGTAACCCTAATTTAAGTGAAGCAGGAATCAAAAAGGAGTGTCCCTGCAACACTGCACCCTCCACTGGATCTACCCGCAAGTGCCCTCATCACTAAGCCCAATCCATGGCCTCCAGACCTCCCCTGTAGTTACAGTCCAGTTCTCTGGCCTAAAGCCTAATTCACAATATAAACAAAAGCCTTTACTTCACAACAAAAGAATCTGCCCAGCTTTGGGTCACTCACTTCAGGGCCATCATCCCCCTTTATTTCCCTCTGGGAAGCTCCACAGAACAGCTCAAATGCCTGCTAGTCTATCTGCTGCAGGCATCTCCCTCAGGAGCTCCTCACCCTTCAGCATGGAGAGCCAGGCTGCCTGATCTGGCTCAGCCAGAGCCGCAGCAATGAAATATGGTGCTCGGGGCCAAGCCTGTGGCAGCAGCCTACTCTTGCCCCCATGCACAGATCCCGCACACCCCAGACAGTATACGATCTTCAGCATGGAGTGGGGAGGAGGGAGCGAGCCTCCAAACAAGAAAACAGCAGAGCGGGGAAGTGATGGAGCAGAGCGGTGGTGCCCCTAGACATATGCCAATGGCACCCTTTTCACATGGCATCCAGTTCCACAGGGCCCCCAAAAGTGTGAGGCCTGGTGCAGTTGCCCTGATTTGCCTTACCCAAGGGATGACTCTGCAGCCAGCTGAGCCTGCTGCATCTTACAGGGGAATGAGCCTCCTGGTTCCCTGCCACAGTTCCCCCTCTTCCCCTTCCCTAGCCCCTAGGTAACAGGGTCTGGGTCCCCTGTTATAGGGGACTTCTGGGCTTCCAACTGTTGCTTTTCATAGTGTTCTCCAGGGATAGCTGCTCGTAGATGATTCCTGACCACCACTAATTCACCATTTTCTTCAAAACTGCCAATGATGGAGCTTCTCTGTGCAGTCTATTCCATATAGAAGTTTAATTGAAAGCCATATCCTTGCTGTCAAATTCTATCTGAAGATTAAAAATCTGTAAAGAAAATACCTATTTTTTTTCTTTATTAAATGTATTTATTTCCATAGAAGCCTATTACATATTAACTAAACCTCAGTGGTTTCCTCTGTATATGTTTCTGTAGAAGAACTTCATGTGGTTTCGTTTCACTGGTGAAACGAAAGTTTATTCCTGCACTGATTGCTTGAGTAATGTATAGTCATCAACATTAAGTTGAAGAACAGTCAAATTTTCCCCTCATATAAGAGGTTGCTATATTTAGTATATCAAAATTGGAAAGCATAATGTATTCAAATTGGAAAGATTGCAAGTCCAATTGCCTTGGTAGTAACTTTTAGGTTTGCCTTACAGCTGCTTACGAGAGGCACCACAAGAAGGTAATCACTTTTGCAGCTGTGGAAGATAAGGCACTCAGGCCTGACAGACTCTGTAGATAGTCTTGCTATCTTCATCAGAAATGACCTGCCGTACACTACCATGCACTACCATCATTTGGCACCATTAGGCAATCCAAGGGTGAAGAGACTGATTGTTTTAAATTAGCTTAGCGTTCTAAATAAGTTTTCCACATCCGCTATATTCTTGTCCTCTTCTGAGGTATCAGATGGACAAAACCATCTGTCAGAGATTAATTCAAACACTAAAATAACCAGCGTATTTGTTAAAAAATGTCACGTTCCAAGAAAATCTTTGCTTTTAACATTGTGCAAATTAAATGGCTCTTTTTTCTCAAGGGTCAGCATTTATATTTGCTTGTATAATACATTGCTGCTTCAGAAACAAGAGATGATTTCCTTTTACAAGCAAGAGGTTTCTGAAGGTCTCTGAAACGAGGGGAACTGAAAATGACACAAGGAAACTAGAGAGAGAGTGAGAGAAAGGGATGAAGTCACTGTGGAAAGGCAAGAGGGGACTATCAAGTGCCAGTGTTAAGAGATCAGAAAGGGCCATATCCACCTACTGAACAAAAATCTTTGTGGAATTAAAAGCATAGCCACCTTTATAGATAGGGGCCTACTGCACTCAAGGAGGCAGCCAGCTGGTTCTGCAAGCAGATTGTAGACCCAGCTACAATGTTCACCAGTGCAGTAGGGCCTCCCCACACTTTTGATTGGCTGAGAGGCCCCAGCAGTTTCACCCCACCCAAGATTGCCACATGACCTGAAACTGCAGTTTAATTACCCTGATTAAGCCATTAATCCACATGATATTAAGCATGGATTAATAGTTTCTCTGGGTTTAATCAGGCTGATTAAGATGTGGTTTTGGGCCATCCCTGGGCTTGCTGCAAAAACAAAATAAAGAAACCTAAACTTACTGGCAGGAAGGAAAGCACCTGGGAAGTCCTACAGTCTTGGAGCCTAGGGGGGAAGGCAGAGGGAGAAGAGCAGGGGAGGGGAGGAGCGGGGGGCAGGATGGAGGCACCCTAACCCTAACCCTCCTCCCTGCCACTTCCATTCCATTACCTGTTATTTTGCATAACCCCATCTCCTTTCCATAGCCCCAGTCCTTCACTTGGATAACCCCACCTCCAATCCTACCCCACCATTCCTTTCCCTGCCTCTCATTCCTTCATTTGCATAACCCCACCCACATTTCCCTGACCTTTGGGAATCACTCCACCTCCCTCCCTCCTTGTTCCATTATTTGCATAACCCTGCTCCCACTCTTGCCTGGCCTGCTTCTGCCAGCCTGAACTGTTCTTTCAGGAAGTCTGCTGTTTGCCCGGAGCCCAGATCCAAGATACCACAGAAGGATTACCAAAACCCATCTAGCCCTCAGACTGCTTATCCATGTGGGTGCCAATGATACTGCTAATAGTGAACCTGAGCAGATCAAAAATGACTATAGAGCTATGGGTGCAAGGTGAAGGGGACAGGGGCTCAGGTGGCATTCTCCTCAGTCCTTTAGGTAAAGGGAAAGAGCCCACAAAGGAGTGGATGCATCCTGAAAATTAGTGCGTGGCTTCCCAGATGGGGTCACTAGCAGGGCTTTGGCTTCTTCAATCATGGGATGTTATTCCAAGAAGGATTGCTAGGAGGAGATCGGCTCCACCTGACAGGGAGGGAAAAGCATCTTTGCAGACAGGCTCGCTAATCTAGTTAGGAGGACTTTAAATTAGGTTTGCCTGGGGATGGAGACCAGAGTCCTGAGATAAGTGGAGAAGTGGGTGACCTTGAGGAAGCACAGGCAACAGGGGAAGCACTCTCATTCTTCTTGACAAAGTAGGGTAATCAGCTAGTTATCTCAGGTGTCTGTACACAAACACACGGAGCCTGGGAAACAGCAGGAAGAATTGGAAGTCCTCACACAGTCATGGAACTATGATGTAATTGGAATTAGAGACTTGGTGAGAGAGCTTGCATGTCTGGAGTATTGTCATGGATGGATACAAACTGTTCAGGAAGGATGGGCAGGGAAGAAGAAGAGGAGGAGTTGTGCTTTATGTAAAAGAGCTGTACGATTGCTTAGAGCTCCAGTATGAAACTGGAAACAGGCCTATTGGAAGTCTCTTGGTTAGGGTCAAAGGGGAGAGCAACAAAAGTAATGTTGTGGTGGGTGTCTGCTCCACCAGACCAGGAGGATGAGGTGATTAAGGCTTTCTTCAAACAGTTAATGGAAGTTTCTCGATGACAGGCCCTGGTTCTCATGTGGGACTTCAATCTCCCTGACATCTGCTGGGAGGGCAATACAGCAGTGAACAGGCAAGCTTTTGGAGAGAGCTGGGGATAACTTCCTGATGCAAGTGTTGGAGAGGCCAGTGAGGGGTCATGATCTTTTTGACCTGGTGCTCATGAACATGGAAGAATTGGTGAGCAATGTAGAAATGGATGGCAACTTGGACGGCAGTGACTATGAGATAATTGAGTTCAGGATCCTGAGGAAAAGAGAGCAGCAGAGAAAGGATCCTGGACTTCAGAAAAGCAGACTTTGACTCACTCTGATAACTGATGGGCAGGATCCCCTGGGAGGCAAGTCTATGGAGGAAAGGAATCCAGAAGAGTTGGCTGTATTTTAAAGAAACCTTACTGAGAGCACAGAAATGAACCATTCCTATGCACAGGAAGACTAGAAAGTATGGTATAAGACCAGTTTGGCTTAGCAGGGAACTCTTCATGAGCTAAACACAAAAAAAAGCTTACAAAAAGTAGAAACTTGGACAAACGCCTAGGGAGAAGTGTAAGGATATTGCTTGGGCATGTAGGGATAATATCAGGAAGGCCAAAGCACTACTGGAGTTGCAGCTAGCAAGGGCCAAGGAGGGTAAGAAGAAGAGTTTCTACAAGTATGTTAGCAACAAGAGGAAGATTAGGGAAAGTGTGGGTCCCTTACTGAATGGAGAAGACAACCTGGTTGCAGATGATGCAGAAAAGGCTAAAAGACTCAATGCCTTTTTCATCTAATTTTTCACAAGCAAAGTCAGATCCCAGACTACTGCACCTTGCAGCACAGTTTAGGGAGGAGGTGAACAGCAAACAGTGAAAGAGCAGGTTAGGGAATATTCAAAAAAGGTAAAGGTGTACAAATGCATGGGGCTGGTTACAATGCACCCAAGGGTGCTGAAGGAGTTGGCCAATGTGATGTATAGCTGCTGGCCATTACCTTTGATATGGCCTCCCACAAGAATCTTGCAAGTAAGCTAAGAAAGTACAGGTTGGATGAAAGGACTGTAAGGTGGATAGAAAACGGTCTGCATCGTTGGGCTCAAAGGGTAGTAATCATGGCTTGATGTCTAGTTGGCAGCCAATATTGAGTGGAGCATCTCAAGGGTCAGTCCTAGGACCCATTTTATTCAATATTTTCATCAGTGACCTGGAAGATGGGATCGAGTGCAACCTCAGCAAGTTTGCAGATGACACCAAGCTTGGGGGAGTAGTAAATGCCATGAAGGGTAAGGCTAGGATTCAGAGAGACTTCAACAAATTAGAGGATTGGACCAAAAGAAATCTTATGAGGTTCAATAAGGAGAAGTGCAAAGTCCTGCATTTAGGATTGAACAATCCCACGTACTGGCACAGGCTGGGGACCCACTTACTAAGCAGCAGCTCTACAGAAAAGGACTTAGGGGTTACAGTGGACAATAAAGTGAATATGAGACAACAGTGCCGCCTTGTTGTGAAGAAGGCTAATGGCATTCCACAGTGCATTAGTAGTAGCATTGCCAGCAGATCATGGGCGGTGATTCTTCCCCTCTATTTGACATTGGTGAGGTCACATCTGGAATCCAGTGTCCATTTTTGGGCCCCACACTACAGAAAGTATGTGGACAGATGGGAGAGAGAGTCCAGTGAGGGCAACAAAAATGGTTAGGGGGCTGGGGAACATAACTTCTGAGAAAAGGCTGAGGAAACTGGGCTTATTTAGTCTGGAGAAGAAAAGACTGAGGAAGGATTTAATAGCAGTCCTCAACCACCTGATGGGTGGTTCCAAAGAGGATGAAGCTGGTCCGTTGTCAGTGGTGGCAGATGACAGAACACGGAACAACCATCTCAAGTTGCAGCGGGGGAAGTTTAAGTTAGATGTTAGGAATAACTCTCAGAAGGGGGTTAATAAAGCATGGAACAGTCTACCCATGGAGGTTGTGAATTCTCGGTCCTTGGCAGTTTTTAAAATCTGACTAGACAAACCCTTGGGTGGGATGATATAGTTGGAGGTAATCCTGCTTTGAGCAGGGGGTTGGACAAAATGAACTCCTGAGGTCCCTTTCAACCCTGATTTTCTATATTCTATGATTTTATCTGGTGTTACATATTGTCTATGTTTACTTTTTGGGAAATGTGGCTATCCAGGTAATGAAAATGCTCAACATTCTCCAAGGATTTCCCTTTAATTGTAATGTGTAAAGGAGCTTCTGGTTGGTTTGGAGTGAATTAGTAAAGTATCTTGGTTTTTGTGAAGTTGACAATGAGTCCAGTCATTTTGTATACTTTGAAGAAGTAATCAAGCAAGCAATCTTCAATAATATAGAGGATTTTAAAAAGTTAGTAAGTAAGGGTGTTGCAACGTGAGAGGCAAAATTAAGTCTCCCCATGTAATATTGGGGTCTGGTGTTTCCCCGTGATATCAATGGCAGAATTTCTGGCAGCTTCAGAAGTGAGCAGGAGCACCAATGCTGTTTGTAGTTGTGGAAGCAATGGGTTTTGCCTCAGTAGATAATAGAAACAAGCAACTCTCACAAGCAATGATACCATTGAAAAGAAGCTGCCACCTTAGCTCATGCATTGCATGTTATAGAGTGCCCAGGGCTGAAACATTTGGGCACCCCATAGCATGGCAGGAAGAACTAGAAAGGAATGAAGTGTTAGTACTTCTGTCTGCAGAAGACTCCAGTTCCCAAAGTTTCCCACTTGGCAGCCTGCCCCCCAAAGGATGTTAGGACTCCTGCAAGCAGGTGTTGAAAAAGCCATTATCCTTATACAACTGTAATGGAAAACACAGTTGTGTAGCAGCTGTTCTTTGTGTGTAACTTAACAAGGTCAAAATATTTATTGGTTTTATAACAATGATGAAAAAATACCCATCTCAAAGCTTGGCATGGCCCATCTTTTCTTTCATATGGCATTAGATGTCCTGCAGGCAGGCTTGAAACCTTAACAAGATCGACCTCAATTGATTCAGCAACATTTTAGTGCCCCATCCCATGATACCTTCACTTTCTACCAAGGCCTGCAAATTACAAGTAAGCTGTGGCAAATGCCTTGAAGGTTAGTATAGCATTTCTCAACCACAGTTCCTAACTACCCAGCTCTACTATCATCCCTATCTAATGGTTAGGGAAGGCACAAAGGGCTTTAAGTGGTTAGTTATCACTAAGTGATCACACTGGTAGTCAGTGGCAAAGCTGGGAAAGTCAGCCTCCTGCTTCTAATCTAGTGTATTCTCCGCCAGATCTCTCCATTTCCTCTAACCCAGCCCATCAACAAAAATTTTCCTCAATCAACTGGATTGCTCTGATGAAGTGCTGATTTTTGCTAATATGCCAGGCTTAGTGGCAGGTCTCCATTCTGGGTTAATTTTCTTGTTTAGGGCAACCTATCTTGATCAGATGGCAAGAGATATAGGCAAGAGGCATCAGGGGGTTTTGTCTATTTTTTTTTTTTTTTTTAGGGAGGGGTAGTTATGTTTCTTAGCTAAAGGAACTTTTATACCAAAGGGTAAAATAAGCTTAATCTCATGTTTGAGGCACTTGGAGGAAAGGTTCCTAATGTAATTCCATCTTGTTTGCCTCACAAGACAATAAGCAAACAGGGTAGGAGCTGGAGGGTTTTATCCATAGAATCCTGAAAATCATAGAGTCCAAAAAGTGGGGTAATGAACTACCTGTCAAATGTGTAGTGAAGTAGCAAAAACAGGACTTGTGTTTCTTTAAATCTCTTTTTAAAAGTCATACATTTCAGATTCTTTAAATACAGTAGATTGCCTACACTTTGCTCACAGCTCTGAAGCTTTTTGTTTTCACCCTTGGATCCATGTCACAAACTGTGCTAAGCAAGATAGGCTTTTAGTATTGTTTTAGCTTTTTCAACACTGTGAGAGCTCCGAAGTAACAGCCAGTTGCATCAAAAGGACACTAATGTTGTTTTTACCACCCTCTGAACAAACCCTACATAGAACAAACCTAGATAACACAAAGCCTATAACTGTCCATGTTTTTGCCTATCCCTGCTCTCCTATCACTGCCACAACCAGTGGAATTGCAGCCAAAGGCTGTGTTTGGTTAATTCTGGGAGAGCTCCCAAAAGAGTATTAAAGACAATGCCTAAGAGCCACAAGAATGTGATGCCCACAAGTCTAGGAGTATTGATGTTCCCTGATTTAAGAAACCACCAGGAACTTCAAGATCTCCCCTAACTGACCTAATACTTTTCTCACTGAAGCAAGCTGGAAAAACACCAGACGATGGCTTTTTTTTCCCTCTCCCAGCCTGGGTCCTCAGTTCCTCACCTTCTGACTCCAGTTTGGAACGTTCCTTGCTTATAAAATGAGCTGGATACACACTGAGATTTCTCCTTCAGATAATACTGTAGAGTTCAGAGATTAAAGATTACTCAAGTCATGGAAACACTCAGAAGTCAAGAAAATAGGACCCAGTAATTTTTTTAAACGCATTTTGGCTTCCATTTGTACTTAATGGAGAAAATAATCACGTATAATCAACTACCAGATTAAATTAGCTGTAATTCCTGTTTTGGGTTATAAAGTCCTAGTTATTTGTCTTCAGATGTAGTTTGTCATGTGTTTGACAGTATCTTTTCCATGCCCTGTCTTCTGTCTTGTTTTGTTCACAGCAGTCGATGTTACTAATATCATTCTACACACTCATTCTTGATTTACTATTGTTGTGCTTGGTCTCTTCCTTGTTATTTATGATGGTTTTGTATTTAGTTAGATGTCTGGAGTGTGACCCAGCTCTCAGCAACTTCAGTGTGTGCCTCAGCAGGTACCTGACATTTTTTTATTCTCTGTAAAAATGAACATCCACAAGGCAATAATCATAGAAAAGAAGGATGGTATAGCAGTTAGGTGGTTGGCTAGTATTTGGGAAATCTGATTTCAGTTTCATGATCTGCGATGTATTCCTCATGTGACCTTGAACAAATCACTTACTCTCTCTATGCATATGTTCTTCCTCTGTAAAACGATAGTACTTCCCTACCTGACACAGAGGATGGGAAAAAAAAATCATATGTAGAACCTATATTTAAGAAAGGATAGGGGAAAGAGAAAGTGATTTGCGCAACTGTCAATGAGAGTATGCAGGGTTTTAGAATAAATTTTTAAGGAAAAACTAATGGCAATATAAATAGAGGGACAAAATGCAACATAGATTTACAAAAGGTAGACCATTCCAAACTAACCTGATATTCTTTGAGAAGATGACTGATTTTTGGAAAAGCATTACATGTAATCTGGCTGGAGTTTAGCACGGAAGTTAACATAGTACTACCATGGGAATTATTAAAGCAGAGAAGAGGGAAATAACTGCAGCAATTGTAAAGCAGGTGTAGCCCAGGTACACCCAAGGGTATGCCCTGATCCCAATCACAAAGGAGGGGTGAGAGGTGAAGGTGCTGTGGAAGGGATGACCATCACTGACCCGTGGTTCCCTCCTTCCTCCATAGAGTTAGATTCTAGACAGGCTCTTAACTACTTACAATATTTATTAACATATAATATACATAAACATAAAACTAAATATCATATACATATATTTACACAGTGACCATTAACCAATAACCAACATCAAACCCTAAATAACACTGTGGAAAAAAATCGCTTCCAACCACAATCTTCAGGAAAAACAATATATACACAATAAACCCACAGCTTCACCACCCCACAGTGGGGAACCTGTACTCAATTAAAGGGTCATGCAAAGTGTAACAGGGGAGATGTGATTTTACCCCTACAAAGGAACAGTCCCTCTTTCTTTAATGCAGGAAGATAGGCATCAGTGGACCCCTACCCACACAGTTAGGGGACCTAGCAATCAAAGAAACCAATAGGATGCTTTTCAGAAATTACTCTGTCCTATGATAATACTATTTACCCATCACAATAAAAATTTCAGCAGTATCAACACAATACAACATTTCAATTACAAAATATAAGGTGCAAACATAAACATCTATTCCTTAATATAATCCTTGACCCATGGCAAGAGATAGTCTTTCTTTCAGTGGGGTCCCTTGTGGGGGTAGGGGGGAAGAGACTGCTCACCCAGCCCCTTCCCTGGGGTTTACTTGCCTCAAACGTTTTCCCCTGTGGGACCCAAGGACCCAGTGACTCATGTTTCACAGATTCATAGATTCATAGATGTAGGGTCAGAAGGGACCTTGTAGATCTTCTAGTCAGACCCCTTGCCCTGGGCAGAAGAGAAAACTGGGTTCAAATGACCCCAGCCACATAAACATCAAGCATCCTCTTAAAGGCCCCCAGGGTAGGAGCCAGCACCACTTTCCTTGGAAGTTGGTTCCAGATCCTAGCCATCCTGACTATGAAGCAGCGCCTTTGGATGTCTAGTCTAAACCTACTCTCTAGCAACTTATGGCCATTACTCCTTGTTACTACAGGAGGCACTCAGGGGAACAAGGTCTCTCCCAAACCCCACTGGTCCCCCTTGTAAGTTTATAGACAGCCACCAGGTCCCCCTTCAGCCTTGTCTTGTGGAGGCTGAACAGGTTAAGGTCCCATTGCGTCTCCTCATAGGGTCTGCCCTGCTGTCAATAATGACTCCAAGATCTCTTTCTGCCACGGTGCTTTTGAGAAGGGAGTTCCCCAGCCTACAGGCATGCTGCTGGTTCCTACTGCTCAAGTGCAGCACCCTGCACTTGTCAGTATTGAATCCCATACTGTTTTCATTTGACCACCCCTGTAACATGTCTAGGTCCTGCTGTAATCTCTTTCCATTCCAGCGTGCCCACCTCACCCTAAATCTTGGTGTCGTCTGCGAATTTAACAGGCTGCTCTTCACCCCGTTGTCCAAGTTGCTAATAAAGAAACTGAACAGTGCGGGCCCGAGGACCGAGCCCTGGGGGACCCCACTGTCCACATCCCTCCAGGTCGAATATGATCCGTCCACCACCATCCTCTGAGTACAACCCCTCAGCCAATTTGCAGTCCATCTGACTGTGATGGCATCAATGCCACAGTCATCTAACTTTTTAATGAGAATGGGGTGGGAGACAGTGTCAAAGGCCTTCTTGAAGTCAAGAAAGACTACATCCACCAAGACACCTGTGTCCAGTGATTTTGTGACCTGATTGTAGAAGGCAATCAGGTTGGTCTGACAGGAACTGCCCCTAATGAAACCATGCTGGTTGCCCTTGAGCATCATCCCCCCTGCTGGCCCATCACAGATGTGCTCCTTGATAATCTTCTCAAAGAGTTTCCCCAGGATTGAAGTAAGACAAATGGGCCTATAGTTGCCCAGGTCCTCTCTCTTCCCCATTTTAAAGATGGGGACCACATTGGCCCTCTTCCAGTCATCTGGCACCTGACTCATAAAGCCATTGCCAGGGGCCCCGCAATAACCCCTGCCAATTCCCTCAACATGCTGGGGTGGAGAGCATCTGGACCTGCTGATTTGAACACATCCAACCCCTCTAACCTATTTCTCTCTGACCCTAGACTTGGTGGAGTTTTTCCCAAGTTCGTCCTGAATCTCAGTAGGGGAGTCCCGATCCCTGCACAAGAAAATAGAGGCAAAGAAATAAAGAGGTCTGCTTTTTCCTCTGGTGTGACCACCAGATTGTCAAGCATATCCTGCAGGGGCCCAACATTACCCAAGGTCTTCTTCATTCTCCCTATGAATTTAAAAAAAACACTTCTTGTTATCCTTGATCCTTGATGCTAGCCCTAGTTCCGTATCAGCCTTAGCTTTCCTAACAGCCTCCCTACAGACCTGAGCGGGGAGGTATACTCCTCTTTGGTGATAGCCCCTCCCTTCCACTGGCCCTCCGAGGTGACAGGCTTGAACCACCACTTGTGGCTTCCCAGCTTTTCTTGCTTTACTCTTAAGTCCCTCAGCACATCTCCCCTTGTGCCGGGCACATGGCTCTTTATATACCCTTCAGGGCTCTGTTCGTGAAGTCTTGTGGACCTGACAGTATTGCAGTCTACAATCAAGCCGGTGGAGCTCCTCTCTCCCTCCCTTCAGAAAAGGGGTGTGATTTCACTCCTCTTGCTGCCTCCTTTTTGGTGGGTGGGCTCCACCAATCAAACAGCAGACTCTCAAGCCTGGGACTCAACCCAAGCTCCGAAAGGTAAGCCTGCTACATAGGTAAGGAGTTAACTAAGGAGGAAATGACAGTTGTCCTAAAACAGCTGGAAACAGATAAATGGTGGCATCCTCCAGAAGTAGTTTGGGGACCAGTCATTAATATTTTCACTAGTACCATTCCTGGGATAAATAAATAAAGGAGAAGGGCATGTGCTGCGGCGGGAGTCCTCCATTGCCCCTGAACAAGCCGCCTGGGCTCCAACCCTCCCCCTGGCCCAGCCAGGATCCCATTCACCCCTGCCCCACTCCCTCCCTCACTATGGGGGCCTTGATCTGCCCCTGTCCCAACTGACCTGCTGGGCGTGGGCAGGGGGGGTGGGGGCTGGAAATCCTGGATTGCCCTTTACTTCAAAAAGTGATCTTCACCTTAAAAAGGTTGGAGACCACTGCCATAGAAGAACTGGTTCTCACTGAAGTTGATCCTGTGACAGAAGGCCACCTCTGTTTCTCCCCAAAAACTCTGCTCTGTGACAATTTGATTAGTATGGGCCCTGCAAAGGGTACACACCTTACCCTATCTCTTTAGGAAACCTAAACTGGATACATTCCTGAGGGAGGGGGGAAACCTGGTCCCTCTGCCTACATGACTGACATCACATACCTGGGTGAGGGCCTTGGGCTTCCTGTTGGGCTAGAGACTGCTAGTCTACCCAGCAACCAGTGATGCATTTCAAACTGGTTGGCTGACAGCCAACAGGTGCTGGCCTCCATTGGACCAAGTAAATGAGGTCATAAGGGCTAAATAAGTTAAGGACTGCCCAGGAGGAGGGGGCAGCAGCCATGAGAAAGACTCGGAGAGAGAAGAGCTGAAAATTTGCTCTCTCTCAAAACTCATGATCAAGGAACTGCCTGCCTCCAGAGGGAATCTCCACCTGCCTCTGGATGATACTCATCAGTAAGCTGCCTGAGATCTAACTAGATATATAGCTTGCAGTAACTCAGATGCGTGATCAAAGGCTACTCCAGCCACCCTGTTTGCTCTATGGGATTTCTCTGATACTACTCAACTTTGTACCCTATTCCAACACTACTCCTCATAACCAATAAAGTTCTCCTTTGTACTTAGCATGGGAGACTTCTTGGGAGTAGGTTTAAATTATGTCTTGGGGTCTCCTTGTCTTGGTTCAGCTAAGGGAGACCACTGTGCTTCAGACTAGTATCCCAAATATTTGAAGTGAATCAAGTACCCCAAGGGCTTCTAGGCCTGTGTTTCCCAGGAAGCACAATGCCAGAATCAAGCCCGTCTCTGGGTGGTGGCAGCTCTACCCCCAAACTAGCAGCTATGCTCCAGGAAGGGGGCCGGCCAGACGTGAGGCACCCCCAGGGAGGCACTCAGAGCCTGGAAGATGGTCAGGCGCAGTGTGGTGAGTCGCTCAGCATAGAAGCACCCCTTACTGGCCCACCACAGATCCTAGGAGACTATCATGGTAGCTGAAAGCACCTTGAAAAGTTTGCAGGCACAACACATTCTCTTTTTGTCTGAAGGCAAAAACCCAATTCAATTGATGGGTACATCTATACTGCAGTCATTCCTGAAACTAGTGTAGGGGAGATGTATATGAGCTGGCTTTAAACAGTTCAGCTGTAGCAGCGCAGGGTGGGAGTGAAAAGCACCTGAGAAGCTACATAAATCATCTGGAATCTTGGCCTCACTAAATATCACGATCCTCCAGGTGGAGTTAACAAGTCTAAGGGTAGCTTGGGTACATCTACAGCAGGGGTGCCAAATTAATCTGGCCCTGAGGGCCAAATTAAATTTGCTGAGCCCGTCTGTGGGCTGAACCAGGACTGACCCCCTGTGCAGTATCCGTAGTAGTGGGTCCAGCCCACATGCTGCATGCATTTGGCCCCAGGGCTTGCTGTGCATGTGGCATATGGGGCTAGTATGGGGAGTGAACTTCTTGGGGCATGCAGACTAGACCCACTGCTGCAGACAGCACAAGGGATTGGCCTGGGGTGCTACATGCAGCCAGTGTGGCCTGGACCTCCCTATGCCATGTACAGCGTTAGTGCCTGCCCACACATCTTGTGCCAGCTCTGTGTTCACAGCAAGCCCCAGGGCCATTGTATGCTACATACACCACACGGCACTAGACTGTTCGTATGAACAGCACAGGGGGCTGGCATAGCATGCATGCTGCACGTAGTGCCCCACCAGACCAGCCTTGATCACTGGTTCCAGCACAGCCCAGTCTGTGGAGCCAGCACACAGGGCCAGTCTCAGGGGGAGCCTACCTGTCGCACATAACTAGTCTGTGTTGCATGCAGGGCATGCAGTGCCAGGTCCAGCTTTCATACACATGCAGCACATGGAGCTGGGGCCAGAGCTGGTGCATGGGGTGGTCCAGCAACCCATGGGCTGGATCATACAACTCTACAAGCTGGATCCAGCTCATGGGCTGTTTGACATCCCTAGCATACAGCAATAGTTGCAGGACAGATATACATGCTATAATTCAGAAGAGCTGCTACAGACCTTGCTATTATTGAGCTCTCAGTTAGCAGTATCCATGACTGATGTCTTCTACCATCTGTGACTGCCTAAGAGACCCCCAATCCCATCCTTCACAGATAAACATGCCTATGTCACCTCTGTTCTGCACTCCAGCAATGCAACATCTGGGCATGAAACCATCAGCATGTAGGAACCTCCAGCTCACATAGAGCACAGGAGTCTATCACTTCAGCCATGTACACCCCCACACTGCATTGAACTTGTGCGACACTATCCTGGCTTCCACAGAATGGAATCAAATTCACGGTTCTGGGTATTCAGTGGCCTGAACTCAGCGTGCCTAAATGCCTGTCTGTGGTTGCAGGATAAGAATAAGTTTGTTCCTGAAGTATAACAGGACTTCATGCTACCAGGAACAGAGCTTGCAGATGGGCAAACAGTTTTCCCAGAGGCTGGGCCAAGATTGGGAAACAAACTTCTCCAGAAGCAAACGACCATAACAAAACATCAGCTCCTTCTCTAAGCATAAGGCACTCTTCTTCAAACAATGTTTTCTAAACAGATAGCAGTTCACTGTTATCATGATGATGCCAACTGTGACAGTGACCCTGGATTGAGTGAAGCCCAGTGAGCACACAGATACTCTGTAGGTGTAATGGGGTCCCTACCCCATCACTGCGAGGGGACCAGGGATCAGCTGGATGGCTCTGCCCTCTTGGATAAACTGATAGTGGCAGAGTGCCCTTGAACAAAATGGCCACCTGTCCCAGGTGCGGCCAGCATGGTGTAGCCACTGATAGAGGCACCTGGGGCAAAAGTAGTGGATCAGGTGACCCAGAAAGAGGCATATAAGCCCAGGGCCTGAGACAAGAGTTAAAGTCTGGCCCTGCAGGCAGCGGATCTCCAGGGAGGAGCGGGGCCTGACTGGACAAGGAGGAAGGACTCCAGGCTGTAGGGATGATGCAGGATGCCCCTGTGGCACCAGGCAGCCAAAAAAAGCATGGTAGTTTTGCCACAGTGTGGTGTTAACCCAGGATAGAGAAGCTTTTGCTTGAGAGAAGTATTTCCCTTTCTATTTAAATACCAGAGGAGTGGGTTGTGGCTGTACGGGTGGAGGTCACTGAGAAGGGTGATAAGGGCACCCCAGGTCCTGGACCCTTTGAAGGGTCTAGCACCGCCGTTAGCAGAAGTACTGTGGTGTGGGACAGCAAAGACTGGGGCAGAGTGGCCCAGAGCCCATGAGCGTGGGACTGGAACTGGAACTGGGAGCCTATGGTCTTGAGACAGCAGAACTCAGGTGGAGGCACCTAGCCCCAGTAAAGTGGGTCAAGGCCAGGGGGCCTCAGCCCAGACAAGGGCCGAACACCCCAAACCCCACTGCCCTCTAGGGGCAGCCTCCCTGTCCAATATAACATCAAGGTGCGGCAGGAAAGACAACAGAGTGGGACCCTGAGAGACCAGAGGAGCAAGCAAGGCAGGGTCCAGACATCTGCCAGGGGGTGACTTTGCTGCCTCAGTGCTGGACAAGCTACAGTACATCTATGTTCAGTGAAAACCATATTGTGTCACTCGCACTGCTGCTCAATGAGTCAGTCTGCTACTGCTGCTCAGGCAGCCTAGCTTCTGTTGCGTTTCTGCCCAAGGGCACACTACTGCCATTCAGAAAGGATGATGCTTTTCCTCACATAGGTGCTCCACTGTTATGTATTTACAGCTAAGAAAGACTCAAAAGAGCTAGTTGTGCTCAATCAAGCACAGTCAGTTGCTATTAAAATTCTCAGTTAAGCATGCTTTCTCCATGTAAAACCTCTCGTGTAAACCTCATCTAATCAAAACATAGATTGTACATACAATTCTCTCTAAGGGAAGCAGAATGGGTTGGAGAGTAAGAAGAATATTTGCAACAGAAGCTGGTCACATCACTCCCCCCCACCAACTGCTGCAAGATGTTCCAGACCAGGGGTCTGGAAGGTATACGCAGACTCACGTAGAATCGGATGGTACAGAAGGCCTCCAGGTGGCTGGTGGCAGTGTCTGTCACAGGCATGAGGCATCACCGAGTTCCTGAATAGGAACATTTTCCTGCAAGAGGCAGCCCAGTCCAGGACTCATTAGTAGAGGCAGCCATGGACAAAGAAGTGGGGATGGGGTCTGTACCTATGTCTGCTTCATGTTTTCCTGTCTGGTTTATGTTGTGGTTAAATACAACTACGACCAAAATTGCACACAGCAAGCTCTAACATACTACCGGTTGGAACTGCTCCCTCTGCAATCACAGTTAACCCATGCATATTTTATATCAGGTCTGTTTTACTAGCCTCACATCAGCCTTTGCAGGTACTGTAGAAATGCTGCTGTAGAGCCTAGAGATAATGAATCTGTCTATAGATGAAGCAACAATTATGCAGCTCACTCTGAGGCTGAAATAGCACAGTTCTTGCCACTAAGCTCCAGCCCTTGCACTTCCATGGAAAGTATGGTTTTAAGACAGTTTTCTTCCCCCTCCTTTTCCCCACTCCCCCTCAAAAAATATTCAGGAGGGACCATGCACGTAGGCTGCCTTTTACGAAGTTGAGGCCAGGCTACCTTCCTGCTCGTACAGGTACACAACCTGCACTGCTCCACATGCAGCCAACCTTTGCTGCTGAGGTCCTTGCAGGTCCTAGAGAGGACACTAAGGTATATGCCGTGGGAGCTTGTGCAGAACTGGAAGTCACAGTACTTTCATTTCTTATGGGTAAATATAGAGTTTATAGACAGTAGCCAAATAAGTCAAAATCACATAAGCCTGCTCCCTGTGAAGCATGTATGGTTCTTGTCACCAACTTCCACAGAAACAGGATGAAGCTCCCACTGACTTCCTAAACACCACTGAACATAAGCTCAGCTCTTTTTGCATTACCTGAGAAAATAACACATAGTTACATTCTCCTATTCTGCCTACTGACAGGGACAACACTGAAATTGTATGACCAACTACAGGCCTTACCTTAACGTTGAATAATTTATTTATTACATTAGCATTGTCTAACTTCACCCTCCCTCCCCTTACTGTTAGAATATTTTACTTTTGTTTAACAGATGTGGTGTTACTAGCTTTTATACTACTTGTACCAGACTCGAGACAAACTGATGAGGTGAGACCTTTGGTTTCATTGTGTTTAGCACTCCTTGCAAATTAACAGTTGAAAATGTACTGAGTAAAGGTTTGGAAAGTAAAAAGCAAATCAATCCAAAATAGTTAAACAAAAAGACACTATATTGCATTTAAGCCAGTTTTAAGATTATTGAACGTTTGGGGTTAGCAAAGTGTAAGGCCAAAGGTCCAAATGAGAATCTCTTCTAAGTTAGAAGTTCATTTGGTCATTGCTATCTAGAATGCAGAGAGAAATGTAGTGCTGACATCTGGTGTTTAAAACCAAGACTTCTGTTAACCAAGTCAAAAGTTAAGGCCTGCTTTGGTTTATTATATTTAAAAAGAGGTGTTGTCCAAAACTGCAAGTGAAGTTGAGGAACTGAATGATGTGGCCCAGGAAGCCTCTTCCAGTCCTAAGTTCTGAGTTCCCCAGGTTGGAACTCAGAACTGCTTCGAAGCAGGCACTAGGATTATTTTGTTAAAGTTCCCCAAAAACAAACCTCTATTAAACAAACGTAGCTACTACATTTTGTTATTCCTCAGCATTTAAACAATAACCAGGAACATGCAACAACAGTAAAAAGCACCTTCTTAGCAACACTAAAATGTGCAGAGTTGAGGTTATTTTGGTCTCACCTACTTTTACGTGTTGGCTACCTCCCCATCTCAGTGTTAAGAAACTGGTTTCCTACTTTGCAGATCTATAGATCATGCCAGCTGATAGGTATGGTAGGTTCCTGAATCCACACAAAAGAACCCCATTCAGAGGTCCCCCTTTGGGGATGCAAAGGGTCACGACATGAGTCAAACTGTTGGACTGGAGCTCACACTGGCGTTTGCCATGAGAGAAAATTTAGGGATTTTCAGTATTGTTTAGCAATAATTTAGGGAAGGTGTTCTTTATGTGCAATTTGAACAAAACTGCTCCAGAAATTTCCCCAACGTCTGCTGAGGTTTTTTTGCACATTTATAAAAAATAATACGGTGTAGTCTTGAACATTTGTGTGTCATTTGTAAGTCATAAATAAAAATGAAAATTTCAGCAGGCCAGAAGTACAAACCACTGATTTGCTTTACAATTTTTATTTGGCAGAAATAGGTGGGATGCACACAAGTAAAGACAACAATTGAACGTGACTGTCAATTATTGAACAACATAAAAAATTGTTTTGCATCAATTACAAGGGATAAACCACGGGTTTGACTGAATGCAGGGACATGGAATCCAGGTGACAGATCCTAAATTCAAGACAAAACTCCAGGCATTCCTCAGACGAGGCTCCTAATAAAATAGATTAGATTATTTGCTTTTTTAAGTGCAGGTTTAGGGGCCTGAACAGTTAGCTGCCTTTTTGCTACCAGGATTTAACTGTACATATAGGCACATCTGTGAACACATCCAAGTACAATATAGTTTTATTAGCACCCATGACAAAATGGAAAAAAAAAGATAAGGAAAAAAAAATATATTTTTAGACAGAGGTATTACAAATAATTTCAAATGTGTTGGGGTTTATTTTTAATTCTTAAAATGGAACAGTATACTGGATTTTTTTTTAAACAGAAACACTGTAAGTCGAATTCTAGCCAATAGATAGCTTAATAGTTGCATGACAAAATTTGTAGGAGGTGGCTTCCTTTTAATGATGAACTACAAAGCCAGGTTGACATTTTTACCTATTATTGCTTTTTTGTGTAAAGATGGCCTTTACGTTTTTACCTCTTTTTTTATTAAAAACGTTATGCTTTTTCTTTTTTACTGTTTTCAAAATTTTGCAGCAAGGGTCTCTCTCTGGTTCACAGACAACAAAGCACGTCAGCCCATGCTTAAGATAAAAGTCAATGGGACTTCAGCACCTTAACAGATCAGGGCCCTTGCTGGAGGATAGGTTCAGAGAACCTGAACAGTGATAGCAGAGGCCAGAGCTGAACTGTAGGTCCCTTTCTCCTCAGCTGTCAGGGAAGGAATTCCAAAATTGAAGACCTGTTATTCCACGAAGATAAAATATTTACCCAGGAAAAGCAGACACACTTCCTTGAAAAAGAACAAGTTGACTTTAAGTTGGTCGTAAGGGAGTGGTAAAGGAACAACTCTGATTTTATTTTGCAATTCACCTAGAGTTTTTACTTCAATGCACTAATTGATCAATCCATTTTCAGCTAAATGAGTGAGTAAGCCTACTGTCTGTTGCCAAAGCAATGTTTTGACTAGTGTTATTGCAGTCTCTGGAAGTTGTTAGTAGCTGCAGAGGTAGACTGCCTGTTTGTGACAGATGCAGGTAATCAGAAATAATAAATGTAGTCAGGATGCTGTAAACTGAGGATACCACTGTCTTTAAGAAACACTTTTGTTTTAGGTTCACAATAATGTATAACAGCAATTCCTCCAATAAGAAAAACACATCTGCATCAGCATTTTCAGTAAGCCTTTTTGTGCAGTCTGCTTCCAGTAAAAGTTTGTCCTGGCATAAGAACAGACTGGACTGTCTATATATTCTCTCACTAAACTTAACACAAACTCAAGACAATTTAAGACAAATCCAGTTGATCTAATAAAAAGTATCATTTTGGAACCAAGAGTTCTAGTTTTTTGTATGTCTTCTTGTCTCAGATCAACACGGCTACCAAGTACACCCCTGAGATGTGGAAGATGATGAATTTTAGTCGATTTGGGATTTTAAACTTCGCTGTAGAACAGGAAAGATTTCTTACCTCCCTACCTGCCATCTGTCACCTCCAGAGAAGGAATTATACCTGAGCTACACATCAAAGAGATATTCAGCACAGCTCACAAAAATACTCTCATGGACCCAGAGAAACAGCCTTCCATCTTCAGCTCCCTCAATGGAAAAATGAAGTTTATTTCCTACCTATGGGGACTTTTTACCATCTTGTACCATCTACACTTTTCCCAGAGCCTGACAAAGAGACTTTGATCCCAACAGCTTGCAGAAAAGGACAATTTTCTTGTGATTTTCCAACTGGTCTAATAAAAGGTATCATTTTGGAACCAAGAATTCTAGTTTTTTTATGTCAGCTTATCTGTTCATTTTTATATCCCCCTTTTCCCTGTTAGAAGACTATTTATACAACCCTGCATTCTATGGACCATTTTACATGGTGCCAGTGCCTCTAATGTTACTTATATTTATTTGGTTGCATATTTTTTAAAAACTGTCCCCTGCCTGAAGAGACTTCAGCTTCAGAGAAGAAATGAAATTGAGTTTTCATTGTGTAAAGAGTGCTGCATGAGCACTAAGCTTGGCCTCCCATCTGGGGATGTTCTTGGCCATCAGGCAAATATGGATACATCTGTGGTACTCCTGGCCAGCCTTCCTAATGCAGGGCCTTCGGAAACAAGACAGGCACATCAAAGAAGAAATGAGATATACTCAGGATCCTCTATGCCATGGGGAAAACCTGACTATCTTCAGTGAGGTCAATAAGCACCTTCCCATTGACATGAGAAGGCAGATGAGACTCTAAACTGTTTTTGGGAGTAGGATAGGAATCCATCTATACATTTCTGATCTTTTCTAAGCCATTCAATTTATGTAGCTAGTCAGTCATCTTTAGTTCACATGACAATGAGCAAGATCACAGTGTCCTGTGTCAGATTTAGAGATTAAAAGCTATCCATCAGGGGCTGCATAGGATTTTATATCTACAATAAATAGAGTTCACTGGGATTTATTCAGATAATGCTCCTCCTAACACTAACACCAGTAACTTGCTGACAGACAAAACCCTATATCCGTAACCAGAAGCTAAACTACTCACGCAGACTGAAATGTTTAGTTCAGAATTAAAGCAGATACTATTTTCTTTAGAGAGTCTCAGTGGTGCAAAATATTCTCTCAGAAAAGTCAGCCTGAGACAGTATTTCTCCCCAAGGTGCTTTCTACAAAGAGATAACAAATGTTTCTGAGCCAGCTGTTTGTAGCAGACACCATAATGAAAAAAGTGACTTCTTGCCGCAGTGGCAATTCTGAAATGTTAATGATAAAAAACCCCAAGTACTGTAATATTCACTGGGGCAAAGCACATAGATCCAACATGTAAATGTTT
This sequence comes from Caiman crocodilus, assembly GCA_030014935.1. Classification (NCBI taxonomy): domain Eukaryota; kingdom Metazoa; phylum Chordata; order Crocodylia; family Alligatoridae; genus Caiman; species Caiman crocodilus. The sequence continues at coordinate 43,019,785 of JAGPOW010003648.1, forward strand.
CCTAGTTTGTGGGGTTCTTATGCACAGTTTCAGCAGTTCTTTTGAAAGCCTGTGTACAAGCTTATACAATATATTCAAGGCACAACAAAGTCACTATGAACTGAGCCTTCCCTGTGATACATGTCTGAACTGTGAAAACAAGTCAGAGGTAAGGAGCCCCCACTCCACTCCAGTACAACAGCTGGGTGCAACGCAGGTTTCTGCCCAAGAAAGGGTTTGGATGGGAGATGGACAAACTACTGTATTGTCTGGTGCGGCAGAACCAGAGAGGCCTGATTTGGCAGCTAGATGGCGCAGGAAGACCACCAGCAGAGCTCTTGCATGTTGCAACGTATAACAAGGGGCACAGATGCTTCTTTTCTCAGGTCCAACCACGTCCACACTAACAGTGAAGCAGGAAATTGGACCTACCAGCTTATGTTGTACTTTTACCATGCATATCAATTCCATTTACCTGGATTCACCCTACCTTGCAAGAGGACGTTTAACTTTAGGCTCATAACTAGGGACCTACCGAATTCAGGGCAATTGCCTCCCAATTTTGCAGTCCAAGTACAGTGCCAGTGTGGTGGCTTTCCCCTTCCCCTCCCACCTCTGACTGGCTGAGGGGCCCCAGCAGTCCTGCCCCTCCCTGGAGATTGACAGATGGCCATCTGCCAGTCTCCAGGGAGGGGCAGGACTTCAGGGATCCCTCTGCTAGAGGTGTGGGGGGCTGCCATGCTCTGCTATGACCATCTCCCCCCATGCTTCAGGAAGCCAGAGCTTCCTACCATTTGCTGTTTGCAGCTCCCTTCCCACCTCCCACCCCTGTGTGCTCACAGATTTCATGCATTTTCATGGGGACCTACTGATTTTGTGGTTTCTGTGAAAATCACAAATTCAGTAGGTCCCTACTCATAACCCCTTACAGAGTTACGGGCAAGATTTGGCTGCAGTAGCTGCTTTAGCTAGAGGAAATGAAGCCTAACACTCTGGAAAAATAGATATTGAAAGCCTCTGGCTACACTACATAGGAACCCACCTAAGCAGGTATTATGAAAACAGTTTTGTTTTTTTTTTCTTTTTGGGCTTTGGAGGTAAAAGGCATGCCAGAAGAGAACACTTCTACTATCAAGGGGTAAAAAGAAGTACATTATAAGGATAACCTTTGCAGATTAAAGTGTGACAGTGAGCTACTAGCTATAGCTTCTAGATTTCTTGAAGTTAACCACATCAGCACCTGTATTTTGAAGCCTTGGATCTTCTGTAATTATACCATAAATTGTGAGAATGAATCTGGGAAAAAAAAAACTACAAAAGATGCCCCATAAATCAGAACCGTCTTTAAGTCCAGCCATAAGAACCCCTGGATTTTCTATTCTCAATAATAACTAATAGTTCATTCTCTACTTCTTTCTGTTTCTTCTGTCCTTACCATTTCTAACAAACACCTCTTTGAAAATAGCTCTTCCCCAATTAATGGATTTCAGGTTTTAATTCTATTGTGCCAAATTATTTTATTATGCTTCCTATGTTTGGCCTTTGTGAAATAAGGCCAGATTCTCCACCACGGAAGTCCAGCAAACTTTGCCGATGGCTTCATTGAGAGCAAGACTGAGCCCGTAACTGGCCTTGATTTAGCTTGAATTTTAAGGACCCACATTAAGGTAAATCTGTTTTGAGATCAGTAAATCAGTTCCTTCCATTTCATGAAACTTTGCAAAATGGTTTCCATCAGGTATTTTAATCTGTAATGCATGAGTTATTACCATCAGTATAAACAGAAACTCCATGAGGAAAAGCACCCACTTGTCTCTCACAATTCTTGGGAACAGTGCTGTATTTCTAGTTTCTGACCTCTTTTTAGAATCCTGTGCAATTGTTCAACAGATGGAGGCGTCTGCACTAAGACAGGGATAAGTTTACTTGCCCATAAGTCTATTTCATTGAAGGTATCATACTGGATTCTCGCTCATGGGGTTTGTGTACAGCAATGGGCAGGATTTCCCTAATGTTTTTGACCCTCTGAAATAGTTTTAAAAAAACAGGCTGCATGCATAACTTTTCCCATTGTAGTCAGAGACATACCTTCAATGACTATTATTTCAGTGCCTGAACAAGATCAGAAACAAGTACTTCCAGCAAAAAACTGGGGATTTTCATTCCTGCAAAGCAAGCAGCTTGAGAGATGCCCCAAAACAAAACTGTCATAGGGAGGGCACAAATTAGTTTGATACTTAGGAAAGGAACAAAAAAGGTTTTAAATTTTCAGATAATAGTAAGGACAAGATGACCTCAAAACAGGCACAAAAAGCTGTCAAAGATACGGTCAAAAAAATCCCACTGCTTTCAGAACAAGATGGATTTAAATGGGGAACACCCTGAAAGAAAAATCTCCAGAGACCAGAATAAATTGCATTCAAGGCTTTGCTTTACTGAAAGAATGAAGTCAATTCATCTCTAGAGATAGAATCTAAGCAGTGATGCCTTAACAAGCCTATGCAGAAGGCCATCTGGCTGTCTTGCGGATGTCTAAAATTAAAATATCCCTGAGATTCTAAAAGCTCAGTCACATTGTGAAATGAAGATGCTGTCACCAATATATGATCTCTAATGTAAGAAACTAAGAGACTTTCACACATTTCACAATGAAGAGTATTTTTGGGGGCTAGCTGCAGGCTAGACTTACAAAAGTCTTGGGGAAAAACTGTAGACTCTAAAAAGAATGTACTCAAAATGTAATAGTCTGGGTAACCTTTGAGGCCTGACACATGTAAAAATGCTTAACTCAAGCTGAAACAACCAGTTGCACTCAGCAATGACTGATTTCTTTCCAAAGTAAATTATTTTTGGAAGCTGCTGAATTTTTATTTCCTGAGGAGATGGAGAGGTAAGATACCGCTACGAGAAAAGCAAATGAAAGGAAAAACCCACTAAAGTACTAATATAGCATCAAGGGTAGTGAAAAAATATGCATGCAAGTGCCAAGAGAAAACAGCTCAGCATCACTCAAAACACCAAACTGCTGTTCTTGGAAAGAGCACATAACAAAACCCAGAGGCCTGAAGACAAAGCGATGAATGGAATACAACAAACAATAAAAGCTACGAAGCAAAGTGCCAAGAATTGCCAAGCAATTCCAAAAAGCTTTAAGAAAGGAGGTTGCAATGGAGTTAAGGATTCAAGCAAGGAGGTATTCTAGGGTTCCAATGATTGGGTAACAAATAAATTTGAAGGAACAGTTGGCTGAGAACTCAGAGTCAGAATAGAGCTTACATTTTCCACCAGGCTCCTCAGGGGAGATCTTTCAGTAGTCAAAGCAGCCAGAGTGGAAGGCGCCTTGTACAGATGAAGGGCATTTATTGACCATTCGTTACAATTACCCCTAGAGCTTTGGTAGATCACTTTTGCCATGCTTCAATGCTGGAAGCAGTAAATCCAAGAATAAAAATCCTGTAGTAATATTACCTTTTAAAACAAACTCCTAATAACCAGCACTCTAATGGAAAATAACAAACAAGAACAAAAATTGCAAAATCCTCAAAGAAATATTTTCATCTCGAGTGCCTACCCAATTATCCAACATACCAAGCACTTATTAAAAGAACGTTTTCCTTTAAATGGTATTCACCATGCGCATTCATTAATGTGCAGTAGTTACTGCATATTTATTTAATACTTGATTATACAAGTACTAAATTAAATTCATGGTAACCAGAGTTACTGCGCAGTACTGTTGCCAAACATCTTTTTAGTAATGCTGTTGTGCAACAGTGTAATAATAGTGTGAGGTAGCATATTAGCACTGTTTGTGCTGTGATGCGTTACTGCACAGTTAGTGTCTCATGTATACATGTCTACTGTGACCAAAAAGGTGTCCAATTCTGCTCATTTTACTTGCATGCATAATCCAAGAAAAGTGAATGGACCTGCTCATGCATATATAGAAAAATCTGGATTTCTCTCAAAGAACATATTGCCCATATTTGAATGAGAAAAGGACCCTTGGTTGAGCTGAAACAATATGGTCTTCAGCAAAGATTCTGGTGTGTGGACACAAATTTTGCCTTGACATATTTAAAAAACTGAGGCACCAGGAAAATTTTCAAGTTATTACAGAAAAAAAAGCCAATCATCATCAAGACCAAAAAAAATTAAATATATTCTGGAAATACACTGCTGCCCTCAAATGAGGTAGGCTGCCCCACTTTGGGTTCTTTAGTTGTTAACCCAGTTTTCACTTGTTTCAGTAGTCTTTCCCTTTGACCCGGTTCCTAAACTGCCACAGCTGGTGTTATTAGTAGGCTCAAAAATTCTGATTTTAATTAGAAACTTTATTCTGAAATACATTACATAGTTTACAGGTGGTAAGAAGTGGCTTCATTGAGAGATATTTCAGAACACTATGCTAAGTAAAATGGTTGTCAGATTTTCCCTGGAAAGTTTCCAGTTGTTTTTTTTTAAAAAAACAAAGAAAACCAAAATATCTTCTTACAGAGCAGAAATGCAACTTAAAAATATCTGTATTTAAAGGATATTACTACATTTACCTTATGGAGAAAGGATATGTTTAATCAATTCAAATAACTGCACATTTCAATGCCACATTTGGTATTATGGATGACAAATTCAACTTCTAAATAATCCTTGAATTGATAAATTAAAAAAAAAGAAACATGTTAATTTCAATGACAAAATCATTTCTGATAAATAAGGCACAGTCAGAAACCTCTGAAACTATAAGTGACTACCAATTCAATTTTACTTTCACATATTTGTTTTTCTGTGATAGCCCAAAACAGTTTTCTGTCTGCTGCTGTAAGTTTTCAAGAGGTCAAAGCAGCAAGGCAACAAACAGAGAGAAAACACGCAAAAAATGTTTGGTGTTTATGATGGCTTAGAAATATCTGTAAAGTAGTTCATTTTTATAAATGGAGCATTCACCTGATATAAGAGAAGTAGTGACCATCCAAAGAAAAATACGGGTGTGGCATTATTTCTGCAAGTAATGTCCAAGCTACATATCGATTCCCAAAATTCCAGAAAACATCACATCTGGCACAATTTAAGCTGGAGACATCATGTGCAGTGATGGTCATAAGTGTCAATCGATCTTATTTATCAATGTTCCTCTCTCTACCACAAGCCAAGTATTACACACATATAAGGGCTGCCTACTTTAGATCTCAGCTCAGGGAATATTAACTCCATTCAGATAAAGAGTAACTACTGTCATCACAGTTTGTGCTATTTATTAAACAAAACATTCTTCCAAAATGGTGCTAAATGAACAAACAATTCATATTTTGGTTGGAAAAAGCTCAAGAAACCCGTAAGATGTGGTGATGTTTTAAGATACTGGAACACATTTTTAAAAAAATATTTAAATTTTCAAATGTGAGGGTTTTCCCCACTCAGATCCTTAAGATCTGATGTGGCCTTTATGATCTGTGAGTTTTCAGATTCACCTCATCTGTAGATTACTGTTTTCAATCTTAAATCAAGGCAAGTAAAGTTAGGTATTCATTTTAATTTAATAAGCTTCAAGCAAAAAAAATCACCAAAATTGGGTTTTTTGACTAGTTGTATCATAAGTTAGAAGATAATGTTATATGTTGTTCTGTGAAACAAATACAAGCACTAAAAATACAAAAGTTTAAAAAAAAACATTTGCAAAGCTGAACTCACATTGCAGCTTTGAGGTAAAAAAAATTCTGTAAATGACAGACTCATGACAAATGTTGAATATAAAATACATTCTAAAAGTACTTTACAGAATGGTTGAGTTTCCTTATCAGGCATAAAAGCTGAGAAGAAATGAAGTTATAATTAGCAGTTCACATACAGAACACAAAGCAATAAGTTTAAATCAGACTATTTTGGTTTGTGTAGCCCTTTATTAGCAACTAAAATAGAAGATATCTGTTGTACAACACGGGTAGTAACTGACTATACTGGAGATTTATTATATTCTAATACAGGATCATTTATAAATGCATTTTTATTAAAAAGCTTCCACCCCTTTTTTTCTGTTTACAACTTGCAAAACTATTCTGAAAGCTGAGTACATGTGCACAGGTCTGCAAAGAGTGCAAATTTAGGATATGGTAAATGCTTTACATGTTGTACTTTTAAGGACTGTCTGCCACCATGCCTTTACAATCATCACCACCTTTTAAAATCACAAAATATTGACAGACACCACCCTTTTTTCCATTGTCCTAAACAAGAAAGCATTTTTAAATGAGTTGAAACTAAGGAAGGACTACACCTACTAGAAAAGAAGAGAGTTCTATTAGTTTGAGGTTTCAGTATACCCAAAGACCAGGAACTGTATCTTTGCAAGGGCTAGGCTGGGACCCCCGTATACAGAGTGTGTGCAGGTGCCATCCCTGAGTATTCAAAGTTTCAGTGGACCATCAGTGCTCCAGCTGCATAACTCACTGAGCTGTCTTGCCAGTTTCGACACTGGCTTGATTGGGCATAATTCAAAAATGAAAAGCTCATATTCATTCCATTCTTCTGGAGCTCATTGATAGCCTAGGAGAAACAAAAAAAAAGTGTAAGGAAAAAGTTATTTGTGAGATGTTTCAAGTAGTCAGGCTTCTCCTACTTTCTAGCTCTCAATCCTTCCGCTCAAGCAGGACTCCATGAGTTCCTACAACAGCTTTGCTCAAAAAAGCTAAAATGACTGAACATACAACATCTTCTGAGAAAAACCCCTGTTTTGTAAGGGGCTAGAAATTTAAGCAAGACAGTCATAACTAAGGAGAATGACAGAGCTTGATGTCTGACGCAGATGGGCCTCAGAGAAAGAAAAACATGCAGCAAAAAAGACATCTGAAGATGTAACATGAGAAGAGGAAGACATGAAAGAAAGAAATATTAGATTTATTTCTAAATTCCACTTTAAATACAAAGGATCTTACTATTTTTGGAATATGTGCACCACCATAATCATAGTATCATAGTACCTAGGGTCAGAAGGGGCCTAGAGCAGGCCATCTAGTCTGACCCCCCGCCAATTGGCAGGAAACGAGTGCCAGGGTCAC
>JAGPOW010003648.1:43026915-43094167 GCA_030014935.1 Caiman crocodilus
GCCTCTCCCCAGATGCATCACCCTGCACTTGTCCACATTAAATCCCATCCTGTTTCTGTCCGCCCACTCCTGCAGCCGGCCCAGATCCCACTGCAGCCTTTCCCTCTCTTCTGGTGTCCCCACCTCAGCCCACAGTTTGGTGTCGATGTTTAGCTTTATTATAATGTTTAGCTTTATTACATGCATCCTATCCTAGACCTGTCAATGCAGATTTAATCACATGCTCCCTCAGTAAAGAGATTCCTCAGTATATTCTCCAGAGATCAACTTCCAAAGGAATAAAACCTTCTCTGATAAAAAGCAATGATATACTTCTTAATTTTATGTAACTTATATTTTACAATGTAAGGCTAAATTTGCTAGGGTGGCTTCAGCTGATTTGCACCATTCCAGCAATGCTATGAGCACCAATGACCCAGCTCAGTCAACTAGCTACACCAGGTTTATCTTGGCACTTCATCACTAGAGGGGCACAAAGCAGCCAGAGCATACCAGCTGTAAATGAGACCGACCCATAATTGTTCCTTTTAAATTTAGGAGTTGACCTTTGCAAAGCCACATTGTTACTGGACGATCTCCATTACATTTGTAAAATCTGAGACACAGTCAGGCCTCGAGGCACACAATCGCCAGACAGAAAATACACAGACAAACTTGGGGGGGGGGGTTGTTTAGTTGTTGGGGTTTTTTTTGTTTTGGGGGCAGCTGGGGGGAGATAATTTGATATTAGAATGAATTCAAAAGTGAAAATTGGTACTTGTCAATAGGACTGAAAATTGAAGCGCCTAAAAGAAATTAACTATCTAGTCCCCATTTCACTTTAGTGGAACTGAGTGCCTTGTTTCCCTCAGGCTCTTCTGAAAAGCTTAACTCTGGAAAAATGCACAGTTGACAATGTGCCATGCTAGAAAAACAAAGACAGCTGAGAACACTTGAAAATAAACTGGATTTGGACTTGCAATCTCAGAGCTACCAATTTTGCTTAAAAATTTAAACAAATTTTAAAAGACTTTTTTTTAAACAGATAGTTGTACTCACATTTAATAATACCCCAATGGGATGTCTTCCACATATTGTATTATGGTATTTCTTCAAGTAATTGCTAAAAGATACAGGGTCTAGCTGTTCTATAATGCTCATACCCTGAAAAAGAATCAATAGCAATGATTACTATTTTCTTAGAAATATAGGCACTTTACAGTTGCTATCTATCACAACTACATGAGGTTCCCCTCCCCTCCCTTCTCAAATGCTCATCTGAATCAATGAAGTCTCATGCAAATGAGCGGCATTTTATACTGGTATATAGACAGAGGTTTTGACAATGATCTGATATATGTGGAGCCATCTTTCACATCTTCAGAAATGCACTGTGAATGACTGTCTTAATACTGCTCGTAATGCCTACTCCCACACTCCTATGTAGCTCTACTCCCTGAGCAGCTTCACTCCTGATTCGTTTTTTTGTACATCAAGGCCCAGGCAGGCAGAAAATCTATGTGAGAACAAAGCCTATTCACCTACACTAAACACTGATGTATATGCAAATTTAAATAGGATCATACCAGTGTTCCAGGCAAAGACAACTCTTTCCTGTCAGTATATAATTCAAATCAAATAAATGAAAGAGTTTAAAATAAATCTAACCTGTGGCAAAGATTCTGCCACCCATGGCTATTCTCTGGCAGCTTCTCACCAGAGAATATTAGATATTGTGCTTCCTTCCCCTTTTGAGAACTGTTTAATCTATTTGAAATCTGCAACAGGTTACTGAGGTCCAACTGCTGACAGACTCAGTAAGAGGTATACACTTAGGCTAGGGGCAGACATTACTCATATGCTGGTTTAAGTGATCAGAAACTGGTTTAAATGTGTAACAGAACAAATGTTCAGTGTACATAAACCAGTTTGAAAATGGCTGAAACCAGTTTGAGATAAACCTGGTTGAATGTAGTATCAGACTTAACTGATTTGGGTCAAACTGGTTTATGCATGTCTGTCCCAGACCCCTTTCTGGTTTAAGTTAAATCAGAGTCCCCCAGCATCCCAGATGCTTTGTAACCTTGGGCAGGGCTCTGCTCTAGTCCAGCAGGGCTGGCTCCTCCCCTCTGCTCTCTGGCTACAGCTTCAGCAGAGATTGCAGGTATAGCAGTGTCTGCCTAGCATCTTCCTGCTCACCCCCACCCCCATCCCCTGCTCAAGTAGGGATTCCCCCCTCCCCTCTGCCTTAGAAACCTCTCAGCATCAGCTAGTATACCACGTGCTGGCTACAGTCCATGCTGTGGGAGATGGGACAAAGGCAGACAAGACAGTGTTGGCTTAGGGATTTTTGAAGCTAAATGAGCAGGTAGCTGGTAATATCCCTCCATTTCTTCCTTGGAAAAAATTGTTTAAGACAAGCTTGAACTAAAAAGAGATGCCTTTGTTTTGTTTGATGGTGTGCTAAATGGTAACAACTGCCTGGGTAACTCCCTGCTGTGTAACTAAATGCTCTGTTATCAACTACCTGCTGGCTCCCCCCACAAGCTCAGCACTATACAAGGGAAGGGAGGGCTGCTCTGGTGATTACAAACTGGTTCAGCCTAGCCAGGTTAGACTAACTTGCAAAAATGGAATCAATTCAGACTCAGACTTTTAGAATGTCTGTCCCTAGCCTTACTCTTATCTGTACCTGAGAGGAAAAGAATAACTAAACACTGTGTCATGGAGGGGGAAAGGGGTTCACAGTGAAGAGAGATTATTCTTTCATACAGAAAGTTCTCTCAAGTTTTGCTTTTGTATATGAAGGGATGGAAAAAAGTAGAGAATAAGAGGAGAATGTGTGATTAATAGAGCCTCTCAAATTGCCACCATAATAAAGTGTTAAGAAGGTGAATGGCCTTTAACAGAGCTGAAGGGAAGGGAGCTGAGTATGCTACTTACATGTACAACTGTTCTCTTACCCAAAAGACAGTTAAATTCTGCAACTGTCTTGTTGTTTCAAGGGATTTAAGACGCACTCTCTGGCCCGTTCACTTCCAAACTCATGCCAACCTAGCCTCCTTTGCTGACACAATCAAAGTACCAACAAATATAGATTGTAATCAGCGTGCCTTACAGTTGCTGAATGGTGCAAACTTTTGCTTACTGCTGAACATTGGTGACAGATTATTTGAAAATAAACTAACTCTGTGGCCTGTCAATTTTACACATTGTACAGCAGTATAAAGCAGAATCAAGCTTAAATGCATAGCCACGTGAAATGAAACATTCCAACTGCAATCATACCAATTTTAAACAATTGGAATATAGTTGCAAATATAATAAGAAAACCATTGTTTCATGAATTGTTTTAAAAATAAGCATAGTACACAAACTGTTATTGAGCCAAGAGATTTATTTCACAGCCATGAATCACTGTAATGTCCTCTGCACAGAAAATTTAGCAACTGTCTCAACTAAATGGTCATGGATTTATCAGAATGCCAAGTAAGCAGATTTTGATGGAAGAAACAATAGTGGAACATTTAGAGTTATGCAGGTCACTAACGAATACTAGTACTAGTAAAAGCTGCATTCTACCACAGGCTACACATGGTACATGTTTTATAGGGGAAAAAATTAGACAGTTTAGAGAATTTTTTCAGGTAAGCAATTACTGATTTGGGGTGCCTCAACTCCTTTGTGCTCTACTCATCATGCCAGGAAGATATAATGTTTACAAGTGTTGGGCACCTACAATGTCAATGAAAAAAAATGTGAACTGAAGGTATACTGCATTTTTGAAAATCAGGCCTCAAAGTACCCATAGTTAGCCACTTTTAATTTTGGACCAGGCTACTTGAGAACTGGACAGTTTGCATATTAAATCTTAAAAGTGAAAGAGGTGATGAGACAACATGTTTTAATTAGCAAAGTTTTGAAAATCACCACTGCAATTCGACAAGTAAAATTTCTCTTTTCTTCAGTATTAAGGCAGTGATCTAGCAAGATTTCAAAAAAGGAAAAAAATTTTATATTTACAAAAGATCATTTTCTTCTTTCTATTCCATGGGTATACCTCCACTAAGTTTAATGGAAGTATAAAACATACAAATGTAACAGAAATGAGGAATCATGGAGAAGTGTTTAGTCATGAACAAAGGGAACTACCTTCAAACATTTTTGCAGAATGCTCTGTATGCCCGCCCATTCTTACTTCACAGGACTGTGGCAAAAGGTATTTAATTAAAGGGGTCTCCTTTAGTCAGAGCAAAACAAAATCTTAGATTATTGTTAACTGACTGCTAAAAATGCAATGTGGTGTAAACTGTATTCTGGCTATGTTAATTATATACATGCCCTTATAGCCGTGTCTACTTAGGAGAACTGACCAAAACAGACATTTCAGAAAATGTATATTTTCTGCCCCCACCCACGCCCAACATGCACCCTACTGAAGAATTTTTAACAGTCACTGTACTCCAGCATGCTTAAGTGCATGCTTTCTGAGCAGACGAAGTACCTTCCTCATCAGGAGGCAATAAAGAGGAAGTCTTCAGTAGTAAAAGTTATCATCTCTGTCAGTAGAAGCCAGTCTTCTTCCAAAACAGAGGCTTTCTTCCTTGCATCTATTTGAAGAGGGCTAGAGGATATAGCTGCACCTTTGCTTCTCTATCACTGTGAAAGAACTCAGGGGTGACTGATGCCTCCTTGGGCACAATCTGTGGGCGGGCCTAGGCCAAAAGCCCCATAGCCGCTCTTCTGTGCCAAGGCTTAGTGCCCCCACAAAATGCTGCCGGCCTATGTGGCAAAAAAATCTGCTGTAACCTGAGCAGTGCTGAGTCAGGAGCCAATCTCAGGGGGGTACGTGCCCCCTCTTTCCCCCCCCACACATTCCCCCCTACCAGTTGCCTGTGAAAGAACTAGTACCACATCTGAAGAAACGTGAGGTGGGTGAAGGCTGGATATGAAAATGAATGCATTCCTACCAAAAGCTCAGGAAGTGTGTGGTAAGCCACTGGCAGGAGGAGAGTACTGCAACATCATCCTCAATTCCAAGGATGCACAGACTGTGCATCTGCTATACACAACTGCTGAGAAAAAGCTTCCAGAATTATTAAAGAATAAAATCTACTCTGAGGGTCTTCATCCTATTAATAGGGGGGAAAAAGCCAAACCCCAAATGGATGAGATTTGAGATAAGAAGCTGGCTTACAAATATGTTGGAACTCCTCATCGCAATGGTTCAGACATGCCACAAATCAGCTCTGCACTGTCCCTGAGTGCCATTTTGATCCCCTTCCTCTACCAAATCTTCTACTTTGCTTTTTTCTCATTGACTTTTGCTCCCTGCCTGATCTGCTGCTGTGATCTCTGCTTCCTGCCCTGTTTGCTGCTACACTGCCTGTCCTGTCCCCAATCTGCCATATGGCAAACACAGAGGCTGCCTGTGTTACTTGCAGCCCATGCACCAGAGTGTTCACCTCTGCCCTACAGGAACAGATTATCATGTATTTAAATACATATGAGGTTGGTTAGAAAAGAGAAGATGAGCATTAACGGACCCAAATCACCATACTGCAATGCAGTAATAGTTTTAAAGAAAAAAAAATCAAAATGAGAATGAAAATGACTCTGATTAAACAGCGTACAGTACGAATTACTTACACCAAATTATCAACTCTTTGCCACATACCTACTAGACAATTCAAAAGTTTACTGTTTGCAAACCTGAATCACACAAATTAACAGGGAAACCTGGTGTAAGCTGTCATACCTTAATTACCATTTTTCAAAACAGGTCTTGTCTTAATTGACACAGTAAGGAAAAAAAAATGCTGCAAAGATCTAATTACTACTCTACCGCTCCTGATGGGGGGAAAAAAAAAAAGTGAATGGCAAGAAACAGATGCTTGTATAGACATGTAGAAAAAGATGCTCCAGGAATACTGACAAAGGGGAAAAGCAAGAATAACTTCAACAGGCAGCATTTAACTGCTTAAAAAGCTGAACAAGATTTGCAAAGCAACAATTTTCTTTTGCTACTGACATCCATAATGTTCTATAATAGTTGTCAATTTTGTGATTTAAATATGCCAAGATTTACATTTCAAGCAAAATTAAACCTTTAAAATCAGTCTTGAGATTTCAGCATAAAACTCTTCAGAGGTCCATCAGAGTCTCCACTTTTTTATTAAACAGATCTTTTAAAAATGTTTACACAATAAAAATAAAAACAATTAAACATTTAAAAATAAAGTCACCTCCCCACCACCTCCAGTCTTATTTCTGTAGTTAAAGAATCAGTTAGCACAAACTCAGATTTTTATGTACAGGTGAATTCTCAATACAAACACCCAACAGGTAAGAACTGTGCTTACAATGAGTTACTCTTTGCTGTCTTCTTCCCTTCCTTATCTCCCCATCTACTGCCTGCTAGGGCTGTGCGAAATTTTGCCAACCGTTCTGTTCTGACACTGTCACGGTGGGGTCCTACAGGAGGGCCGTGATCTCCTGAAGGCCCTCCACCCACTCCAAGTCCGGCCCAAGGCACCCTTTATTCTCGCCCGCCACGACTTTGATGATAAGAGGTATAGGATGGGAGGCTACCTTATTACCGCCTTGGGCGCGGTGTACCGGGACCTTCGTCCCTGTGATCTCCCGGACCCACCGGGATGTTGTCCCGTATGATGGGTGCACTCCAGGCACCCTGGCATTAGGGCCAAGCGTGGCTCCTACCACCCCTGATACCACGTCCCAAGCCTCGCTGATGTACCGGACATTGGTGTATCAAATGTACACTTGCCCCCCACCCAGGGGCTCTCAGTCTTGCCCCTCTCTCGAGCCTCCTCTACACACTCGCCCGCTCTGGGTCTTCTCTCTCCGGTGTCTTAAGCCCACAGCATGGTTACTCTCCAATAAACCCGGGTGTATCATGCTGCTATCCCCTCTTGGATGGGGGGGCCACCACAGCACTTGCCCTTGTGTAGGAGATGCTCTGCTGCTAACCCCTGTCTCTCCCGGGGCCCACCGCAGCAGCCAGCCTCTGGCCAGGGTCTAATGCCGTGCTAGCCTTACCGGCTTGACCTGCCCCTTCTAGGGCTTCACAATACTGCCCCTCATCTGGGCTCCTTAAAATACTGCCCCTGCTCTGGCTTCTCAACATATATTGCCACTCTCGGGCTTCTCAACACTGCCCCTGCTCTGGCTTCTCCCAAATGCTGCCCTCTCTCGGGCTTCTCATTGCCCCTCTTGGGCTCCTTAGAATACTGCCCCCTACCTGGGGCTCACTGAATGCCCCTCTCTGGGCTTCTCGTTGCCCCATTGGGATTCTTCAATGCTTGCCCCTCTCTCTCTGGGGCTGGCTGAGCCCAAACTGGTGCTAAATTGCGCCCTCCCAGGTGCCAGGGCTCCCCACACTGCTAGGGTCCCTGCTGAGGTTACTGCACCCCACTGGCGCCAAATCGTGCCCTCCTGGGCACCAGGGCTCCCCACACTGCTGGGGTCCCTGCTGAGGCCTCCTCCTTCCCCTACAGCCGTGCCCAAACCACCGGTGTGATACAAACTAAGAAACCAAAACACAAGCCTCCTGGCTGTAACCAAACACAAGGCACCTGGCCATAACAATGTAAGCCTCCTGGCTACCGCTCATCATCATTGCTCCAGCCTCTGGAGCCCTCATGAGTTGCCCTCATATTCTGTTTTCCTGGAGCTCCTGCCCCTCCAGCTGCTGGCAGGGAACTGCCAACCTGGCCCTGGCTCTGGCCTTTATAAGGGCCAAGCCCCACCCCCTAGGTCAGCTGACCCTCCTTGGTTGCCCCAGCAACCCACAGATGCTCTGCTTAATCACTGCTGAGGCTTCTCCCTAGCAGCCTTCTCACTCAAGGAGCGGTGCTGCGAGGTGCGCCACAACACACTGTTTCGACCAATTTCAAGGTTGAAACAGCAAAATCAGAACAAAACAAAGGCTGTCGAAACGTTTTGAAAGTTGAAACGTTTTGACGATAGGCTGGGGATGGGAAGTCAGTCCAGTTGGGCTGACTTCCCATTCCCAGCACAAGATCCAGCAGGAGACAGGAGGCAGCCCAGCTGGGCTGCTTCCCAGTGCCCTGCACTAGATTGCACCGGGGCGATTTGTCTCCCAAAATCATAACTTCTAAAATAATCCATAGCTATTCTGGTTACAAAACAGTGTTGGAAAACAGAGTGTAATAAATGCAGTGATGCCTGCTTGAGTCTGGAACAATGGCCTCAAGAGGTGTTGAATATCTCACACACAAAAATCAGCTGCTCGCAAGCCTAGCAAGCATTGTTTAAAATGGATAAGTTATTAACATTTCCTTGCTTGTTAACACATTTCGAAAGGAGAGCGTAGGTCTGTCACTCTTTGCCCTCTATCTGTTTTAAGGGACATCTTAACTAGGCCCCCAAATACTGTAGGTGGTCAAAGAGAACTAATGCTTTCTACATCTAGTCAAGAACAAGCCAAACACATGGAACCCAGCAGAGTATCTGAGCTTGATAAAGACAGGAGTAGGTAAGCCAAGCTAAAGAGGTCCAGTAGAGTTCAAATGTATATTCAAAATCCACTGAAGTCAGGCCAAGCTTGAAAGCATATCTAGTCATATGTTGAGCAGCTATATAATTTAAAATAAATAGCATCTATTTTGCTGATTCACAAAAGTAGAGCTACTTTTGACAATGGAATTTGGAAAAAAGTACCTTCAAATACTTTCTCCCTGACTACAGACAACTGGGGCTGTCTCACATTCCAGAATGCTCAATTTTTCTCAATCCTAGACAGCGACATGCTCTGGTTAGGCAACCTCCAGTTTTCTGTGCTAAGGCAAAGAAGAGCTTTCCCATTCTTCTACCCAGTGTTTTTTCCTTCTTTTCTTTTTGGCAAGTGATGGCACACAGCAGTGTTATGCCTCAGGGACACAGGATTTTACCTCCATGAACCCCTCTCTTACAACACAGCTGTTTTCCTTCTTCTATGCCATCCCGAGCAGTGACTGTGGCCAGAGACACTTTCCTCAGCATGACAAACAACTTCCCACCTGTACCTCACAAAGTTTTAAGTATTCTTTTCAACTGTTTTCCTCTAGAGAAGGATCTGTCATTTCTCCAAAGTATAGACTACGTGGTAGTCAGAATAATATTTAGTAAATTCCTTGGTGCTCATGAACAAGTAATTTCCTTATGACAAGTACAGGAGTTCAGAGAAATATACTGGGAATCATTTAGCATATTTTCTGTCTTTTATTGCTATATAGCAGCTAGTAAATGAAGTCAGAAGCTAACCTATGTGACCATCCAACATACAGCACTTGCACTTCACATGGCAGTGAGAACTTCTAAATATGACTTAGTTATTTCCCTCAGATAAAGGCACACATCTCAAATTCACAAAGGTTCTTAATCCTGCTGCACGTCAGAAACATACAGAAACCAGAAAAAGATGTTCCTCCCTCTGTGAACCAGCAACAATGTCTCAATAACATTTCTGAAAGGCTGGAGCAGATGTTCTGCATCTTCACAATGCTGAACTTGGCAGCACCCTTGAAGTCATTTTTCCTAATTCTATTGCTCCCCTGAGTAATGCGGATATGTGAATCTAAGAGACCCATGAGTATTTAGCATAAAAGGCTCCAAGTCTCTTTCCAAAAAGTTGATGATGACTGACTAGATGCTTCAGAACCTTAGAAAAACCCCTGCAGAATTTTTTTGATTTCCAGGAAATATTGGAATCATCCAAGTCTTGCTTGGATGACAAGCATTTTCAGTTTCTGTACATAAAGCATAACAATTAAATCCAGATGCAAGTAAGTACATGTTGGTTTTTAGATTAAATCATTCCCTTCTACATCCAGGGAAGAGAGAAAATGGGCAGTCCCAATGGAATAGAAATGGTTTTGTTTTCTTAATCTGTGCAGTCTCCACATTTTCCCCTCCACTTAGAGTAATTGAGTCTGTTGAAACCATCACCAACACCACAGGTAAGATCCCTGCCAAATTAAACCAGCACTACTACACGTGTGAGCTACCAGAATATTCTGTTTCAAAGTCATAAAGCTCACTGTTTCTCCTACACACATGTACATTGAAGGAATTTCAGGCAGTCAGGAATACATTTATTTTCAGAAGTAATATTTGCAAGATTCCACCCACAATACATTGTGCACACTCAGTAAAACGTACAATACCAGCTGCCAAACTACTGAATGTAGTACAATAGTTAAAAACCCTGTTTATGGCAAGTGAAAGGAGAAAATGCATATACAGCATATCTGTTCTTGAATATTTTATTAGATTCTAGAAAGGTTCAAGAGACATGCACAGATTATTTTTTTCAGACAGTTAGTTCCCCCAAATTTGAAAACTTACCATTTTATCTAGATGCTCAATGGATCTATAAATTTCTCCTTGGGATTCATCATAGTAACTGTAACGGAACCTTTGACCTTCAAACAAAAGTTACATACAGAATAAAAAGGGACAAACTAAACTGACAGCTAAAATGCTCCCTACTGTGTCAGAATCAGATTTATGATATTCATAAAGTAACAATCTTTCTCTGTTATAACTTTCTACTCCACTGAGAGAATTCCAAACATTAGCACAGACACTCCCCAAAACCACTTAGGAACACAGGACTGAGAAGCATCCTGGGCCAGGGAGTGCAGTCCCCTATGTTTCAAGGCAATCATTATGCCTTTAAGGGATACTTATACTTTGAAAAATGACTATGTATAAAATGCCACTACTGGCACAATGTGTTAACTGCCTACCCATGTCTTCACATCAAAATTCTCTCAGTTCACAAGTAAACAGATGTGTCTGACTACCAGCCCTGCAAAAATTTGCAACCTGAAAAAACAAGGTGTTCTCTTCTGCTTGCCCAAAAGCAGCCATGATAAAGATAACATCAGAATTTTAAAAAGAATCCAGGTCATCCTTTCATAGCTCTACTGGCTCCACAATTCTGAGATAAGTAAAAATTAACAAGGATGACCTGAATGCAAAAAAGGAAGTACATCTTGGGTAACATGGAAAGTAACAAAAATCATTTGTAACAAAAATGATTACAGGTCTAGAAAATGACTTGCAAGTAAAGGTTGGGAGAACTTTAAGATTATTTAGTCAGGAGAAGAGAAGACTGAAGAAAGATTTGGTACCAGTCTTCAAATACCTGCAGGATAGCTAGATAAAGAAAATGTTAATAGACTATTTTCTGTGGCTACAGGGGACAGGATAAGGAGTAATGATCTTATACTGAAGCAGGGCAAGTTTAGGTTGTAAATTAAGAAGAACTCTCACTATAAGGGTGGTTAAGCATTGGGACAGACTATAGAGAGAGACTGGAGAGATTTAACTACAGGTCAGACAAACAAACACTTGTCTGGGATGTTTTAGACAGGGGTGTTCTTGCTTTGACCACGGTGTTAGACTAGATAGAAGACACACCGAGATCCATTCCAGGCCTCATTTTCAATTATTTATGTACCTTCCTTTTTATTTATTTTTTTTGGAGAACTACTTTTCACCTGTAACCAGAAATTTAAAAAAAACAGGTAAAGGTACTGGGTAGTTCATAGCAAGACATGGAATCCAGGATTCCTGGATTCTATATTTGGCTCCGTCTTCAAAACCAGTTTCAATTGCCTAGGATTTGAATTGCCTTCAAATCCTAGGCAATTCATCTGTCTCCAGCTTACCTATTATAAAATAGGTGGACCACTGATTTCTATGGATTTTTGTAAAGACTAATAAATTAAATTAGTTTGCTTATACATATTATAAATCATTCTGATATCCTTAACAGAAAGACATGAAAGAACAAGGCGATATAAAACATTTTTTATTGGGCTATAAAAGTGCAGAGAAGTATAGAAGACCCAGAACACTCCACCACTTTCCCCAGCCCACTCAAAACTTGAAGACTGACAAATTATTTTGCCTAATATTTTTTATCCTTACAGAAAGCAGAAAGGCATTCAAGTTTAAAGTTTACATTTAGCAAAGATCTCTAAACACCTTCAATATGCTTAAAGAAAGGACCTCTTCAAACATAGCTACAAATTCTTATAATAGAAAGGTCTGTAACTTACCCCAATGGCAAAAGTCAGAAGAAACCACAAAGAGGTTACTAGGATCTGCTAGGTATTTACTAAAGAGTTTTCCAAATTCCTGTTCTTTTGACTCACTCAGTGCTCCGACCAACACAGGAACAATGGTAAACTCATCCTTATGGCTTATAAGCAAAAGAAAAAAATGTCATTTAAAAATAAAGTTATTATTTGTAATACAACAGATGAAATTATACAACCCAAACACTTAAAAGGACACTTTCAATTTGAAATACAGGTAATTTGAAGAGATCTAAGTAGTTCCAGTACTAAGCCTTCTCCACATTCCCTTGACAATTTTTTGTGGTTTTACAATCACTAAAAAACCAAAAAACCCTGCAAAACACATAATTCACCTTTGCTGGGAGATACAATATCCTTAACCAACAGAAAAAACACAACTGTAGAGAAAAAACAGAGAAATGGACTATAAACAAGACTGAAATACCCCTCTATAGATAAGCAGCAGAACTGACCCACACCAATGTTTAACCAAGCCAATAGTGTCAAACTCACCCTGCCCCCAAGGCCACATCCAGACCACAGGGCTCCTCACAGGCTGGACATGGGGACAGAAGCGGTGCAGCAGTGACAGGAGCAGATATGGGGGTTAACACAGCTCTACCACCAACAGACGTCCAGCCTCCATTGGGGTCCACCAGGTTTCAGTAGTGGGCCCCAACCCTTCCCCGCCCCGTTTGCCCCACATAATAGCTCCATGTACTAGAAGTGGCCTGCAAGCCTTAAGTTTGACAACCCTTAATTCAGCCATCATTACAGAGTCAGCACAAACCTCAGGCACTATAGGCCCTGTCACCCTGAGACTTTTACCCAAAGAGCCAAACTAAGAATCAACCACAATAATTTTTCCTGATTTTTCAATCATATTATTCAAAACTGTCCATCTGTAACAACCATAGGTATAAGTAAAACAGGCTGCTTGCAGATATTTAAAAAACAAAACCAAAAAACGGCACTTTAAACTCTATAAGCTC
The DNA here is from genome assembly GCA_030014935.1 of Caiman crocodilus. Taxonomy (NCBI): domain Eukaryota; kingdom Metazoa; phylum Chordata; order Crocodylia; family Alligatoridae; genus Caiman; species Caiman crocodilus. The sequence goes on from JAGPOW010003648.1 coordinate 43,040,000, forward strand.
CCATGCCAAGCCCAGCACATGCCCAGAAGAGGCAGCATGTTTGTTGGACCCAGTTTGCCTGATGTCTGTATAGACCAGGTGTTTTAATGGGGCTTTGTTTACATTTTTATCTAGTAGCTGATTGAATTAGCTTTAGATAAAGGCTCCAAAAAGCCCTGCTGAAGTGCCCAATCTTTAAAGATGCTGTGGGTCAAAGTAACACACTGCATCTTCCAGTAATATATTTTTTTTTGTTTCATTTTGTTTTGTTCTTTAACCTCTGCACATGTGCACATACATACACTCCCCCACAAGAGGTGGCCCCTGCCCGGCACATCCAGAGCTGCTTCTATGCAGTCCGGCCCCACAGGTTGGACTCCGTCCCCCATGGTTCCAGCCAGGCAGGTGGGCAAGGCTGCTTCCATCCAGTGTCCTCTGCAGTGCCAGCAGCCCATGCCACCTGCCAGCAGAGATCTAGGCTCACCCAGGGCCTGCCACGTGGTGGTATTACTCGGGCCCCAAGTAAAACAATTGGTGGGCTGGATCCATCCCTGAATTAAGCCATTTCTTACATATATCAGAACAGGCATACTTCTACTTGTGTGTTTAAATAGCAGCATTTTGTTTATTCCATTTGAAATTACATACCCCCCTGAATATTTATTTTTAAACTTTGTTTCTCAAATAAAAATTCACTTTTAGCCTTAAAGCAAGGCAAAACAAAATCTAGGACCAGTAGAAGTTTTTCCCCCACAGTACTCGTATTCAAATAAGTGTAAAATATGATTCTTGTATAGATCATTCAAATCTGAATACTCAGTTGTTTGCTCTTCTCCCAGTTTCTATCTGACCAAGAAGTCCCAGACTCTAATCCATATTTTGCCTTGAATTTTTAATGTAAAATATTACAATTTTTCCCATTAAAGAATTACTTCTTCCTTCTGCAAATTATACGTAATTCAAATACATGACTTTAGTCATTGCACAGTTTTTTGGCCAAAGTACCTTTCCATGGCTTTAGCAGTGTAAGGCAAATGCATTTCAATACTGTGTTCATCTTCATCTGTCTGTAGAGACATACGCTCAAACATACCAGTCTTCCACAATTCTCCATAAACTGAAGAAATTTAAAAATAATAAAATGCTTCATTAAAATAAAATCCTACCAAGCAAACTATATCAGAAGTGGCACAATTAAACAAAGTCACCTGCATTCGGAACTATGACCATGACATCATTTTAAGTAATTTTCTCATTATAAGCATAAGTTGCTTCTAACCTGTTAGAAAATATATACATGTCAGTATCTTAAAAACTTAGCACATGGTAAAACCACAGCATTTTTAGAACCTTTCAGAAGCTTTCTAGAAATAACATAAATCATTGTACAATTTAAAACCAAGTGTCTGCTCATCTGCATAATCTCTCCATTTCCAGGTTTTCACCAAGCATACAATTAGGGGGGCGGAAAAACACAGATCAACTGAGATTCTACTGGCTGGATAAGAGCACTGTTCTCTACCTGTTAATGCAATTAAAAGTATAATAGTTGTACATTATTGATATTTTCCTCAAAGTCCTCTCTCTGCCTATTCTGTGATGGAACAAATGACAACACAAAAAACCCCCAAAAACTTTCCACTCTACATATAATACAAAGCACAGATATGCCTTGTTCTAGTTCCCTGCAAGAGAATTCTCAAATTAAAAACAGTCAAATGACAAAGACAATATTTGCCCAAAACTATTTAAGTCTCTTAAACACACCTTATATATTACTTCAGTCTGAAATGTTCCTATTTTATAAACTAATAAAGTACCACAGGTCTCCTGCTAGTAAGCTGAGCAGTAGTTTATCAAATCTTATGAACTGGCATTCATGCATGCAGACATTTTGTTCTCTCACTTGAATCTAAGTCAGTTGTCAGGTGCTTTTTTTAATCAATCTGCAAAAAACTGTATCTAGTAGAACTATGCAATGGGATGAAGTGGAGTAGATTCACTCTACTGTAACAGTTTTCAATTCCAAGTTCCTCTCACATGATTTGTTTGGGTGGGAAAAACAAAGGTGAACAGTGTTTGGGAACTCAGTCTTAGAAGCATAAAAAGACATTTGAGATCAGTAAGGAAGTACCTACTGATCTTACAACAGGTAGTCCTGTCATTAGATTTTTGAGCATTCCTGTTTTTTTGACACAGAAAGTCTCATGCCTTGCATATAACACATTAAAACATAACAGAGCTCCAAGAATTGTACTCTACACTGAAAACAGCAGAAGTCTGTTTTAGGTTTACATGATTGATGATTTCTGTGAAAAAAAAAAAATCAAACTTCCTAATTTTTAGCAATCAGAGCAGTCTAACGTGATTATTACTAAACTTCTCAGGGTAAGGACAATGGTCAGAACATTGGAGTTTTGGTCTATTACTGGTGCTTTTACATACTACCATAATACAAAGAGTTAGTTACATTGCAGCAATCCATAAGACAAAAGCTTACTGCATACTTACTCTTTTGATCAATTCGAAGATCATACAGAGGTGTTCTATATATGTCCACACTGGAAAGTGCACATCGGGAAAGGGGCACATGATGGGAAGGCCCAAGAATAAAAATTTTCCTACTATAATAAACAACAGAAGCATAAATTAATACAAACACGCAAATCAGACCACATTTCTTCATGATTCTGGGCTGGTACAAGAAATTAAGATCTGGCTGACCTTTGTGTTTCCAGGGCCAGATATGAGAAAGCAAAGTTAGTTGCCAGGCATGTGTCCTCAGTGGAGAAGAACAAGGACAGTTTTAACAGCTACTCAAAGCTGCTTTTGATTAGCTTTGAGTTTTTCCTGAAGTTAAATTTAAGCCAGCTCTTCCCCCAATGGCAAAAGTCTCTCCCAAGCAGTTTTTCATCCAGCTGTCTTATAGGTAACATTTCTTACAATACTGTTGATAACTGCAACCTCTATTTTACTGGGGAAAATAAATGAGTAATCATTATTTCAATTAGGGGTCAATCTTTTCTGCCATGAGGTTATGAGAAGTCTCTGACATTTTTATGTGCTTTATAGACAGTGTCATATAACTTCGTTTGCTTTTGCATAGGAAAAACCTACAATTGCTTCAGGGAGGGGAGACACTGACAGGTTTGGCTTGTTTCTTGCACACAGAGTGGTTCAGCAAAGCAAAGGAAAAAAGTGGCAAAATGCTACACTGACTTGCTTCAAAATTTATCCAGAACTTTAGCACACCTCAGCCATTACATTAAGGGAGTGGAACTCATTTCTATGAAATGACAGTGCAGAAAACATTCCTGATTATCAACAGATCTTCTTTAAAAAATACCCAACACCCTAATTTTGTTCAGAATATTTTGCAAAGAACAAGAATGTTAATTATATCAGCCTTTTATTATTTATTTTTCTGATCATAGGCTGACGGGAAAGTTGGACAGGAAGGGACCTCACAAGATCATCTAGTCTAGCCCCCTGCTCAAGGCAGGTTCATCCCTGACTAAACCATCTGAGCCGAGTACGGTCCCTCTAACTCGCTCTTGAAAATTTCCAAGGATGGATATTCCACAGTTTCTCTATGTAGCCTGTTCCAGTACTTGACCACTGTCATACTCTCTTAACCTAATTTCCCCTGCTGAAGCTTGAGACCATTGTTCCTAGTTCTATCTCTTACAGTCACAGAGAAAAGCTCATCTCCATCTTCTCTGTAATCACCCTTCAGGTATTCAAATTCCCCCTCAGTCTTCTCTCCTCCAAACTAAAAACCGCTAGCTTTTTCAGCCTTTCTTCCTAAGGTTTGCCTCCCAGGACTCTAATAACTTTTATTGTTCTGCACTAGACTCTTCAAACTGTACACATTCATCTTGAAGTGCGAGGTCCAAACTGGACACTATCACAGAATCATAAAGCCAGAAGAAACAGCTCAGGCTCTTAATAAAACTCAAATCTCTGAAAAATGGCAAAAAATAAAATAAAATAAAAAAAGAGATCAAACACTACATAAAAATCAGAGGCAATTCCCAGTAAATTTCAAAGTAAAATAAATTCTACATAAAATACTCGGGAAACATATCTTTAAATATCCTTTCCCTTTTACTTTGGCCTCATTTTCTGATAGTGGGTATATTTTCAAAAACAAAGAAGTAAGTATTTTCATTAATGCTGTTACAGAGGACTATTTTAACGTCTGAAATGTGAAAGTAATAAAAAACCACAAAACTATTTTGAAATGGTTAGCTAGGAATTCAACATTCGGTAACACCATCAGCTTGAACACTGCTGTTAGGAAATGTTTCCCACTTAAACTACTTTATACATAGAAGAGATCTATTAATGTTACTTACGTGATGTTAGGATCCACTTGTTTATAAGCATGGGCTGCACAAGACCCACAGTAGGTATATCCTGCATGGCTACAAAATAATTTTTATAAAATATTAAAACATTTGTGTCTAAGAAAACTATATAACTAAGCAATTTAAATAAGAATGTACTAAACAATTATATAAATAGCAAAATCTAAAAAAAACTGGCAACCAATCATCAGGACTGACAATTATAAAAAAAATAGTTTTGGGTAGACGTGGGATGTACTATTACAGACCATTCTAAAAATGTATTCTTTAAAGTGATACTGTTTCTCAAAGAAGGTGTGAGATACCAGTAGAGATTCAGAGTAGCACAAAGAAACAGTTAACCTGAAAATGGCAAATAAGTCATGCCCAAATCCTAAGAATAACTGGTACATGACATCCTAAATAATACTATATGTACACTATTATCCAATTTCTATTTACATATGATCATTTATAGGCATTGTCACTCTCAAAGAAAGACAACCTTCAAGTTCTAACCAAGCTGTATATTATTTATATACTAGCGAACTGCCCATCAAGAATGACAGATGAACTTCAAATAACAAAAACAAACAGACAGATTTTACATTTTACATTTACTAAATAAACAAAATATTTATAAAACTTAAATAAAATAGGCTGAACATTTGAAGATACCAATCCCTTCCTGCACTTGCTTTTGTTCCAGCAGGCTGGAGGCACACCTGCCCAGGCTGCTGCCTGGCCACCACTTACATGCCTTTTTGCTGGGCAAGGGAAAGGGCAGGTGAGCTCCTAGCCTTGCAACAGCCACCCACTCCCTGGGGCTTCCTCCACGCCATCACCAGGCGCCTTCTTCTCTGCTCAGGGCTCAGGAAGGGGTCACCGCCGCTCACGCTCACTCACTGCCTCGCTCCTCTGCCCGGATTCCACTTTTCCTCAGCTGGCCCCTCCCTCTGTCCTCCCTGCCGCCCTCCCAGGAGGGGCTCAGTAGAAACAACCATAGCTCCTGACTTTTTTCCCCAGTTCTGGAACTTCGGATCATCCAGACATGATCACTGAACAAATGCTAAGGTTTAGCAAGGAAATTTCTCTGAAGACACAAATGTTCTCTCTCTCTCAGTTTTCAAGCTATTTACATTTAAAAAGCGTTACGGACAGACAGATACACAGACAGATGGACTATGCCCTTTATATTTATAGAATGATATCATAGCACAGTGGAGATCAACATTTTTGGCTGGCATGCCTCAATTTAAACCCCACACCCTCCCCAGTGATGTTTTTACACATGCTCTGGGGAGTGGGGCGCTTTAATTAGAGTGGCTCTGGGTGCCGCTCTAATTAAAGCACCTGGAGTGTCTCGTGTATCGGTGTCTCTTTCCCCAACCAATCCATCACTCTGCTTCTGTTCCCTGCTGTATGCTTCCCACCCAGTCTGTTGCTCTTCTTTCTACTCCCTGCCCCATCTCCCACTATGTTGCCTGCTCCTTCCTTGATCTGCCACACACCACACACAAAGACTGCCCATGCCATTTGTGCCACAGGTAGTCCATTCCTCCTGGAGCAAATCCATGAGTACCTGGGTCTTCACGTCTAGCAATATACTACACTTCTTCAAGACTTCAAGGCAATAGTGAGGAAAGAACAAGACAAGTGGATAGATGTGATTCTGAAAGGACAACAGGTAATGAGGAGTAAGTCTAGAAGTAATTTAGAAATATGCTCTGGCAATTAAAAGGGTACATCAACCACAGAATGAATAAATGTAGGAAAATAAATTAAAATTAGCACAAGAACAGTGAAAGCTAAGGAGAAATTAACTAGACGGACAGGGGGAAAAAGCATTCCTCATCAGCATTCAAACCATGACTAGGGCTTATGAGAGGCATTTCTCCATGCCTGATTTTCCAAGAACACGTTATTAGTTATTTCTTATTCTGCAGGTGGAAAAGCAGAGGTAAAGGTAAGTGAAACAATTTGCAGGTGGTGACAAACAAAAATCTGTGACAGAGCTGGACAAAAAACCCAGATTTCTCATCTCAGTTTTGTTCCCTGTCCTCTAGACCCCAGTGTTCTAAGTACAATATCTCTTGTGGTATCATTATAAATAAAGAAGGCATGCTTAATTAAAAAAAAATAAAATCACCGTAACTAAATTATCCTGATGTTCCACGGTGTCTGCCCTACCGTTTTCTTTCTGCTCACAGCACTGACCTATTTTATTCTTTCATCTTATGCCTCATCTACCTTTATTAACTTTAATTTGATCTTAATATATTTTTAGAAATAGCTCCCATAATGTTGCCATCATTTTTTCTAATCTATCCTGTAAACAGAAAGCTACTTAGGGCTGGTTAGTCAGTCTAGAATTTACTATCTTCTCAGAATCTTTAAAAATACAGTTAGGATTTTTTTTTCCTGCAAAACAGTTGAGACTTTTCCTTTTCACACCTCCTGTGTTGCTTTGGTAATTTAGACATTTGCATAAGTGTTTGTGAATTTTGCAGTAACTGGCAGTTCTATCAACATGTTTATATGGCTCAGGGCATCTTTGATTTTAGGGTATGACAGCTACAAAACCATACTGTAGTTGAAACTTCTTTCAGTATTTGTTCATGGTTTGCAGCAGAGAAAACAGTGAATTCTTTGATCTTTGCATGTGGCTAAATTTGAGTCAAATTCATTCACTACTTCCAGAGACATGAAGAAACACAAAGAAAATGGGGTTACTAGGTTTTTATAAGGCTTGAAATCACCCTCTCAAGCACAGTGAGGCATAAGGGCTTTTACAGTATTAAATAAAGGTTATTTTGCAAAATCAGTAAAAGCTCCATTAAGTGGCACCTTACAAGCTGGCATACTCTATTAACCGGCATCCCAGCTTGTAAGGTAAAGTGAAACCGAAGTGCCCACTGTGGCACTTCTGGTTTCTCCAAGCCTCCATGGCCTGGGGCATAGCAGGGCCTGCTGAGCCCCCATGGCTTGGGGCCGACCTCCCTGTCCTGCAGGGCCTACATGAGGGGCAGTGATGCTGTTCAAGGACGCCTGTTCGGGCCAGCATATTTTGTTATCCAGCACCCCCCATTCCCGGGGGGATGATGGATAACAGAGCTTTTACTGTAGCAAGGTTCATGGTCTTGTTGGAACACTGAAAAGACAATTAACCTCATGTACTTCCTAGAAGTTTAGCATTAGCGTTACATTCTTTTGAAGAAGGAGGAATATTAGACCATGGTTTCTAGGCATTTTCACTGTCTCAAGAGAATTATTATTTGGACTCAAATATATCATAATTTCACAGTTCTTAGGGATGGGAGGGACCTAAACAGATCATTAGGTCCAACCCCCTGCTCCGGGCAGGAACCAGTGGTAGGGTCATAAAGCCCCAGCCAAATATCTATCCAGCCTCCTCTCAAAGACCCCCAACATAGGAGAGAGCACCATCTCTCTTAGGAGTCCATTCCAGAGCCTGGCAGCCCTAACTATAAAGTAATGCCTCCTTATGTCCAGCCTGAACCTTCTCTCTAACAATTTGTGGCCATTATTCAGGCTGGGTCACAACCAAGATCAACCTTTTTTTAAAGCCTGATCAAATTTTATTTCAACATTTTGAAGACATCTTTCAAATGCCAATGCAGACCAGATCATGTCTAAAGCCCAAACCAAAGTTTTAGAAATATTTAGAACTGCAGGATTTGTTTTTTATGAAGAGAAAGAAATGATAGCAAAGACAACTTAAGCCTGAATTGATCCATAATTCAAACAGCACTTTAGCAAAGGTTGTTTAAAGAATTTAGACTGCCAATTTCATACCAGTTATACTACTATATAACTGTACTTGCAGAGCTGGCATATTCTCCATGAGGGTCTACAATACAGACCACAGTCCCTAGCCCAAAAAATCTCAATCTTCATACATCATTATAATGCATTGCTTGAGCTTGTTTATTGGCACAACCTTTCTGGGAAAATTAATGTTTTAAAGCATAGGCAGACAAGGTTCTTTGGGTAAATCTGATATCCTTTATTAGACCAACTCAAATAGTTGGAAAAATTCTTAGCAAGCTTCGTCTGAGACTGAGGAATCAAGGGTATTTGAACTCAAAAGCTTGCTAAGAAGAATTTTTCCAGCTATTTTAGTTGGTCTAATAAAAGATGTCAGATTTACCCAAAGAACCTTGTCTGCCTATGTTCTTAGACCAACATGGCTACAACCTACATCCTTGTTTTAAAGCACAGCTTCTTTGTCCAGACAAGGTAATCATCTATTTGCACAAATTTTATGCAATTTTCATGATACTATAAATACTTAAAGTCCACAAAACATGCTCTTAACTAAAACCAATACCAAGGCAGTGTTTCCCGACCTTTTTCATCCCATAGCATCTGGGTTACCTATATAAAAAAGCACAGCGGCACACCAGACACAGAGCTGGGGGAGATGGAGTGGCGTGTGGCCAGCCGGACACCAATGGGGAGGAGTGGTAGGAGGCCAGCCAGCCAAAATTTTGGGCTGGAGCCATGTTCCCCATCTGTCCATGTCCACAGCAGCAGTAGGCGGGGGGCGTGGCTCCAGCCCAAAATGCCATAGCACACCAGTTGGGAAACACTGCTTTAAGGAATATCAGGATAAAGAAAGGGTTTAACATCCTTAAAAACTTCAAACATGCAGATTTCATACTTACGGTGCAATAATGGCTCTAGCAGGTCTTTTTGTAGATTGTACTTGAGAAAGCCAACCTTCTAGCTGTGCATTCAGCTGGGGTCCTACAAACAAACAAGAATATGCTGAAGTAATGGAACGCTCTAGCACAATTTAAAATGTAACTTATTACAAAAAACAAATCATCTCTGAAAACACCACCAATTAGATTTTAAATCACCCAAGACTGAATTGAAAGCTTGCATTTCAAAAGCAGGAATAAGAGCAATGGGAGCAACATGACAGTGTGGTTTATGGTTGCATTGGGTATGGTCAAGTCTCCTAAACTGTGAAGTTTTATTTTCTGCACCAATAGTGCAAATCAGTTTCTGCATCCTGTGCATCAAACAAATATGCATGCTATGCCAAGGGCCACTGTTTCCAATGACAAATTCACAAGAGGGTGGTAATACACACTCAATTAATTTACTTGACTAATCATTTAGGGCAGATGTAGGCAACCCCCAGCATGGCTGCCAGAGTGCGGCACGCGAAGGCTTTTTGCTTGGCACGTGCACCTTGAGGCAGGTGGTAGGAAAGGGGCCGGGGCTGCACTGCCACAACAAGGATTGGGTCCTTCATGGGTCCTCTACCATCTGCCCCTGGCACACCAACTTCTTGCAAGTCAAGGTTGGGGGTATTTTTGGCACTCTACCCAAAAATGTTGCCAACCCCGATTTAGGGCATCTTTACCTGTGCTCTGATGGTGGGCAGAGGTGCTTTAATTAGAGCAGTTTGAGAGCCACTGTAATTAAAGTGCCCGCAGCGCCTCATGTATTCAGCATCCCATGCTTCAAAATGGCAGCGGGGGCACTTTAACTCAAGCTTGTTCAATAAGCCTTAGTTAAAGCGCCTCCACTGCCATTCTGAAGCAGGGAGATGCTGAATACACAAGCCGCTGAAGCCGCTGGAGAACGCTAATTAGCACGCTCCAACAGACTCAAACAAGTCTGCTCCTACATGCTGTAATTATAGTGCATCAGAGCATGCATCCTTCATGTCTACAGGCACCCCTACTGTCTAAATTTCAAACTGATTAAATAGGACAATTATGCAAGTTTGAGAGAGCAATATTAAAAAAAAAATCACGTGAGGTCAGGATTTTTGTAGTTTTTACTGGACTTGCTGCATGGTTGGGATAGATTCAGACAAGATTTTTGGTACCACAGTACCTTTCCTTGGGTCTACAACATCACTTCAATATTACTAAAAACATGGATGTTACTCACAGGTTTCACACAATAAATTTTAACCCATTAAATGCTATTATATGATACTAGTAAAAGGCTAAAATAGTTGATTTTTAATAAGCCATAACCAACTACAAAAATTAAACTAACAGCAAGCTGATAGTTAGGGAACCTGCAAAATATATGAGACTGCCTAAAGTGAGAAAATGCCATACCTACTTTATAGTACAGGTTTCCTTTGCCAACCATGGTTTTGTCAATCAGTTTTGAGTCTCCACACTTCAGAGAAAGGGGGGGAAGAGAGGGACACAGTTGGAAAATAGTCCCCACAGTCCCCCTGGCCCTGCTTGTGCCTCTCACTTCACTCCCACTCCCAACCACCACAGCCTTGCTGGTGTCCCTTAACCCCCACCGACAGCCCTTGCTCCCCCAGGCCTGCTGGTTTTGTCAACCACAGGAAATTTCAGGAACCTTACCCCCATGGTTGGCAAAGGAAACCTGTATTTCATTTGGACAAGTTCAGTATTAAGTTAATAATGTAGGATCGTTGACATTGAGAAGATGTGGGTGCTAACCTTGACAATTGATTAACACAGTGGTTCCCAATGTTTTTTTGCTGCGTCCCACTGCTGGGAGCAGAGTGTGGCAGCGATGGATGCCTGGGGGGTGGGGGAGCTCTCGGCATGTGGCATGGCTCATCTTTTGTGTCTGGCACCACTGGTATTGCCTGTGTGACCCTCATCTGGGTTGCAACCCAAGGTTGGGAACCAGTGGATTAACATAACGTTATTCCCTTCATTTTTTAGGACCCAGTCCTCCAAGCTACTGCACTGACAGGTGCTAAGAATGCTGATCTCAGCTAGTCTTTGTAGGTTATAACAATGTCTTCAGAGAGTATATTGACAACATTAAGAGAACATATTTACCAAATATATGTTACAGTACTTCCTCTGGGGAATGTCTTAGCTTACAGAGCATAATGTTCTTATAATGAATTTTAAAAAAATGCACTTTCTGCTGCAAGTCTTCTACCTGCTATTGTTACAAGCTGCCATTTACCATAACCACCCCAACCAAAAAAAACAAACCCTCAAGAAATTTTTTTTTACGTTTCCCATACAGATTTGACTGTACCTTATTTTACTTTCATTTGCAACTACTATAGTAGTTCTTCTCTGTGTATGCTTCTTTCACAAAGCCCAAAAGGAAAGAGAAAAACAACTAAAACTACAAAAATTGGCGGGCACTCAGAAGCACCAGAAATTATATTACAATCATTTCTTGAAATTCTTCCAAATTTCAGGTTAATAGCTTTTTAAAGAAGTTATTTAGACCTCTAATGATGGCAACTCACAAGACTTGGTAAGGTCTTGAAAAATCTATCTAACGGCAATTCGGCAGCTCTCTTTAGGAAGCTTAAAGTCTAAGCCCTCACTACTATTTTATAAGGAAAAAAATCACCACCCCTTCAGGTTGTGAAAAAACATCTTCCATATGAGGAAAGGAAGTAAACCAATGCAGCATGACTTTTCTGAGTCTACAAATATTCAAACAGGTCTGCTGCTGTGGATAATTTTAGCAAAGCAAAGCATGATACCACTAGAGCTGGTCACTTCCATTGCTGCAACCAAGTCATTTGGCCAACAGTGCAATTGAAAAACTGTAGCAGTTTCACTACTGAGTATTGTCAAGCAAAGGTAAACCATCAATTGTGTTTGTCTGTGTGTATGTACCAATCTAGCTCTAGAAGCATCCTGGATATCACTAAAGTCCTAATAAACAGTTGCCAGTCAATACTAAAAGATCCTGGTCAACTGAGATTCCTGTCTGTGGTACCATCTCCAACATTAAACTGAATAGGTATCACTATCAATATCACTGGAGTAAAAAAAGCTCCAATAACCTGGGTCAGTTAAAATCAAGCGATGTAAACTTTTTCATTTTTGTTAAAGAGAAAGTTTCCCCAAAATCCTAGTGGATTTTCAGAAACCAAAACCAGCTGTCTGGTAAACCTCCATGATGTCATCCTGTAGTTCAGGCTTATCCAACATGTGGCCTGTGGGCCACCATGCAGCCCGCCAAGCTATTTTCTGTGGCCCACGGTGCTGCAACTGGAAACGAAAGTAAACACTGGTTACTTTCATTCCCACTCCTTGTCCTTCCCCCCGCCCCTCAGCAGCTTCTTAATGGCTGCTGAAGGGCTAGGGAAGGGACAAGGTTCCCACATGCACTGTCAGCTTGACACTGCTGACTCGGTGCAACTCCTCCCCTCCTCCCTCATTTCAGTGTCCCTTCCTCGCCTCACCCCTCCCTTCCTCATTTGCATGCCAGCCCTGCCCTATGCCAGGCCCTGCCAGCCGCATGGGCTGGAGCAGGTCACAGTGCAGTGCGCAGGCAGGCACAGGGGGTGTGGATACCAGCTCAGAGGGATGCTGCAGCCGGGCCTGCGGAAGATACTGCTGCCGCTGCTGCTGTAGCTGTTGAGGCAGGAAGCCAGCGCTGCTCCCACCTCTCCACTTCCCCCCCGTGCCCGCAGACATCACACTGGGAGTGGTGAGTTGCGAGCCCTGGGGAGTGAGGACCCCTGCTGCTTGAGCTTGGGCAGCCCCTGGGGAGAGGGAGCGGGGAGGTGTCCCTGCATGTCCCACACCCACCTGTAGAGTTCTCATGTCCCCCCAGGCTGCTGAGCCCAGGTGCACAGGTGTAGGAGCATCCTCTAGGCTGCCCAGGTGACAGGGAAGACACGGTGGCGTCAGGCAGCACCCCTTGAGCCCTGCATCCCCAGGCTGTGCCTGGACTGGACAGGCCGCGCAAGCACCCACTCCTGCTGGCCCACTGGGTGATAAAAAGTTCATGATCTGGCCCCACATTCAAAGAGGTTGGACACCCCTGCTGTAGTTAAAGCAACCACAGCACAAGGTGGGCCACATTTGCTTAAGTAGCTATTTCATTCCTGAATCCTTCAAGGGCAAAACAAACAACCAAAATACTCTCCTCTACCAGAATGATTACAAGTAACAGACTAACTAATAATGGCTAAGGCGTGTACATCCATTAGCATCTGAAAAATAATCTGTCCACATGTTACCGCCACAACTGTGCACTTACATTTTCTCCTATGCAGACATGTCATAAATTGTAAATTTGTACAGCACCTTATTCTTTCTGGGTGTTACTGCAACAAGAAATATCATTCCGAAAGAGAAGTATGAAGGAGAGACACAAACATAACATTTTGTCCTTTCAGAAGTGGCATGGTATCACAACCACTTACAGTCCTCTCCCAGTTTTAAAGCCACACAATACAGTTAGTGGAACAGAATATTAAGACTAATATTCTAAAATTCTACATCCTCTAATTAATTAAATAATTCTTTTTGGACACAAGTGACCCCTAACAAATGTATAGTTAACATGTTAAAAGAACAGCTTCTATCAAGGTGTTACAGGCTGCAGTCCTTGAGGCTAAGGTCAAAGGACATCTTTGTAGTAGACAAAAAGACAAGCTGTTTTTGGAAACAGAGAGTCACTGTTTAGTAGAAGGTGCTCTCTGGAATTGGATAAAGTTAGAGTAGGCCAGCTGGACATACATAACCGGGTCAACATACATAATATTAATAGGCAATAAACTAATGATAGGATTTTCCTCAGAAGCAGGACAGAATATTTTTGCCATTGGTGAAAATAAAGCAAAATAGATTAAGGATGGTTCCTTTTCATATGACAAGTGTGGCCAACATATGGCACCTGTGCCACAAGTGGCGCACACAGCTACCTTGTGGCACATCTGTCAAAAAGTTTGGCCCCCCCATAGGTGCGTGAATGACCTCTATCTGACGCAAGAAGTCTACGGGCCAACGAGAGATAAAGCGCTGCTCGACCTGGTACTGGCAACCAGGGACGACCTAATCAGCAACCTAACAATCGAAGGGAAGCTGGGTGACAGCAACCACAAGCTGATCACCTTCACCAATTGCTGTAAAGCTAGCAAGTCAAGTCAGCAATGCAAGAAGTCCTCAACTTCAAGAAAGCTGACTTTGACAAGCTCAGGAGGCTTGTCGGTGAGGCCCTAAGGGACCATAACCCTTAAGGGGAGGGGAGTTCAGGAAGAGTGGTTGCTCCTCAAGGGAGCAATCCTTGATGCACAAGCTAAGGCTATTCCATCTCAGAGGAAAGCCAGCAAAAGGGCACAGCAGCCCGCTTCACTCAGCAAGGAACTAGTGGATATCCTGCATCTAAAAAGAAAGACCTACAAAGAATGGAGGATAGGATCCATCTCCAAGGAGGAATATTCCGCACAGGTCTGGACCTGCAGGGAGCAAACCAGGAAATGCAAGGCTGCGACAGAACTCCAACTAGCTACTAGTATCAAGGACAATAAAAAAGTTATTTTTTAGATATGTAGGGAGCTGGAGGAAAAGCAAGGGCAACATTGGACCCCTGCTAAACCACATGGGACAACTGACACACAGGAAAAAGCCAGCCTACTAAATGGGTACTTTGTGTCAGTCTTTTATCAGTCCCACGGGACACCCATGCCCACTACGGGACAGGGAGGTCCAGGTGAGAGTGATCCCCTGCCCTCCATCAATGCTGACCCCATAAAGGAATACCTTGAAAGGCTGGATACTGACATTCTACACCCAGGTTAACTCAAGGAACTGGCGAGCATCATAGCCCAGCCTCTGGCACGGATCTTTGTGAACTCCTGGTGCTCTGGTGAAGTGCCCAAAGACTGGAAGAAGGCCAATGTGGCTCATCTTCAAGAAAAGGAGGAAAGTGGATCTGGCAAACTATAGGCTCATCAGCCTGACCTCTATCCCGGGGAAGGTCTTAGAAAAGTTTATTAAAGAGACCATCCTTAATGGACTGGCCAACATCCTGAGGGACAGCCAGCACAGGTTTGTTCTGGGTAGGTCTTGCCTGACCAACCTGATTTCATTTTACAACCAGGTGACCTATCACCTGGACAAGGGAGAGGAGAGTGATGTCATATATCTTGACTTCAAAAAAAGCCTTTGATCTGGCGTCCCATGATCACCTCTTGGCGAAACTGGCCAACTGCAACCTTGGGTCCACCATGATCTGCTGCCTGGAGAATTGGCTCCATGGTTGGACCCAGAGGGTGGTGGTTGATGGAAGTCAATCGTCATGGTGCCCTGTGACCAGTGGGGTTCCCCAAGGCTCTGTGCTTGGACCTATTTTGTTCAACAACTTCATTAATGATGTGGACATTGGAATCAGAAGTGGACTGGCCAAGTTTGCTGATGATATCAAACTCTGGGGTAAAGCATCCACACCTGAGGACAGGAGGGCAATTCAGGCTGACCTTGACAGGCTCAGGGAATACTCTCGTGGACGAGAACATGATGGTGTTTAACACCGAAAAATGTAAGGTTCTCCACCTTGGGAAGAAAAACCAGCAGCATGCTTAAAGGCTTGGCAGTTTTATGCTGGTTAATACTACAGATGAAAGGGACTTGGGGGTCATGATTGACCACAAGATGAACATAAGCCTTCAATGAGATGCTGCGGGTAGTAAAGTGAGCAAAACACTGGCTTGCATCCATAGATGCTTCTCATGAAAATCCTGGGATGTCATTCTCCCATTGTACTCGGCCTTGGCGAGGCCGCAGCTGGAGTTCTGGATCCAGTTTTGGGCTCCACAATTTAAAAACGATGTGGAGAAGCTTGAGAGAGTCCAGAGAAGAGCCATGCACATGATCACTCCCATTCTCTCTCCCACTCCCCACCGCCACCGATGCCAGCTTCTTTGGCTACTTGCCACTCTTCCCCCCCACCACTGCCCCAAAATCAGCCCCAAAATCAGGGAGCCCCAAAAAATTGTGGATCGGCCCTGCCTATACATAAGCAACTGTGCCAGTATGGCTGTATCAGGAAACAACATTAACAGGAGGAAAAATCTCTTTCATCAGTATAACTTAAACCAGTTCCCCAAATGAACCGAACTAGACCAGCAGAAGGGTTTGTCACTGGTATAGCTATGCCTTTGCTGGGGCTATTACAGGCATTCCCATGTTGGTTATGGGTTTTCACATTACTAAACACCACAGGTATGCCAGCAAAACTTAAGTGCAAATGAGTTTCAGTGTTAGTAAAACATATTTTAAACATTCTTGTTGAGGTAATATGGTTTTTAAGTGTGGCTAGAGCAAAAGTTTTGGCTAAAACTGATTTTGAGGCTAGGTACTTACCTGGATTTGAGAACTACAGTTACAATCTAGGTAGAAGGAATCATTTTCAAAAAAGTATACGCTTGCCCCTCCTTGTATCAATAAATCAGATCCTGGATTAGATCCAGATATTCTGTGAGCACCACGTACTCTTACTTGTTAGAAAACACTGAAAGTATTCAGAATCTCACAGGACAAGCTCACCAACTTGTTGGTTGAAGTCCATTTTGTCTGAAACTGTATTTAAAATTGAAGTTTATCTGGTACTATGTTAAAATCAAATTCAAATATTCCTCAAAGACTAGTGTAGATGAGGCTTTAAAGGTGATATAAAATGAAAAAGTGTGTTTCAGATGCTTTAAAAAATGTCTACAATGAATTAAAAAAATAAAAGACGGGGGGCAAGGGGGTAAGATCTGCTCGGGTTTTTACATTAGATCAGAGGCCTTGTCTAACCAGTTGGGTAAGATGCTATAAATGACTGGATCAGTAAGAAGATTCATAAATACCAAGGTTGTGGAACCTGAATGAAATAGATATTTACTCTGTCAAACTTGTTAGACCTCTGTTTCAGTTAAATACATGTTAGAAGTCTTATATGCAATTGAGTCATCAGATTTCTTTCTTAAAAAGTATACTACTCCCATCCTTTCAATCAAAAGAGCTCAGTCTACTTCTGCAGGTCAGACAAAACAAGGAATATCAAGTTTGACAGTTTTGCTATTTTTACAAAGGAAAAGCAGGATGAATTATTGGAAAGGTACCTGTATATGCTTCAGAGAAGCCTAAAGTAGCAAGAAAAAAAAAAGCTCCCAAAAAACAGTGTACTTAAACCAGTACTTTCTCTTGGTTTAATCCTTGACACATGCAGACCATGGGAACAGTGAGCACTTTGTAGTTCTCTAACCCAGTGGTTCCCAACCCCTGGGCTGTGAAGGGTTGGCTGCTGGTCCACAGGAAGGTTGGCTGCCATACTGGAAGTCTGGAAGTGACTGGCATAAATATGCTGGTCCATGGCTTGCCAGTCTATGGTCACTTCTGGTCTGCGGTTTGCCAGTCCGCGGTCCAAAAAGGTTGGGAATCACTGCTCTAAGTATCCCTAGGCAAACAGCAACAGCTTTAAGGGAATTAAAGGGAACCCGTTCCTCCATTAGTAGGCAATAAATGATCTGAATAAGGGGTGGGCAAGGGCCTTTGCAACTATAAAGCAGGATGCATATATCAAAACTGGAGGCAAAAAAGCCAGAGACAGCATTGCTTCTTACTTCCATCAGACAGAGGCCCAGGACTAAGTTTCACATGTATCAGACATCTATTAACCTTTCCAAAGACAATGAAAGATGGAAGCCCCATGAAAAAAAACTGGAAGAAGTTTACGGACCTCCTCCTTCTGAGTAGCTATTGGGAGGAGGTATGTCGGCAGACCAAGTTCCAAATCTGTCATTTGAGTCACTCCTTGAGACAGAGTTACTCTCTTGGAACTGGACATTGATGCTGGCCTGAACTACCTGAAATAAAGTTATTTCTCTGTGCTCTTTAACTGTCCCTCTTTCAGAAATTCTGATCAGGTATAAATAAAACAAGTTACACTCAGAATACACCCACAGTGAATCCCTTATTCCTCCTTAGACAGCAAGGGCTTTGTCATGGGCTACTTCTCGGTAATGCAGTGTTGGTCAAGTTAGTATGGAGCAATGATGTCCAAGGAGAAGAATACTTAAGAATAATGAAGCATATCACTGCAAAGGTCAGAAAATACAAAGATTAAAGTCCTCCAACAATATTAACCTAGCTATATTGCACAAGTATTTTGGACTAGTTATGCTGTCAATGTATACCTTGGCACTTTGAGTACAAACAGCATGTCCAAATTCATGAGGCTATTGAAATTCCCAATCTTTGAACTTCATTCGTCATGCCCTCACAGTTGTAAACCCATTTTTAGCACTAGAGATGCACAAACTGAATGCCCTTATTTTCAAAAGGAATTAAAAGTAAGTAGAGATGCCACGATACAAATTTAAATGTGTACTCTTACAGCAACAAGCAAATAACCACAACATTAAAATAATGATAAAAACCTTAATTATACTTAAACTAATTACACAAATCAGCTTCTTACTACAGGTGTGACACTAAATCATAATGCCATGAGATGTGACTGTGTTAACACATTCACGAATGACAAAACATTCATCCACACTGTAAAGCTTAGATCAATGGTTCTAAACCGCTTTAGACTCAAGGCACTACTTGGAAAATGCCAGCTCCTAACTTTCACTTGTATCTTGACTACAGAAAAATAATAGAGCAATTCTTCTGTTGCAAAGAACTCAAAAAGATCTCAACAGGTCCTAGTTGCAATTTTTGGGTTGACTTTGTGAATTGTGTACACAATCCTTTAAGAGGATCTTGTGACACCCTGGTTAAGAATCACTGCCCTAGATACAACGGCCATATTTAGAATTGGACAGATGTTAAAATAGTCTTGCATTGAGGCATACAGTGGGTTTTTCACAAACTTGGAGTTGGTCTAACTTTGTTTCCATTGCTGAACTATCATGTTTCATGTCAGGGTAACTTCACTCATATAATACTCTGGGGAGCTCACATGCAAGTTCTTTCCCAGGTTCTGAAAAGCAATTATAGTCAACAATAGCAAAACTGAACTGAAGAGAAACCAGGCAGGCATGTGCCCAGAGTGAAGAGGTTTGCATTATTAATTCTCAGGCCTGACTACTCTTTCATTTAGGAAAAAAAAATTGCCAACAATAGAAAAAATAAAATTCAGCTCATCCTAAGAACACACCCTTCCACAATTACTTGCACTTACTTTTTTTTGGTGCCCTTTGAGAAACATGGTTTAACTTTGAACTGTTACAGGCATATCAGAGGATCCAGGCAGTTACTGCCAGATGCAGCAAAGTTGAGTATTCTTCCAAATGTCAGGATATCTTTCTGACCTGGGATAAGGATGTACAATAGAGTTGAACTTTTCTTTAAAGTTATCACAACAGCTAATGCACTTTCTGCTGCATGAGAAAGCATCCACTTCAGTGAGAAGAAAAAAAATGCTCTGCTGTGTTGGCTAGTCACAATGGAAGACATAGTGTTCGGTTTGTCACATCAATAGGAAAACTGGGAGAAAGTTAAATCTAAGGAATGTATCTGTATTAAATACCTGTCACAATCAAACCTAGTAGTTGTGACAGGCTTAACTTTTATTCTTTTTCTGGGCCTGTGGTGCTATCTGTAAGTCACTGTACAGTCAACAGACAACCTCAATATTGGTCTCAATTAAGTACAGTGAATTCTGATTGCCATTTTGGGGCCACCCTCATCAAAAAGAACCAACAGGAAGAGAATGGAGTGCAAGCTTCTGCTCTCACTAAGGACCACTTTCTGCCCTCACTATAATAGTAAGAACAGTATCCAGAGCAGAGTCAAGGCTGCATGTGACAAGTAGGTGGGAAAGGAGGCAGCCTAGTGGAAATTGGCTGTAATAAAATCTTATGAATAAAATAAGTCTTGACAAGAAAAAGTACCAGAGAAAGATTTACCTATTCTAAGTTTTGCTTTGCCTGCATCCAGGAACTGGGCAACTTCAGTTCTCCCTCACAGCTATCCCCTCCCCCTAGTAAAATAAAGGATTGTCCATTAATACCAATTTCCATGTTCTGAATAAGTCTGCCCACTTTCCCCAAACATACTGTAAACCAAAATGTAAACAATACCTTGCATCAAGGGCCCCATCTTTCCTGACTTCTCAACCCTGTCCATAGTGCCATAAGCCATCTTGTACTTCAGGCTTGAGAAAATTCTCCATGTTTTGAGCTCATTTATTCCCAGAAGACTCCTAGCAACCACAGACAGCCTCCAGTATGCCGGCCTGGGCCATGCCCCTCAGAACACAGCAAAGCACCTAAATGAAGAGGAAAGGGATTGTGGATTTATCCTACCAGACCATCCTTCATATTTTATCTTTTTCTGCTCAGCTTTATTCTTAATGCCCAGTTCAGTGGCCTTCTACAATCCCTTTGGATACATATGCTGATCACAAAGACAAGTTGAGTTCCACCTGGATCAGTTTTTCTCACCATATCCCAAATGGACACATCAAGTTGGTCTTGAATTTGCACCTGTAAAAACGTCTAAATCAAGCCATGGACCAATGCCAAGAGCAGAGTCAGGATCTTGTCATATGGGGTGGGGGAAGGGTCAAGAGCAGCAACTGGTACTGCAGGTGTGGCTACACCCCTGCTCCCAGCTTCTTTTTCTCCTGGCAACCAGGGCAGGGATCACCCTGCGGGAGAAGCAAACAAACACGTTTTTTTTTAAGTTTCTTCATCAGGTAAGAATCTATCTCTCTTGTTCATCCCTTCCACCCTTGCCCTACATGCTTGGTACCATGTCCCCGCCCCCTCCCAAGGCGGGTAGGGGGAAGACAGACTTCAAAACTGCTTCTGCCTGGCTCCAGCCAGGCTGCACAGGGAGCAAGACTCAGCAGGGGTAGCAGAAAGGAACACCTAGGGGACCAGGAAGGAAGGAGAAACCCACTCACTACCACAGCTGCAGCAAACAGGGACAGCAGCAGTGATAGGTGGGGGAGAAGAAGGGAAGGGAGGGGATGAGAGAGGAAATGCCACTGACTACCAAAGGGAAAGGAGGGGGAGAATTCTTACTTGTTTCAAGGCTTTTAAAAGAAGTGACTAATGCTCCCTTGGCATCAACTGAAGGGGGGCAGCTGCATTTACACCACTGCACCTGTTCTGGATCCACCCTGTTTGATGCTATACCCAAAACTAGTTAGCTGCTCAATGTTCACACAAAGAGAGGTATGCGCCTACCAGTACTTGCGTCAATTTCTGAGTAATACACAAGTGAGAGTTTTCTTATTGCTCCTTACCAAATGTAAGGAGACACTCTATGGCAGAATTAAATTCAGATTAATGACCGAAACAAAACTGTTGCCACTCTTAGTCCCTCTAGAACAGTGGTGGGCAATTATTTGGGCGGGAGGACTACTTAGGGAGTTTTGGGGAGCTGAGTGCTGGGGGCAGGGAGAAGGGCAATTGATCCTCTGTGGCCTTCCAGCCACAACCAAGAGCCTGAGGGGGTGCCCCGCACCACTCTGCTGCAGTTTGTGCTAAGTTAGGTAGCACATAGATTCCTCTGGCCCCCGCATCTATTTGCCACCCAGCCTGGCTTCCTGTTGGTGCTGCACAGTCCTAGCAACACAGCCACCAGCAGTCGCGCCACACCAGAAAAGCTGAGGACAGCTGTCTCAGGCCGAGCCTCCCTCACAGCTAGCACAGACTAGCAGTGGTGGCAGAAGCCCATCATGGCAGGCAGGCACCCACGATGGCTTTTTGGTGCACTACATTGTGCTCCTTCCCATGCGGACCCAGCTGTTGGCCACCACAGTGGCAGGATTGCGCAGTCACAGTGCCAACAGAACACAAGGCAGGGAGAGGGATAGGTACAGGGAGAAGGGGGTGGAGGAGTCTGTATGCTGCCTGACCTGGCCCCAGATGCAACAGAGTGGCGTGCATAGGGTGCAGCCCTCCCACCCTCAGGTGCTGCAGCTGGATGGGACAACTGGTGGGCTGATACAGTCCACAGGCCATATATTGCCCACCCCTGCTTTGGAGATAAGCCATAGCAGACTGTACCAGTTCGATCAAAACCAAGTCCATTTCAAAAATATAAAGGCGAACAGTTACAGAACATCTTAGCTGTGGCTTACCAGTATGTGCAAGGAACTATGATAGAGTTACAATTATTGGCTGTCACAGGAAGATAGACCTTGAATGTTTGTGTGGAGATAACTTGCATAATATAGTGCCCAATGCTTCCGTTCGGACTCAGTCTTTCAATATGCAAATCCATAAAGAAGTGTCCAAAAGACAATTTTCTCTATGTATTAAGTATGCTAAACAGGGATACCTATATTATTTTCTCCAATAGTTAAATAATAGGTGTATGTTTCCGCTATAAAATCATGTAAAAAATTAATGTGCAAAGGAAAGCATCACTGTTCCTTTTTAAAATGAGTTCTGTAAAGGGCTTGAGGGATTAGAAGAAAAACAAGTTTTAAACGCATGAAATACCCTCTCGGTAGCCCAGGATTGTGTAAAGATGGGTGTGCAATGTCACAATCATATTAGTTTTCAGGAACCTAAAAAGATGGCTGCTCTATTTCCTAGAAGACTAAAAATTCTAGAGTAAATAAGCAGAAAACAGGAGAGGAAAGACGTAAAACACATATACATCCTTTCAAGATGTCATTCAAGCCACAGATGTTGGGCAAACAGTAAAAGTAGAACTTCCAAAGCATATTCCAGTAGAACATGCAGTTCAGGAAGTGGAGCTCACCCACAAGAGTATTTACAGTATTGTAGCAGAATTTTTTTAAAGGATTAAATAGTCACAAATGAGAACATCCCATGTTATGCTAGATGGTATTAAAAAAGAAATACATGATATATCCTGCTGGGCTTGAGGCATCAGCCAAACAACTGTCTGAGATCACGGTGAAATTTCTGCTGTGGCTAAACTCTTTTAGGATCATCCATTAAAAAGATTCTTGCTACTTCCTCCAAGGGACCTGGAACTGGTCACCAGAAACAATTCATATAATACCAGTATGATCAAAGATGACAATTAATTTAAAGCCACATGCACAAGCCCTGCATATAGCCTCCTACCAATGTTAAGGTTTGATTAAGATTTCTCATGTACATGTGAATATTTATGCAAAATCTGGTGAGCACACATTGGGCCATTTAAGATATCATACCACATGTGGGAAGGGCAGGCAACAGGGGGCGCAAATGGCTGGGGGCAGGTACCAAGAAAGGGACAGGTGACAAGGGGGGGGCCCAAGTAAAAGGCCTCTTGCCTCCCTGCTGCTGCTTTCCTTGGTGCAGTGGAGACAAATTTAAGACAAATCCCATTAATTAGATTAAATACATGGAAAAGTATAATTTTATTATAGCTGTAAGGTTGTTATCGTCTTACATGTATAAAATATAATTATGGGGGTTTCACCTTAAATCCAAAGTCATCTTGGATTTCAGTAAATACGGTAATTGGAAACATGGCTACCAATACACCTAACTTAACTGCAATGCACATGAATAAGGCAACACATCAGTACCTGTGTTGAAGAGTAAGAGAGTTAGATATGTAGTGAAAATGGAAATTTGAGCTTCTTGAGTTGTGCACAATATAGATAACCCAACAGTTTTCCATTCTTTGTCCTTCTACTGCATCAAAAAACAACAGGGCAACTTGCACATGCTTTTGTAATAATGGCCTGACAGGCTGCTAGAAGCTGTTTATGAGGGATCCTAACCACAAGCATTTTTACATAAAAACACTGACCAGAATAGCTGTGGCCAAATAAGCCAGGGTGAAATACCTCTCTATACTGATATACTCCAAAATAAGAATGGCTCTCTCCAGTCTAGCTTAATCTGCAAAATGGATTCTAAAATACCTACAGTGCTTTGAATTCCAGAGAAACAGGCTGTGAATAGCTTTCCTGTTTAGACAAACACTGTGAACAAGTTTCACCTAAAGTGGATTAAAGGTAGGTTGTAAAAATAGCTATTGCAAATATTTAGACACATGTGAAGAAATTATGGTATGTTGTCCTTTTTTGTAAGAAAAAAACATATTGCATATGGGCTGGCAATATCACTTTTCATGTTCTGCTAGTACAAAATATTACTATAGATTCTACAGAACGTCAAAATCTATAAAACTACTGTGTTTTTTTAGGAAGCATATGCATTATAGAATGAGAAAGCTGGCATTCAAAAAAATAGAAATTATTTGGTAACACTAAAGTAGACTGAAGCCTTAGGGATATGGCCTCTATTCTTCAAATAGCCAATGCCTTTAGGGCTAATTTGAGTGGTACAGTAAGATTAGAAACTTTTTACAATAAAACCTAATTGACAGGCACCAATATAAGATATTAGCTAGAGTTTGTGCTCTAACAAACTACATTTAGACCCCTATAAAAAAGATCATTTACAAATTATAAACATTTAACTAGAGAATACTTTGATAATATATTGGTATCTGTTCTGTATGATGCTTTATTTGGCTGGGGAACTGACATAATCTAGACCTACAACACCAGTAAAAAACTACACTTAAGCTGTACCCCCCGCTAAGAGTGTTTGCTTATACAGCTCTGAGTAAGATCTATTCACAGCACTTACCTATAACAAGGGAGTCAGTCTTCCTTTACTTCAGAATTTGTAGTGTTCTATGTATTTCTGAACACTCACTAAGCAAGCTTTTACCAGCAAACCCTTCCTGGTCAAGTCTGTTTCTACATAGCTAAATGTATTTCCTAATCTGTGCGTTTCAAACTGGGACCAAACCACTTAACATGGTAAATCCAGACACACCAATGAAGCACCACTAGCACCAACCTCAAGCAGGTGCAACTTGCATTTAATCCTCTGAATTGCTGGGAAAGGGATGGTGCACATTTTGATTTCTCCTCCTCACTGGTTGGCACTATTACTGGGAAATCAGTGAACTGCAATCAGGGTTCTAAATACCAGTAGTAAATACTGACCAGATTTCACTGAGAGTTAAAAGCAAGAGAACCTGAGCTCTAAGACTGTAACACTACCTTCTTTCCATGCTGCTTACCTTTAGAAAATACTTAGGGCATCTATACACATGCTCTAGAGTAGGAGAGGGGACAGGGTGTTTTAATTAGAGCAGCTCTTGAAAGCTGTTTTAATTTAAAAGTGCCAGCAGCACCATGTGTATTCAGTGCCCTGCACTTCAAAATGACGGCAGGGATGAATTAAAGCTTGTTTGACACGCTTGGCTAAAGCTTCACTACTGCCATTTTGAAAGACAGGGACACTGAATACACGTGATAGAAAGGCTGTTTGATGAATTGAGTCTGCTCTGCTCTGTTGTATTCTAATTAAAATGACTTGGAGCAGGCGTCCTGCACGTGTACAGGCACCCAAAGAGGTCATAATGGGTAGGGTTTGTTTGTTTTTTTAAATAAAACCTTTGATCCTGTAACTACTTTCTGCATTCATCCAGGAACATAAATTTGTTTTACCATGAGCCAATAATTTTGTTCATATCTTGTTCTTCTCTTTTCTTCTTTTATGACTCACAGATGGGCAATTCAATACTCTGAAATATTTATAACAACATAGGAGGACATACATATGTGTTTTAAGTCTTCACTCAGAGGAATAAGTTAGATAATCCAGCTAAGTAAATAGTGATGTCCTGTGACTTGGCCTGATTAGCTATTGTCCCTCAAAATAGCAATAAACTCTTGTAATAATCTGCCCTAAAATAAGGATGAACCTTGAGGGAAATAAGCAAATATTTAAATTTAGTTTACAAACAAATACCCACCCCGTTCCTTTCATATACAAGAATAATTGAAGATAATAATTCAAAGGACATAAACCAAGTTTAACACAGTGGGCCGTATGATTGTATTAAAAGGACAAATCTTTGACATAAATCCAAGTTCTGGTCAGGCAAAGAACCAGATTTGGCCACAAGGGACAGAAAATTGTATTTCAAAAGACAAACGACAATCAGCATTACTTTCAACTAATAAAATATATAATTCTATAATTACTGAGTACTAGTATGACATATTAAAAGATCTATAAACAAAGCAAAAGTTGATGTATTTTTAAAAACCTTAAGCAGACTTGAAAAAGAAAAAAAATACTAGAACTTTGAATGAAAAAGATGCAAAGAAAGATCATTTAGACACTAGATGAAGTTGTAATTCAGATGTTCAAAACTAAACATAAATGCAGTAACATCAGATTCACTGATAGATGAAACAATATCTGAACTTCTATAGTTGCACAAACTCACTAAAAATAAATGCCTCAAACATACCACAACCTAAACCCCTCAAACATACCACAGCACTCCATGTGCTGAACCCCATCTTTTGAACTGCAAACAGCACACAGGCAGGCTCATTAGCTTGGACACTTTCATGATAGAGCTTCAGGTGTAGTTTGTTCAGTATTTTGTTTTATATTAATGTGAAAATATAGGGGCGGGTGGAAGGGAGATGAAAGAAGGAGTGGCTGGCATGGGATATATTGCATAGCACAGGGGTTTTTAACCTTTTTGCATCAGTGTAACCCTGGTGGCAGGACACCGGGGGGTGGGGCAGGGCAGGGCAGGGAGGTGGCACGCAGTTGAATGCGGAGTGGCAGCAGCCGCCACATACAGTCTTCCCCCGCTCTCTACATCCAGCAGCAATACGGGATGGTATGTGGCAGCCCCCCGTCCCCACCCACCCACCCACCTGCACATACCCCCTAAAGCCTTCTCAATTACCCCCTGGGGTCTGAGTACCCCCAGTTGACAACCCCTAGCATAACATAATGGATAACAGTATGCTCCCATAAACTTTTTAGCAAATTGTTAGTCACCACCCAGAGTCTAATATAAGCATTTCAGGATGAATCTTAAATTACAGTTTACTGTTCCCTTATTTCAAAATCTGAAAACTTTAAAGAGATTTTGCAAAATAAGGGCTTCTCCTCTTCCCCTAGGTTCAAGAGCCAAAAAACATGGAATGAATGAATGTGTGATCTGTGGCCGTTTTCCAAGGTAAGCGTTGCTAACTTGAAGTTCGACAGGTAATGGATTTTCTTTTCCCCATCGGGTCTCCTGATGCTATAGAAGTGATCTGTTATTTTACATTCTCTAGTAATCTGCATAAGCTAGAGAATAATGAATTAAGACAATTTTTTGTTTTTAAATCCTGCCTGGGATTACTGGTAGAAATGAAAACTACAAAAAGGTACTGGATAAGGATCGTCTCTTAACGTATTACTCTTTAATGTACTAGACTGGAGTAATACGGCATCAAATCTTACAGTTCAGTGGTTTTGTTTTTACAATCCTAAAATAGTGAGCAATGAATGAACTACAAGTAATTTAAAGAACTTTCTGAAATTCTTTATTCAGTATCTATATATAGTCTGAATGGTATATTGAAATGTCTCAAAATACCCAAGTACTTCTCATTATAAATTTTAAACTGATAACCAATCCTACATCTGGCATGATCAGTAATATTATTAAACTAGACCCTTCATGGCCTAAAGCATATTTATTTTTAGTTTGATTTACATTTAGTAAGCATGTATTTAGATGTCAGACCAAAAATCTCCTATAAATTACACAACAAAACCTCCCCTTACATGAGTATCCCATTGACTTCCTTAGTGAATAGCTATGCAGACTGAGTGCTGGTTAATCTTTGGTGAGTGGATGGAAATGAAAAGGAAGTCTAGGTTTGCTAAAACGTGAAGAAAATAAATTAAATTAAATTATGGAGCAGGCAAGAAAAGTGGATTCTGTTGTGAAGCAGAACTTGTTACTTGTACACCTCAGGGCATGTCTACAAACACACGGGCTATGTCAGGTAAGTGCCCCTGAACAACCCAGGCTGCTCAGCAAGGGGGAAAAAGACAGCGTAGGAGAAGAAACTCTTCCTAGAAGCAATATTCTTAATAAAGTAAACATGATGGACTAATTCATTTCCCTTCTCCCACTGTCTGTCACTCACCTTCAGACTTAATTTTTCAGAACAGAAACTACATCTATAACTATTAACCAGCTTCTTTTATGATACTAGTTTCCCAGATGGCTCTGAATTTCCTCTAAGCTTAGAGCAGGTCAAGTTTAAGACAAACTGAAAATTTTACTGAAACAAACATCAAAATTCTCTGAAGACATCCACAGCCCTAGAAGCAGCACAGACTCCAACAGTATCATCTAGTTCATCGTGACAACTTAATGCTGCTTTTGAAAGAGTCACAGGATTAGCAAACCCACCATGTTCATTTTTCTGCTTTTCACTGCAGTCAATACAGAGCCTACCCCCAGCTGGCCAAGACCACAAGCATCATGCTGCAAGCTGCACCTAAATAGTTGCTTTTACACAGATGCTGTTGTAAGGCATTTTGAAATTCTGAGGGAGTACCTCAATGTCCTCAATACTCAAGCAAGTAAACCGCTCTGGTGGTTGTTACCTGATGCTTGTGGAACTGCCTGTCCATCCTTTTCAAGCTTGTCTGTAGACATGTTTTAGTCCAATGTGGCAGGTTAGAAGTGGCTCTAGCTGTGCACATTCATTCTTGCCTATCCCAGCTGTAAAAAGGGCATGGGTCCAGAACAATGAGATGAGCAATGTCTGCTTTTGGATTCACTGTTTTACACAGCAAATTACAAAGGAAATTAAAAAGTAGTGGAGGACACTCAGAAGGTAGAAGTAGTATCTCTAGGCAAGAAAACCATGAAAGTTTACATGGCAGAATGGTAATTGTGCTCAATGTATATTCCCTCTATGCTGACCAGCAGTTCCAGAGAGGGGACCCCAGGTGTAGAGAAGAGACATTTCATAACCCACATCCACATGAGGAAGATGACCACAGAATTATGGAGGCTTGCCCTGACACTACAGCACCAGATATGTGGACGATGAAAGCCATCTCAGACCACAAATGGGCTTGTTACCAGAAACAGACCACCTAAGATTGTTACAGGTAGGCAGTTAACCAATTTGGTGTTGGTCAGCCAACTGTTGATGTATACACATTGCTACGTGAGGTTACTGCTATAGCAGGATCCTCTACCCATAGGTAAATCACAACAAGTTCTGAAACAACAGTTGGGATTTCTAAATTGTAGTGGTGCTATCTGGACCACAAACCTGCCCATTACAAGCATAGGAATAAGAATGGATACTAGTTTTTTCAGCTTGACAAAGTCCTGCCTAATGCACCAGTAATGTGCACGGCAGCAGGGTGTTCAGAAGATCTGCTGCTTGCTTGTTTGGACAAGAAGGAACCATATTTGGGGGGGAAAAGGGCATCACTAGTGTTTCTGTGCCCTGACTAATTAAGTTGCACATCAAGATAAGAACAGCAGATAGAACACTGGTGTGTTTTATTACAATTGTGACTGACAAAACACACACCTGGGTGACAAAGCAAGAACATTGTTGCCTACAGACCCATTTAAGTGCTGCTAAGTCCAATGCCTTTGATATTATTTTGGCATTCTGCATTACATTTATGAAGATAATGGACACTATTTATCCACTTGTACTAGACTGCAAATGAAAGAATGCACCTCTGATAATGAGAATGAGTCAAAGACAACAACAGAAATAACAGTGCATCTTGTATGCCTATATATTTGCATTGCAAAGGGAAAATGAATGGGGAAATATGACGCTATGTAATGCTGGTTTTTCCATTCTGGACTAAACGTCCTTTTAAAACCTTTGTTACTGCTATAGCATCATGCAAGTACTTGGAAAAAATCTGAGAGGAAGTTATAGCCAAACATTTTTATTATAAAGTTGGAATACCCAAATAGTACAAGAATACTCCAAGAATCAAAACAAGCAGCCCAGATGCCAGATGATAACACCATGTTACCTGCCCCAATCCATGCCATCACCCAAATAATGAAACTGCACATCAGCAGTACATCTATTTACTTTACTTGAAGGAAGCACAGAGTGTGAAAGAACACAGTACATCTTCCCAGATACACTTCCATTCCAGGAGTGCACAAACTGACTGCCAGCAGAATTATCCAGTGTCCACTGTGCATCTGACATGTGATATCATGAAATCTAAGTTTACAGCCTGCTGGCCAAAGCAACCTTTGTAGCTGATATTAGTGTTCGAGGGAGTCTGCAGTAAGTTTGTTCTTCATCTGCTGCAAGTAGAGGAGTTAGGAACTGTTACTTCAACAGCTTCAAATGCTTATCTAAGCTGTGCCAAAAGTCATTCTGCATTTCTTGGCTGTCCCTGATCCTCTTTTCCCCCCCATCACTTGTAGGTTTAGGGTTTTCTCCAGAAGCATGGGGGATCTGAATTGGTTCTGCAGAGGTGGAAGCTCCTGCCAAAACAATGAAATAGAAAGTTGTATTTAAGAAAGAATGTAAAGAGACAGATGCAGTTCTGTTACAAGCCCACAAAATGATACTCATTACTTTGCGTCTTTTAGCTCATCTCTACACATCTACTTGGTTAGCAACAACTGTATTCCAACTTACCAGTTCACAGAGTCAAAAAATATATATATTTAATTCTTTTTCTTTTTTAATTTTTGTAAAAGCTTTGTGGCTCTGGTTGGCCATTAGATCAGTGGTCTCTTATCGGCAACAGTAGCACTGGAGGATGTTAATTTGCTGGAGGTCCCAGACCGCAAAAATATAAGAATGTTTCTGGACTTTCCACAGAAAACTATTTGTATGTATCAACCCATTATTTTATTGGCTGATAACTAATAAGCATATGAATGACCAGAGAAGGTTAGTAAATAGAGGAACTGGCCTGGGAAGATTCTTTTGCCCAAGAATCTCACTGACTGTCTTGAATTTCTCCTGTACCAGAAATTCTTAAGCACTATTAGCCAGAAATTATGAAACATTAACAGGAAGCTGAACCAGCAGTAGATATCTGAACAAGCTCCAGGGTTTTTCAACCCTGTCATAACAGTGTACTGAGACCCAAGAACATAAAGGAGGCCAAGCACCAAGGCACTTTTCCACTCAATACTGCCAGCAAGCCTTGTAATACATTCTATATGGGACATCACTTTAAATGGACCCAGCATTTGGATTCTAGATGCTTGTTAAGCCTGAAATCCCAACTTTGAATAAATGTGACAACAGCAACCTATTACATGTCTTAATGGGAATAATGTACTAAGTGTACATTTAATTTTTTTTCTCTGCTTGGAGCCCATCTTGGATAATATATGGTGGGAGAGGGTAGACAAGGAAGCCAGGAAAGTGAACAGCTTCTACCTTCAGTTGCAGACAAAGCTACTCCACAGTATGGAATACCATCCATAACAACAATTGGATCGATTATAAAACAACACAACCCTCTCACTTATGTTGCAATTTCCTCCACAACAAAAGTAGTGGCTGTCTTACCTGGCTCTGGCTTTGATGCTGGCTTCCTCTCCGATCCATTCCTGGGGACTATCACCAAGAACAGCCAGGAAATTTGGTCCGAGAGCATCTTTTAGCCACATGGCCTGTTCCAGGTCCAAGGTCCATTTCTGATCCGTGCGTCCCTCACTACCAAGGTTCCCTCCTCTGCTGCCTCCAGTAGTTGTTTCCTCATCTAATAATCAGACCCCGCTGCCTTAAAAGTCTGTCAAACATGATAACAAGTTTTGACAGAGCACTCCACATTGCCCTAGGAATTAACTCCCCATCCACCTGTCCCCACATGTCCACTACAAGGACATGCTATATATTTAGTTGGCATCCTTGCAATAAGTGCCTTTGCAGCCTTTAGTTTATACCCAACATGGGGCTGCCTTTCACCTGGTGCCCTCTTCCTCCAGCTTCTTTATGTGAGCATTTCAAGGTACATTTCCCGAAGTCACATTCCTTCATACACTCACATCAGAGGACAATCAGAACCATGGTGCAAACATCTGGCAAGATAGCAGAATGCTGGGATGAGGATCTCTGGGGCATTAGTGCATAAAGGTGGAGGTGAGCTGATCTGTACAAAAATGGAGCTAGTAGTATGAAGAAAGAAGCTCAAATGCTGACCAAGTGTACATAAGCCACAGGTGGCTTCTAGTGCCTAGGATGAAAGTGGGAGGCAAACAGAAAGGCTGTTATGCCTGGAGAACTATGGAAAGGCACTGGAGGAGTTCCAGTTTGAATTCCATAATCTGTGCTTCAACTGCATCCCCACTGCAAAGTAGGGGAATTAAGAGCTTGCATTAATGGAGTCTATGCTGTAATTTTGCTTACCCAGCTAAGGGCATATGTTCAGAGACCACAGTAAGGGCTTGTGTGTGGACAGTATAGGACTTGCATCTTAATATTAGGTAAGAACTTGAGTCAAATCAGCAGGGGTCACATAACCATTTTACTCCCATTTTTTTCCTTCAGTTCTGCTGAGCCCTCCTTAAGCATCCAAAAGCCTCTCCTGTATCCCCAAAACCAAACCAAATGAAACGAAAGTACCCTGCCAGCAGGCAAACAAAAGGCAGCCTTCTTGCTATTTTGAAAGTTATGACCTCTACTTCCACACACTTCATTCATTTTTATGAGGTAAGATGTCTAGCTCTGGTTGGAATACATAACCCTTCGCTCTCAATTTTCTTCTGCTCATTTAAAAAAAACCCCAAAAACTTCAAGTGAGAAAAAAAATGTGAGTGCTCTACACACAACACAACCATTAAACATGTTTGTGTTTTACCTAGTTAAAAACAGTCACCTTAACTGGTTACAAGTAACATGATTTGGTTTCTTTGAGCAGCTTTTCTGCTATCACAACTATTTATATGCCTTCATTGAGTACTCTGCTTATTTTTCCCTAAGAAACATTTGGAGAGGTATTCTATCTAGCTGTCCTTATTAAACCTATTCAGAGAAGTATACAACAGTATGTGGAGCAGTATTTTTGGATGCCTTTACTATAAAGAATTGGATGGAAAAAAAAAAAAAAAAAAGACATGTTTTTTACTCTAACTGTGCAGCTGTGGTCCAGTATTATACAAGAGTAAGAAAATTGAAGTGTATGACCATTACACTGGAAATCCATGTACTAAGGAAAGATATGTGCAGTACGTCCACAGATATGGTTATTAGCCATATTAATCTAAATCGGGCAGAAGACAGGGACAGTTTCTAAAGGTGACACCCTGCTTCAACTCATTCAGAGGCTTGAGGTTTTTGTAGGTAATAATGTATTTCATCAAATAGTATGAATGGACTGGCAGCAGTCCATTTCACTTGGCTGAATACAGCATGGGGAGTGTGGGAAGTTACCATTACCATGAAGCCTTATATTGTCTATGTCTCAATGTGTGTTTAGGAAATGGAAGACTGAAGCTGTACTTTTATTCAAGTCATTTACTACTCTAGGGGTCTACAGAATGTTATCATTTTTAAACATAATTCAAACATTGTTCCTGTGTGGAGTGGATCACCTCTCCAAAGGTCTGTAACTGAAAGATTACTACCAAACAGTAGCTGAATAGGCAGATGGTTATAGGAAACAAAACTGAGTTACAAGCTTCTTCACCAAAGTCAAGTTGTTCATCGTATATTTTCTCCTTCTCCACTTGTCCGTTTCCTCCAATCCTTTGGATTTGCATGTTAAAAGATATAGAAATTGGATCCCTGAGGAATCTTCTGTGGGGATGGGAAAGAATTATCACTTGCTCATATACCAGAACAGGTTTTATGGTCCAATTCAGTTTAAATAAAAAACAAAAACAAACAAACAAACAAAGAGCTTCCCTTCCTTCTCTTGACAATGAGAAAGACCTTTCACAACCTTTCTGCTCATCCCACCCTTCAGCTCCAATTCCATGAAGATTTTATCATCATAGCAGTCTTTCTTGGGGCTGATGGATCAGATTTGAAGCAAATCCCTTAAGAAAATGGCTGCTAAAATAAATACAAGATATATCCAAGTCCTTGACATTCCATAAAGGAACATGATAGAGCTCCATTTCATATGCCGATGTCACTAAGCTATTGGCAGCACTTCCTTTGTCTCTTAGTTCTCTTCTCATATCTACTTTTCTCTCTTATTCTGTTCCTCCACATAGGGCAGTCAGCAGAAGCAACATTCAGTGACTGGCTCAGCACTTCATTAACACCACTAAATGAGGGTGAAAGAGAAGTCAGAGATAGAATCCTTCCTTTCTGCTCGGGATGCACAAAGAACGAACATTACAGAGCTGGATGACAGAGAGGAAGAGTAAAGCATCCTACATCTACAGTCCCACACTTATTCAAAAGGCCAAAAAGGTTAACATAAAGAAACAATCAATTTAATTTGATTTTAACCTGCTGTGCCATCAAAAACATGCCATACACAGAAGCAGAAGAACAATTTATTTTTCTTAAACATAGGTGCAAGGACTATGAGCAGAACTCCAATGTGGCATCTCCTCTGGGCTATCTCCTTGGATCTAGATGAAAGAACCCTGCATTATCACCACCCTTATGTTCACTGTGAGTTTAAAGCACATTTTCTTAAAATCCTGCACATGTTTTCCAGCTCTGGATTACCATACCAATTAAAAAGAAAAGAAGCTACTGTAAAATATCTGCTTATGAGTTCCCACATCATACAGCGGTTGGGTTGGGTTGGCTTGGAAGACACCCCCAGAGGTCATCAAATCCAATCCCCTGCCTGAGGCAGGGCCATCCCCATCTAAACCATAAATCAAAACTCCTCCTAAAACTGCCATGAACCCCGACACTCGGAGATGGAACTTCTGAGCCTGCTACAGAGGGGAACCTGGGCAGCCAGCATCTTGTCTCTATAAAACATGGTCAGTTTCATGCGGTTTAATTTCCAGCAAAATGGTTGGAAAAACCAGTGGGGGCCTTAGTGACAGGTCCTTTGCAAACAGCCATCTCCCACCCCCATGCTTAGTGGGGAATCCACCAGCTTGGGAAGCAAAGGGAGTCCCCACCTCTGGCAGGACTCATGTGGCAGGGGAGAGAGAAGGCAAAGGAGCAGGAGAGGTACCAAGTTTGGGCCGTGCCACAGGTGCAAAGGCACCTGGAGCCGGCAGCAGCACCCTGCTCCAGCATTGTCAGGTGTACAATAACTATTTTATTTATACAGCACCACACCTAGACTCTAGGCACCCCGACCAACTTTTAGTAGCGGGCCCCCCTTCACTACAGATAATAACACCACCACCATTTTGGGGCCCTCTTTGTATCCAGGCCCCAGGCAGCTGCCTGGTTTGCTCATGCCTGTGCCCGGCCTTGTATTTACGTGATAATTTCAACCCTTGTATAATCAACGACAGGAAAAGCGCTCAAAACCCGGATCATTTGAGGAAGCTCATTGGTGCAGCACAGGCAAAACCCACATCACTCTCAATGAGTCTTAACCGGCTTTGGGGTCCACTTCGAAGACCCAGTCACAGGGAGCAAGATCAAGTACAGAAGACAGCGACTTATTTGCACTTTTTCAGCAAAGCCGATCACTTCGGATTTCAGACCTGGCATCGCTGCCCTGCCCCCCG
Source organism: Caiman crocodilus (assembly GCA_030014935.1). NCBI lineage: Eukaryota > Metazoa > Chordata > Crocodylia > Alligatoridae > Caiman > Caiman crocodilus. The sequence goes on from JAGPOW010003648.1 coordinate 43,075,512, forward strand.
CCCCGGAGCCAGGAGCCGGCAGGGGGCAGCGGCGGGGCGAAGCCGAGCCCGGAGGCGGCAGCAAAGCGCCCGAGGGCAGCGGCCGGGCCCCAGCGGGGTGCATGCGCGGGCCGGGCCTGGGCCAGGGCCGCCCGGTGCTGATTCAGCTTCCCCGCCCGCGGGCCCGACCGCCGCCCTGCGCTCTCCCCCCGGCATGGCCCGGCCGGCGCTACCTGAGGCGGTGTACCAGCTGCCGGCGTGGCTGGCCTCCCGGCAGAGAACCCGGTTGGACATCTTGGTGCCGGAGCCGCCTATGGTGTTGAGGGGAGAGGGCAGGAGACGGGCCCGGCCGCGGCGGCAGCGCTGATTCCGCTCCCTTCTCCAGCTCCGGCGCCGGCGCCGGCTCCTCCTCCCCCGGCAGAGCCCGGGCCCTGGCGGGCGGGGGCGGCACTGCCGAGGGCGGGGCGGGGCGCGGCGCGCTCCCGAGGGCGAAGGAGAGGGGGCCACGGGCGCCTGGGGACAAAGCCCGAAGCAGCCGCCGGCAACGAAGTGCGAAGACAAGGAGGCCGCGCCGGCTGCGGGGTTTGGCCCGGCTCGGCTCCCGTGGAAGTAAGGACTGCACAGGAGTGGGCCCCTATTGGGCGGCGAAAGGAAAAGCCTCGCTCTGATTGGGTGCCCTTACCCCTATCGTGTCCTACCCCTTTCCCCCCCGCCCCAGCATCCCCGTTTGACAGGCCAGTGAGAGGACGGCGCCCTTTATTGGAGGAGAGAGCAGAGGGGCGGGGTCCGCCGGCAGCGCCTGCTTGGATTGGCCCGCCGCGTTGCCGGGGCGATGGCTTCTGGCCTCGCTGATTGGCGAGCTTGTGTCTCTGTGGTGAAAGGGAAGATTCCAGGGGCCAGTCAGGTGCGGCGGGAGGGGCGGGCGGGGACAAGGGGGGACCTGAGCTGCCCCCTGTGCCTTCCCCTTCCCCCCACCCTACCCCTGCCGGAGCGCAGGGCAGGGGGAAACCCTCGCTTTGCCTCGGCTGCCTGCGCGCATGCGCCTGGGGAAGGCGGGCTCGGGCACGGCCCGTATGGCAGCAGCAACTGAGTAGTGCCAGGCCCGCGGGTGCCGACGGCAGGGCGGTGGCTGCTGCTGCCCCGGCTTGCCCGGTCGCCTAAGCTGCTCTGGGCACTGCAGACACACAGTACATGTTCCTAAGCACAGAACCGGCGTCCGTGGCAGGGACATGCAGAGAGTGGATCGTGGCTCTGCCCCAGGCCCTGTCGCTGCGCTGCAATCCCAGCTGCCCACCTCGTTCCCATACACCGCTCCCTGCCCGCCTTCAGCCCCAAACCATCCACTCTGCTGAGTTTTCCCTCCCTGGAGGGGTCCCAGCCTGGCCTCTAGGCCGACCCTGCCCACTCCCTCCATGGGAGATCAACTGCCCTGCCCCCTGCTGTACTGGGCCAGGTCAGCACCCCATCCTACCCTGCACCAACTCACCCAAAGTCTAGTAGTCTGGTCCAAGGCTACTGCAATTATATGAAGGGAGCAAAGCCATTGCAAGCAAACTAGTAGCTCCTACAAAAATGAAGCCTGTTTAGGGCAACCTGACCATATTTTGCCTGATTTTCAACATGCAAAATACAGTCACAATACTCTTCCAACTTCCTTATATTGGCAATTTGTGTAGGAAGATGCCTGGGAAAAGGAACTGAGATTTGGGAAGGAGTATAATAAAGAGGTCATTCCTTCTCTCTTTCCCTCCTTCCCGCTCCCTGCCCCATGCATTCTGTATGTATTCTGTATTCCGCTCCCAGGGCACCCATTGGAGAAAATGTGTGGTACATGCTTCATCTTAGCTATAAAAGACAGGAGTGTGGGGGGTTCATTTTTTATTTTTTTTTATATGTAGTCCCCATTGAAAATAAATTGAGTTAAATGATAAGGAACAAGCTAGCAGTACTTAATTAGCTGACAAATTCAACACAATGGTTTCAAAATTAAAAATAAAACGTATTTTATTCACTCCACTGCTATAAACTGCTGCATGGAATGTGCCTAAAAGTCTAAAACAGGTAAAAGAATACTACATTGCAAGTCCTCAAAATCCCCATCTCTTAGTCATCACTTGCACAATCACAGCTAATGATTGTTATGCATTGTTATACATCCTCTCTGTAGTAAGCAATTGTTAATCCTCTGGATTATGGTATATGTGTAAAAGGTCTAGTTGGGTGCCTGATGAATCTGCTTGTATGGAATCCTGCAACCATCATACCAAGACTTTCAACTAGAGGTGCACTGATATATTGGTTGCATATCGCAGGAGTTGTCAACTGGAGGTATGTATATCTACGGGGGGTACCTGAGAAGGCCCTAAGGGGTACGTGTGGGTGAGGATGAAGAGCCACCATGCACGATCCCATGCTGCACGGTCCACCCAGCCGAACATGGAGGGCAGGGGAAGCTTGCATGCTTGCTTGCTGGGGGGCCATGGCACACAGCTGCCACCACTCCACATTCAGCTGTGTGCCATTCCCCTCCCAGCACTGTGTCTGGCCAGCAGGGTACACTGCTCCACGTCCAGCTGCCAGGGGTACACTAACCCACAAAGGTTGCAAACCCCTGGCATATTGGTTCAGCACTGATAAAAGGGAAATTAACATTGGCCTTTTTTGCCCAGTATAGCTAATAACGTCACCAACAAATATTATATGCCTTCTGGCTGAGGTCCCAAGATACCATGTGTATGCACACAGCTGCATGCATGCCTACGGTCAGGAATGCAGTCAGGCAACATGGACAGCAGCACCCTATAGGTAAATCTGTGGAGGGGACCGGTGTAGGGGAGGGAAGGGGCCTGGCACAGAAGATTGAGGCCCCTACAGTGAGGGAGGGAGTGAGGCAGGGCCTGGTGCCTAGCCAGGGCAGTGATTGGGACCCGGGGCTGAGGCAGGGAGCAGGACAGAGCCGCAAGTGGCTCACCTGGGGTGGGGGGAAGCTTCCCACTGCTATGCAGGGTGGGCGGGGAAGCTTCTCATTGCTGTACACACTCCCCTGAGGGAAATATGCTGGAGGAGGGCATGTGCCTCCCCAGATTTGTGCACAGAGCAGGTGCAGGCTGCTCACTGGGAATGGGGCTCTCCACTCTGCTGCCTTTCCCTCAGGAGCCCCATGCTGGCTATGCGTCTCCTGTTTGTCCGGCAGCGCTTGGGGCAGCTAGTTGTCCCTCCTGCTGCTGAGTGGGCAGGGGATGCACAGCCAACGAGGGGCCTCTGGGGCAAAGGCAACAGAACAGAGTCCCAAGCCCACAGTGGGCAGCCTGCATCCACCCTTGCCCTGCTCAACTCCACTCCAGTTAAAAGCATTCCTGTGCTCAAAAATGATGGCGGTGGCACTTGAATGAAAGGGCATTTAATGAGCTATGGTTCAAGCACCCCCACCACCATTTTTAAGTGCCAGGACACTGATCCCCTGGACAAGCCACCCGCAGCTGAGCAGCGCCTCCAGTCCCTCCCCTACTCCCTCCCTCACTGCAGGAGCCTTGATCTGCCTCCCCCATGCTCCCCACATCCCTTCTCCACAGACTTACCTGCAGGGCACTGCTCTCTATGTTGCCTGACTGCATTCCTGTAAATCAGTTATCAGATTGATATTGGCCAATATGGTTGGTTAATAAGTGGTATTGACCAAGAAAATCTTTATCGGTGCACTCCTACCTTCAATGCATATGCCTAGGCAAGAGGACTGGAGGCTGCCCAAGGCCTACCATCCTCCCTTTAGACTGCTGAGACAGAATCCAAAGGCCAGACCAAGTCCAAACATTCAGTGCCTCAATGGTTGTAGCTTCTGTCAGAGAGCAACAGATAAGAACTGCTGCTGACTGCCCAAGTCAGCAGTTCCCAACCTTGGGGTCACAGCCCCTTTTGGGGTCACAGCAATAAAAAATGGGGTTGCAAAGACACTTGACAGAGTTGACTGATTATGATGAAATCACAGGAAAAGCAAGACATGGCAGGTTCCCCTTGCAGGCTGGCAGAGTTCCAGCCTGCAAGAGGCTGCTTGGCCTTGTGGGGAGCAGGAAGAGGGCAATCAAACAGGGGGTGCCACATGCATGTGCACAAACACACATGCACGTGGTAGCCAGGCAGCATAGACAGCATCTCCTTCCAGGTAAGTCTATAGGGGATGGAGGTGAGAGAGGAAGTGGGGCAGGCCTGGGGATGTTGCCCAGCCAAGCCTGTGCATGTGGCCCAGGCAGAAATGCAGGGCCCAGCTGGGGGAGCAGGATCGAGCCATGTGTGGCTTATCCAGGGGCGGCAGAGGGGCTGGCTCCCCACTGCTGTGCACACTCTCTTGGGGAGAGAGGCATGGGATGGCACCTGCCCCCCAGATTTGTGCATGGGGTGGGGCCAGAAGCATGCTGCCCATTGCAGGCTTGGGGTTCCCCACTTTGCTGCCCTCCCCCACAGGGCCTCCATGACCCAGTGAGCAGGACCCTGTGCGGGAAGGCAGTGGGGTAGGGAGGCTCAGTGCCACTGCCAGGAGCTCCACACCAGCCACTTCACCATGGTGAGGCACCCCCTATCCATCCGGCAGCAGCAGGGGGCACAACTCCATGTCACCACCACTGTTGCTGGGCAGGCACGGTTGCCTCACCATGGCGCAGCCAGCATGGGGCTCCCAACAGTGGCACCAAGCCTCCAAACCCCACTCTGCCTTCCCACAATGGATCCCGCCCACTGGGCCACAGAGACCCCGAGGGGGAGAAAAGCAGGGTGGGGAGCCCTGAGCCCTCAGCGGGCAACCGATATCCTTCCCTCCCGCCCCAACAGCTTCCATTCTGGCCATGTCACCCATGGGGGGAGGGAGCATTGATCTTGTCTGCATCATTTTGAGGTTGCAAAAAATTTCCTATGTTTAGCTAGGGTTATGCTAAGGAAAAGGCTGGGAAGAATGGGCCTAATGCCTCAGCAAAGGTCCATTTCTGTCAGGGTGTAGTCCCTTAGCCTTTCTACAGCCAAGGAGTACCTACAAGGTGTGGGAGCTAGGGTTTTGAGGCATTTTATACTTGCCTTATTCTGGATGTTGCAACATTGTCGTATTTTATAGGAGCTACCCTGCCATGAGTAACCCCACCACATTGCCACCAGGCCCTCTAGTCAGATGGAGTTTAATTCTGATCTAGGACATACTTCAAAAGTAGGGATGTGTTTTCTCATATTTCCTCAACATCCATATCTTAGTCATATCCAGAGTCCTGCTACTACTTTGTCCTCTGTTATATTCAGTTCCTCCAACAGGAAATTTGACATGCAGATCAAAAACTAGAGGAAATGATGATGCATAAACCATGGAGGAATATTTGCAATTGTTATGGACATAAAGTCCAGGACAATGGTTCAAACAGTTTGCCATCTTGGATTCTTTCAGTGTCCTTAATGTAAATAGCAGTATCCTATTAAAGCTATCACAAACTTTACTTCTTTAAGAAGATATGGGATAATTCTTAACTTGGTTATACCATATAAATCATGAAAAGGTATTAAGACTTTTCCCAAATCAACCCCCAACCTATTGACAGGCATTCCAGCTGTCCATAATGTCAGATAAAATTCTCCCATTCTGTAGTTAATACAATCTGTGTGCTTCTACCCTCATCTTCTAAGAACCTAAGAATGACTATAACTAACTTTTAACGGAGACCTAATATTAGATAATCCATCATGAATGCTAATCATAAAATGGTTCCAGATTTCTTCTAATAGGACAAGTGGGGTTCTACTTCTTTCTTTCCTTTTCTCTCTATCCCTCTTTCTTCATCAGCGTACTACAATTCTGACTTCTTGCTTCAAGTATCCTTGCCAGATACTTGGTTGGTATCAGTCCAGTTGTATTCTTTGAAGCCAAGGTGTCTGCTAGCTTTAAATATAAATATCAGGTGCTTTTTTTTTTTTTTTTGAGATGTACAAGCTGTAAGTAGACTTCCACCTCTGGTTCTTCTACAGCTGTGTTTACACGTCTCCATTATCTGTCAACCAACACTGCCAGTGGCATAAGATTTTTCTGACTGCTAATACTTTGGTTTTCCTTTTTCAGTGGGTGGTAGCCACATCCATGTTTCCAAATACATTACTGCCTAAATTGATAGACCGTTGGGCCTGCTTTCACTATCCCTAAACTGCTCTAATTTACTTTCAGAAATAATCAGTGATTTGCAAGCTCTAATGACGTTGCCATTTTGGATCACTATCCTTTCCAAGCCTTCCTTCAGGCCTTCTCCAAGTTTTTTACTACTTTTCTAGAAAAGCAGCAGCATTGCTATATTGCTTCCCTAACAGGTGCTTAATCAGAAGTTGAAGCTGCCCAATCTGTTATGTATCTTTGTTCCAGGGTCCCCACCTTTCCTGTAATTAAATATGATAAAGGCCTGTTATAGTATGTATAGTTAATTCAGATTCCAAGGGAGTAGACCATAATTTTCCCAAAACAAAGGTAAATCATTCAATTTACAGAAGCTATAGTTTGCTTGGTTTCACTCTGTCTCCAGCTTCTTTCTTGTCCTTTCTGTTTCTGAATCAGCAGTTTCTACGGCTCTATCACATCCAAATCTCCACTCCCTTGGCATGTAACAGGAACTGTGGGAGGGGATGTACAAAGCAGTTTGCCTACTAATCTGTTTCCATCCCTTCCCCCACCTAATTCCTCATCTGCTCTGTAACTGGACTGCTGCCATGGAGACACCAACAGACCTCAAAGACCTCCTCCCACAAAACAGCTAGGAAGAGGGAGAACTGGAAAGAAGAGCACAGACAGCACAGCCATTGGAATGGGGGAGGAAAAGCAGCATAGTCACCTAGGTGGGAAATGCAGCACAGAAGGGTAGCACAGCAACAGCAGCAGGGATGAAGGATTGCAGCTACCCAGGCAAAGCAGACTGACAGTTCAGGAGGTAAGAAGAACATGGGCAAATTCTGGGGCAGAGGCAAATATTTTCTCCTGCCCTTCAACAAGAGCATGGGAATAAATGTATATAAATAAAGAGTTGCAAGCAAATTAAAACATTTCATTTGAGGTTCTAAATACTGCTAATAATCTAGAGTCTTGTTTTTAAGCACATAGAAAACCAGAATGTGAACCCCGTTGGAGAAAGCCTAGGATAAAAGAGAAGATTTGCAAGATGCCCTGAAAGTCCAGGTGTGCAAGAGAAGGGTTCTAAGGTTGAAAGCCTTTTCCAAAAACAGTGGATCCAACACTCCTCCAATTTCAACTCCCCATTTTAAAAAAGGGGCAGTTAACTCCAGTGCTACCAACAGAAACACGCAAGGAAATGGGACCTGGCTGCCTCGGCAAACACTTCACGTTTCCACAGCATCCACTTCTCTGTCACTTTCTATACCACTCAATTAGTATTCTTGTAATTACATTGCTTCATTGGAAAAGATGCATTTGCTCTGTTATAACTAAATAGAACTCTTCTGCTGACTTCCACACTCCTGGCAGTTACGATGGTGACCCCAAATCCCCAACCTACATTACATAAATTTTAGTACTGGGAGTATCAACTTCCAAACAAATTAATCCCTCAGCAGAATTAACTAATTAATACATCGGGGAATAAAGTTTAACTCTATTAAAACAAGTAAATACCTTGCTTCTATTTAAACAAAGAAGATCAGGTAAAGCAGTAATTCAAGCTCCTCACACGTTCTAGGCCCACAGCCAGCCAAGCAGATTTGAGGGGGCTGCTAGTGCTAATAGCTGTTGGGAAGCCAGGAAAATATAGATGTTTACAGGAGACCTTTTGGGAGGCCAGGAGAGATCCGGAGACTGGAAGCCATCTTTCTCTCTACTCCTCCCCCACCAAGATTTTTTAAATACAAGGCACACTTGTATATTTTATCATCTTAAATGAAGAAAAATAAAATAAAATCCTTATGGTCCTCTAGACTCATGTGAGGAAAAGGTACAGAGATGTCAAAGTAGATTTCTAGAATCATAGGAAAGTAGGGCTGGCTGGGAACTTTCCCTGCTGCAGGCAGGATCATGCCTATCAGAACCATCTTATACCACTCCATCATCTAACCCAGTGGTTTTCAACCTGTGGTCCACAGATTCCTGAGGGTTCACAGACTATATTTAAGGGGTTGCAAAAGATGACAAAAGATGACAATCAATCAGAAGTATGTGAATACCCACACTTACAATTCAAAAGGGTCCACAGCTCCATTCAAAATGATTTAGGGGTCTGCAAATGAAGAAAGGTTGAAAATCTCTGGTCTAATGGATTAGTAAAACTACTACATGGTCAGTCTCAACATCCACAAGAGATAACACCCTAACTTTCCACAGGTAAGGCAGGGGGACAGCAGTGGCCTCTCTTCTGCTGTTGCAAGGGTTGTTATTGTAATACACTTGAGATATCAAAGGTAGAGGGCCATGGCCCCTGCTACAGAGGAAAGCAAAAGCCTTCACAGTCCATAACAATCTGAGCACAGGGTAAAATTCCTTCCTGACCCCAAATATGCCAGTCAGTCTGACCATAAGCAGAGACGCAAGACCTTCTAACCAGGAACCTCTGGGTGTAAGTCTCAGCAGGAGTACCGGCACACCTCAGTCAAAATCCCCAGCCTTGGCTACAGCCAATACCTGATGCTTCTAAGGAAAGTTAAAAAAAGAAAAAAACAAAACCTCCCTGATGCACATAGCAACAGGCCTCATGTGGCACTGGTGACCAGCAAAGCCAAGAAGCATGGGAAATTACCCACAGTAGAGTGTAGGCATAGCTACATCTATATCATCACCAACCAGTGGCTATCCAACCTCTTCTTGAACACCTGCAATGATGGAGTCTACAGCTTCCCTAGGTAGCCTATTCCACTGCCTCACTAGTCTCACAGTGAAGTGCTTCCTGATACCAGTCTAAACCTACTTTGCTGCAACTTCAACCTCTCTCAAATTCTGCTCTCTGCAGCAAGAGAGAAGAGGTGTTTTCCCTATCTGAAGACTGCTATCATGTCTCCTTTTAAGCACCTTTTCTGCAAGCTAAACATGTCTATTTACTTCAACCTGTCCTTGCATGACTTGTCTTTGAAACCCTTTATCATTTTGTCACCCACTTCTGACCCATCTCTAATTTCTCCATGTCCTTTTTTAAAAAGTGGAGTGCACAAGACTCTAGATGAGGCCTAACCACTCCTAAGTAAAGAAATGCTCACCTTCTGAGTCTTGCACCTGATGCTTCTATTGAAGCAGCCCAAAACTGTATTTGCCTTTTGTGCAGCTACATATTGAGTCTGTGATTTACAAAACTTCTAAATCCTTTTCTGTAGTGCTGCCATCCAGCCAGGTGTTACCCAGTTTGTATGTGTTTTTTTAAATTATTCTTCCCAGGGTAAGCACTTTGGAAGAAAAAACCAAAAACTTCATCCTTTTAGCTCCAGCACTAACCCTTCTTCCCAGGGTCAAGCACCTAGAACTTGTCAGCACTGAACTTCATCCTTTTAGCTCCAGCCCAGTTTTCCAGTCTATTAGGATCCTTCCAAATTGCACTCCTGTCCTCCAGCATGTTCTCAATCCTTGCTAGTTTTGGATAGTTTGCAAATTCCTTGAAACTCTCTATTCCAGTATTCAAATAATAAATATGTTAAACAGCTGTGAGCCCAGGACAGACCCCTGTGGAATTACACTTGAACTCTTGCCATTCTGACATGGATCCATTTCTAATTCCTCTTTGCTTGTGGCTATTGAGCCAGTTGTCTATGCACTTTATAATAGTTTTAGCTAGCCCACGTTTCTCAATTTGTTTATTAGACGGTCATGTAGAGCTTTGTCAAAAACACACCGCAGGGTAGGGAATGGATCCATTCAGAGCTGGATAGGTTGGAAAAAATGGGCAGAATGAAATAGGATGCAGTTCAACACAGACAAGTGCAAAGCACTGCACCTGGGCAAAAAGAACCACCAATACACTTATACACAGCACAGCAGCAGAAAGGGATCTTGGAGTCATAGCTGACTCCAAGATGAACATGAGTTGTCAACGTGGTGAAATGATCAATAAGGTCAACTGCACTTTATCATGCATTAGCAGATGCATGATGAACAAGTCCAGGGAGGTGATGCTTCCCCTCTATGCAGCACAGGTCGGGCAATAGTTGGAGTACTGCATCCAGTTTTGGGCACTGCACTTCAAGAGGGATTGGAGAATCTTGAGAGGGTTCAGAGGAGGACCACTCATATGGACAGAGGCATGCAGGCAAGGCCCTATGACAGAGGTGGGAAAAATGCAGCCTGGGGGCCAGATGCGGCCCACCAGGCCATTCTATCTGGCCTGCGGGGCCCCTAAAAAATTTAGAAAACAAATATTTATCTGCTTTGGGCTGCCTGTCATGCGGCCCTCAATGGCTTGCCAAAACTCAGAGGCCCTCTGTCCAAAATAATTGCCTACCCCTACCCTATGAGGAGAGACTGAGGGACCTAGATCTCTTCAGCCTTCACAAGACGAGGCTGAGAGGTGGTCTTGTGGCTGCCTATAAATTCATCAGGGGAGGGCAGCAGGGAATAGGAGATGCTCTATTTATTATGGCACCCTCTGGAGTAACTAGGAACAATGGCCACAAATTGATGGAAAGCAGATTTAGCTTGGACATTAGAAAGAACTTCACAGTAAGGGTTGCCAGAATGTAGAATGGGCTTCCAAGGAAGGTGGTGCTCACCCCTACCTTGGGAGTCTTCAAGAAGAGACTGGACAAGCACCTAGCTGGAGTCATCTGACCCCAGCCCTCTTTCCTGCCCAGGGCAGTGGGTTGGACTCAATGACCTAGTGAGGTCCCTTCTGACCCTACCATCTATGAATTTATGAATCTAAGTCCAGATACACTCTATGCATTGCATTCTGTTCATCTACCCAAATAGTTACTTTCTAGAAGGAGATCAAATTTGTTTGACACAATTTGTTCTTAGTAAATCCATGCTGGGTACTTGTGATCAGCCTTTTCTCATCCAGATGCTTGCATACAAACTTCCTTACAGTATGCTGAAGTAACTTCCCAGGTATCAAAGTGAGGTCTATAATTCTCCAGGTCCTCCTTTTTGTTTTGTTTTTTAAGAAGGGCATTATGTTAGCCCTTTCCAGTTCTCTAGTACTTTATCTGACTCAGATGACTTGTAGTAAATATTATTGCTAAGGGCTCCAAGATCTCCTCTGCCAGTTCCTTCAGGACACATGGATGAAGTTAATCAGGCCCTACCCATCAAATGCTTTCTCACTATCTCTTTTGTTATCACAACCCTCATCTTGTTCCCTTATACAAATAATCCTTATTAGATGTATGGTTGTAACTTAATTATTTTGTGAAGACTGAGTCAAAGTAGCCATTGAGAAGCTCTGCCTTCTTTACATCTTCTGTTTAGAGTTCACCATGGCTATTTAATTGTGGACCCACAGCTTCCTTGGTCTTTCTTTTCTGGCCAACATATTGTCTTTAATTTCTCTCGGCACCTGCTGTTAATTTTTTATCTTTGTCTTCTTGATTTTGTCCCTGTATGTTCTTGCTGTTTTCTGGTATGCTTCTCCAGTGACCTGTCCATCTCTCTGTTGCCTGTATGTTTTTCTTTTGCTTTGGAGGCATCCTAGAAGCTCCTTGTATAGCCAAATTGGTCTCTTACTATTCTTCTTATGCTTTGATTGTATTGGAACAGTTTTTTGTTGGACTTCCAATACTGTGCCCTTTTGAGACTTCCAGCCCTCCTGGGTGCATTTATCCTTCAGTCTGTCTTTCCAGGGCACCATGCTTATTATCTCCTTAAGTAAATCAAAATCTGCATTCCTGCAATCTAGCAATTTTGTTTTATTGACCTCATGCTTTCTTGATCTCAGGATCATGAATTCTATCATATTGTGATTGCTTCCTCCCCAGTTGCCAACCACCTTCACATCCTCTACCTACTCTTACCTATTGGTCAAAACAAGATCCAAGATTGATAATTGCCCAGTTATGTTCTCAACCTTTTGAAGCAGTAAGTTGTTTTTTGTGTAAGCTAGGAACTTGCTTGACATTTTAGGTCTGTGTTATTCTAATACCAATAGCATTCACCAATGCCACAAAAATCCAAATGCCTGCCTAGTATACTTTTAAATAAGCAAATACATTAAAAAACAATATCAAGGTAGCAAGACACCACCAAAGCAGGTTATCTTCCTTTCCTAGGCACACCACTGGACTCCTAACTCCTCTCTGATTTTCTCACACCTATTGTTTCCACAGAATTGTATCATCACTGTGGCATTTAAAATTATCATATTCAGATACCAAATTAAATATTTGTTTGTATCATACTTTCCCCTGATCATATTCCATTTTCTTTGTTCCCTTTCTTTACAAAGTGGTATCTTTCTCCATTTCCCTGCATCTGGTAATCTGCAATCTCTTCTAGTTTTAATTACACTCCACATGTTATTTTTGTCCTCTTCCTCTTTGTTCTCCTCTATCCCTCCCCATCTTTGAAGCAATCTTTCTTCTCACCCCTCTGACTGTTTTGTCTATGAAAAATAGTCAAGTTTAGATCAGGCTAGGTAACATAAGATGGCTAAAACTGATGTAGTTGTACAGAAACACTGCTAGCTCAATTTTAGCAGGATATGGTAAAGCTTAAATTCTTAATCAGCTTAGCCTGTGTTAAGAGCCTTAGAAACATGATGATTTCCCCATTTTTGGCTCAGTGAGTCTCTTACCTCTTTCTCTCCACCCCAGAAGTGTCTCACCACCTACTGATATACATTTTAATTCACTGAGTCAATTTTAACAAACTACTTCCTATCCTTGGAGTAGGATATTGATATTGCCTTCTTCCAACCCCGCTTTTCTATGATTCTTTGTGATTCTTCTTTATAGGGGACTTTTTTCACTTTCAATCTTTTCTCACTTAATTTCATCCTCTTTCTAGGACTTCTAATCACTGCAGGAAACATTTTGACCATCCTATATATTTATCTCTGCCTCTCCAACAAGCCACCACCATTGTTAAAAGAAAGGACAGGTAGCTGGTTCCTTCCTCCCAGTGTCTGAGTAGAGCCATGAAAAAGATTTGGGGGAAGACCAAAGAAAATGTAATCTCCTACATGAAGTATAGATGCAGGTCAGCCATTGCTGGAAACACAGAAGTACTGGGGTGCTTGGACCAACCATTTGAATGTGGTTACAAAGGTTGGCCTAGGATAAGTATGCCTACTGCCTCCCCACAGCATAGTAGGGAGCAATAATCAGGAGCTCTTGTTTGTTCAGGGGGATTTCAATCATTGTTCCTGCTTTCTACCATACTGTCTAGATCTACTGTTTTTTTCTTTTGTCTTCCTGTTTCTATCCCTTCTTTCCCCCCTCCCTGATACCGTTCCTCTCATACAGTTTTTCTATTCTACTTTCCTCACGGATGATCCTTGTCTGCCTGCTCTTCAGGGAACAGCTCTCTGTTATCAATATCTGCTCAGCTTTTTCTCTCTTCAGCTATCTAAACCAAACTGTCACACCCAACTGACATTCCTAATCCTCAGACAACCTGCTGTTAAAAGCAAGCCATGCAAAATGCACACTGCCTTGCTTTCTCAATAGTAATGCAGTGGAAAAGACCATTGCTTTGAATATATCCCAGTAGCCCATTTTGTTATATAGCATGACACCCATCTTATCAACACCTCAACATACACGAGAGAAAAAATAAATACCACATAGTTTCTGGCAAACTAAAGTCTTATAGCCTTGCCCCAAGCACCCACAAATGCTAATGCTTGGGGCTGTCAACAGTCTTGTCGGGATGGTTTCTCAAGGCTAATTTACCAAGCAGACATTGGATATCCTGGGAAGTAGAGATAAAAAGAACAACAGTCAAGTGAGGGGCATAATATATGCCTAAAAACTGAGATAAATATGTACCATAACTCCTAACCCGTGCTGATTAAGAAACTGCTAGGAATTGTCTTTTGGTTATGTATATACCCTGGCTAAATTTTGAATGGCAAAAGGTAAGGTATATTTGCACCTCTATGCTAAATCAGAGATAAATATAACATAAGCTTGTGTTAGCTCAAGTTTAATCTGATCCTGTGAAATGACATGCACAGAGCAGTATATAAAATGGAGAGAGTGATTTCAGTAGGAAAGGTAGGAAGTGGGGAGGAGGGCTAGTGCTGAGAGAGGCAAACAAGAGGCCAATAAACCCATAGCAACAAAAGGGTCACAAAAGCTAAGCCAGGTAATAGGATAGGAATCCTCAGTCCCTTTTAAACCATATATAACAGTCCAGGCTGTGCATGATTTCTTGTTCTGCAGTTTCCCATCAAGTTGTTTTTGAAATTTTGCTGCCTAAGATCAGCCACCCTGAGGTTCCCCTGAAACCTAATCAGGTTCAGAAAAACATTAAAATAACTTTTTAGTGCTCCCATTGTGGTTTTTTCCAGAAATGAACTAACATAAATCCAGAGGAGATACACACTTTCAAAGAAAATGGGAGTCACTGAGAATATATGAACACAAAATAACTAGGAGGCGCAACCTTTGACAATGTTAAAATATCATGGAAGATTTATGCCAGTTTATTAATAGTTTCTCCAAATATATGAATGTTAAGAAATAATGTGACAGATTTAGATATGACAAGCAAAGCACATGAAAGCAGCAAAACATTTTAATGTATATGTTCCTGTATATTGGTACTCACCCTGGTTTTAGCCTATAGTGCCCTGTAATGAGTTGGAGCCACTATTGCATATTACAGTGGTAGAAGAAAGTCCACATTTAAAGGTTAAGCTAGCTTTCTGTAATAAATCCAATTTGTAAATCTTGCTAAATTTTCTCCTGACAAACTCATCTCTCTAAAATATGACCTAGCGACTCTCTTAAAACTAAGTCAGAGAAGGAGTGGGGAGTATGTTGCTATAAAACATATATCTTCACTTTCTGTGGGTCACCTTTGAATTTCAAGAACTCTGCCTGTCTGGAGTATTCATTTTTCTAAATGATCAATTTGATCCAGGCAGAGCTGATGTTAACTTAACTGGCTTCCAAATGGAGGGACATGCCACTTTTTCTATAAATTGTTCTCAGCAGGAAATCCTTTCTTCTCCCACTGCCACTTTAGAGGCAAAAGATGCCATATTTATCTTGATGGAAGCAATTACAGTTAGGAGCATACCTATCTCATGTACACTTCCCTTGAAATACCACATATGACCTATAATTTTTTTGAACTGAGGAAGGGTAGTGTGTGCCCAAAAGACTGTCAAATTTCTCTCCCTATTACACAGTTGGTATAATAAAAAGTATTGTCAAAAGAACAAACAGCCCCCTGTCCCCCTGCAATAAAATAATCAAAGCCTTGCCTCTAGAATTCTTCAAAGTTATTGAATGAGCATAGTGGATCTGGAATGGTTCACGTGTTTCATTTGCCATCTTTCAACTTGTGGTCTCATGTTAGTGTCAAAATTAGTGAGCACTGTAAAGTGGTGTACCACTATAGCAGGTAAAGAAAAAAACCAATATAACATGGCCTTACTAAAAATAGAACATAAACGGCAAAGCTTCCCTGCGGAAGCCAAAACCTGTGATTACCAATCAACGCCTGACCAGGGAAAAAGCCCGCGAAAGCTTTTCTCGCGAGCACAAAAGAACTCCTCGCATTAATCCCTAGTATAAAAGAAAGCTCTCGCCCTGAAGGCGAGGAGTAACTCCGGGACCTTGCCGCTGGTCGGACGCAGGTTTGATCACCCCACGTGTCCCATACCCGTAAACCTGCTATTCGTGAACTCGCTAACGACAACCCGCTGCTGGAGCAATCCGCCCCTCCCGCTTAAGCTCCTGCTTTTCTTCCCTCGGCTGGCAACGCCACAGGACAGCAGCCTGTAGAGCAGCGTAGCCACAACCCACCACTAAAGCATCCGCCTCCCCTTGCTTAAGCTACTGCTTCTCCACTCGGCCAACACAAGTGTCTGTAAGTATTTAACCAATAAAACGCCTTCAAATCAATCACCTGGCTTATTCTTGAGTCCCCAAGCATCCGAACCCAGTAATACCCCGCGCTGACATGGCGTCACGAACAGGATGCTCTTGGGTCGACTCAGAGACAGCAGTCCGCCATTGTCCATGGCGGCTGGGGGCTAGACCCCCCACAAAAGATGGAGACACACTGTGGCAACACATCGTCTACCACGGTGGGACAACCTCCACTGAACTGAGAGAAGGGGAAATAGCCAGAAGCCTCACCACGGGAGAGGCCAGGGGTCCGATATGGTATTGTCACTTAACAGCGGCAGCACTGGGCTGCTGCCTAGGAGCTCCCAGTGTCCGATTCACCCCCCACCGAGCACCACCAGAGTATGCCGGGACAAACCCTCCCTAGGGCGACAAGGGAACGCCTGCTCAGGAATTTTCTGCGCTATTACGCCTCACCGAAGCGGCGGGAGTGCCTATCACAGCCGACAAGTACCAGTGCCCCCCCACACCCCTCGAGGGCCCAGCCCACGCTCTAGTAACCGGGCTCTGGCGTGAGCTAGAACAACTGCCAGAAAAGAGGGGCGGGCTAGGGAGGCGGACAAAGGGGCTGGACAAAACAGCAGTACTAGGTACCTTGATCCGCGCGTTCGTACAAGCCACCAAAGAAGTAAATGAGCTCAGTTACGCTTTACGAACCGCCCTCAAAGGGGCGGAAGAAACAGCTGCATCAGATGACACCACACCAGCGGAGGCAAATGAGAAAGGAAAGGGAGCCAACCCACCCCCTTACCAGGAAGAAGGCGGGAACCAGATGCTAGCATCCCCAAGTGCCCTGACCCCGAAGGCTAACGTTCCACCCCCAGGGGAGGGACAGATCCGATCACTGTATCCCAGCCTCCTGACCACACCAACCATGCCTCTCGTTTTACAACCACCTAAGCAGCTCCGTCCTGTCCAAGTGGTAAAAGCCAGCACCGACGAACAAGGCAATACCACCACGACAATCACCACTAGTACCCAGACCAGAGCTGAACTAAAAGACCTCGCAATAACTACCGCCATTGAACCGGAGGAAACTCCCGTCATGTGGTTAGGTCGGTTAGTTCTTGAACACGCCTCAGAGTCCGTAGATGCAGAAGAGGCTCGGCATCTTATACGTAACGGCCACTGGAGTAATGGACGTGCCACCGACATTTCGATCACCTCTGAGTGTAAAACCTGGCCAAATCCCGGTGGCGGCCTTAATAGCCAAACTACTTCGCAAGAAGTCATACTCTACACACGCAAACCCCGCACCGAGCCCAACACTGACCCAGATACTCCATGCGCTGGTCGGAACCTCATACCTTGACTGGGACCCTTGTAAATGCCCCCTGGGCCCCGAGTCGAAGAGAAAGGTTCATGCAGGCCGAAAAAAAGAAAGACTGAAGAGCCGCAAGGATTACCAAGAAGACTTCACCGGACCGCTAACCAGCGACGATATCGAACACCTTGGCGGCAGTTCCAGTGATGAGCCAGAAGAAGGAGAAAAGCCGTCTCGAGAGTGGCCCCAACGGTTAGTAATGGACCCCGGAATGATACCTGTCATGGCATCAGCAGTCGCAGCGGTCACGGAGATTTATGGAACCAAGTGGGGTGTGTCCCTCTGGACCCTCCTCTAAACATGCGTTGGAGGGCCAATAGCCGACGTTTACAAAGTACTACACCGGTTAAATCGGGAGGCCCAAGTGCAAGTTCAAACCCCAAGAGTGACAGTAAATCAAGCCACCCAGCCGTTCATGACAGCCCCGTCAGGTGAACGAAGCGGAAACCGCCCACCACCCCAGAGGTCGGCAGTCGAGAAGGCAGTGTTTGGATACCTCCTCCACCAATCCGGCCTAGATAAAGCCACCATCAGGAAAATGTCCGACGCAGAGCAAATGCAACTCGCAATGCGACTGGGATTTAACCCGACTAAAGTCAAGCCAAAAAACGAGTAGCAGTCGCCGAGGCCGACACTCCAGGCCAAGGTGACCAGACTCCCACAACCCACCTCGCTGCTGCCAGCAACCCCGACAACGATACACGCCCCAATAAGGCATTGCTTATTTATGACCTGCAGAAGAAACACACCCCAAAAAAGGTTAACTTCCTCCTAGACATGGGAGCACAGGTCTCAGTCGTCCGCCCCAGCACTCCCCACATTAAAACGAAGCGGACCATCTTTGTTGAAGGCCTCAACTCATCCGCTGTTGCCTCAGTTGTCCGCATCCGGATCGCAGAACCCATGGACACAATCACAAGCAGCACGAAAAAAACCTTCGCTGCCATCTTGGGGCATCCTAGGGGTCGACGGAATCCAGTCCCTAGGCTTGAAACAAGACCTATACTCTCTACTCCCAGTGACTATCCTACCCAGCAGCAAACCCCACCGGCCGACACTACAGAGTGGTGGCAAATGGAAATTCGTACCTATCCCCACCAAGCCCGACTTACAGACCCCACTAGAAGCCCTCCTACGAGACCTCATCCAACAAAAGTGTATCGAGCCCGTCACTCAGTCTACCTATTTATCGTCCGCCTGGGGAATCCCCAAACCTAATAAGCCAAGCCAAGCGCGACCAGTCGTTGACTACCGAGCAGCAAACCAATATATCCAAGCCCTCATTCAACCATCACCACTGACGCTAGCCGAAATCCAAAACTGCATTATAGCCCGCCAAGCA
>JAGPOW010003648.1:43094267-43113611 GCA_030014935.1 Caiman crocodilus
GCACTACTTCACAGTTAGGGTGGCTAGGACGTGGAACCGGCTTCCTAGGGAAGTGGTTCTTGCTCCTACCTTGGGCGTCTTTAAGAGTAGATTGGATAGTTACTTGGCTGAGGTCCTGTGACCCTGGCACTCGTTCCTGCCATTGGCGGGGGGGTCAGACTAGATGCCCTGTTGTAGGCCCCTTCTGACCCTAGGCACTATGATGATACTATCACCCCGCGTGTCCCATACCCGTAAACCCGCTATTCGTGAACCCGCTAACAACAACCGGCCGCTGGAGCAATCCGCCCCTCCCGCTTAAGCTCCTGCTTTTCTTCCCTCGGCCAGCAACTCCACAGCACAGTGGCTTGTAGAGAAGCGCGGTCACAACCCACCGCTGGAGCAATCCGCCCCTCCCACTTAAGCTACTGCTTTTCTTCCCTCGGCCGGCAACTCCACAGGACAGCAGCCTGTAGAGCAGCGCGGCCACAACCCGCCGCTAAAGCATCCGCCTCCCCTTGCTTAAGCTACTGCTTCTCCGCTCAGCCAGCATCTTGCTGGCCGAGTGTCTGTAAGTATTTAACCAATAAAACGCCTTAAAATTAATCACCTGGCTCATTCTTGAGTCCCCAAGCATCCGAACCCAGTAATACCCCGCGCTGACAGTTAGTTGCTTTTCATTTAATTTTTCAGCAAATATTTTGATTCACTCACAGAGGAAGGCATGGGAAAATTAAAGGTATGACAAAAAATATTAAATTGGTTAAAAGTCGAGAGGCTTTGTGCTATTTAGCAATGGACTGTCAAGCATCCCTTAAAACTGCTTTTGAAAATTTCTTTGTTCAAGCCTCTGGTTTAGATTTACAAAATATTTCTTCTGCTTTGTAGATAACTTTATCTTTTTTAATTTTGCTTGAAGTGCATCGTTTTTGGACTGGCCTCATTTTCATGCTAACTTACCTAAAGCTAACTGTACAGTTTTAAAAATACTGTGTCAAATTTTTAAGTATACAGGTAATTATACAGCCATAAAAAGCTAGTCTTTACTAAGGAAAAATACTTGTATTTTCTTTTTGGCTTGAACTGAAGTAGAAGAAATAGCTATGTTTTACTGTAGATTTTTAATTGGTTCCAATCGGGGGAAGTTTACAGAGAGAAAAATATTTGAGAAATTGGAGTGGAGATTGGGGAAATCACTTCCCTGCTATTGCCTTCAACTTGAGCACTGGCTTTATCTGATATAAATCTCGCAATCAGCAGTAATGCTGGACTGAATGTATCTGATTTTGTCTGCCCTCAGAAGCTAAACATTTGTGGGTCTGGCTCGGGCTGAAGGGGAAAACGTTTTAGAATCCCATGAACCACAGACACAAGCCAGGGAGTCATAGCTGAACACTCGACAAATACTAACCCATACAGAGTGAGTGAGTGGCAAGACTTCATTAGACCTTGCTGTCACTGCTGATCTGAGAGAGGAATATATGTAGAAGGAAAAAGTAAGTGTCTGGCTTTTTGCATATTTATGCGGTACTTCCTTACAAATCCTAACAAGTGATTTTAAATTAACAAATCAAGGAATGCAGTTATATTATGAGTATATAAATTAGTAAGGGAAAAATCTCTGTTGTAGAATTGATCATTTCTTCCCTCTTAGTCCAGTTCCAAGATTGTTATCTTGTATGAAACCTCTCCTTGATAACAGAGTCCTTTTTTTAACAGCATGCCCTTACACAGACATCATTTTGACTATTTATTTATCCTCCTCAACTGGCCTAGATGGAAGCACAATAGCAGGTGACATCACATCCTAAACAATGTTGATGACAACTGAATGATTGGAACACTGATGTCAAGTGACAGCTGAACTGAAAACTTGCACTGATGCTCTGGGCTTTGAAATTCCAGGTTGATCTAAGAACTGTATGATCAACTAGACTGTTTACAAATTATGCTAACCAGTTGCTTAGAGAAGTGGTGTGAAAAGCTGAGAAAAAAATGTTCTGCTTCAGATTTACAAAATCACAGATTGGAGGAAATTGGTTTTGTCTAATGAAAACTGATAGTTGAAGTCTTCCTATACTGTGTTTTGGGATCATCATAGAATTCTTGATATTTAAAAGTTGAAGCAAGTGTTCTTGTCTCTATTTATCTCTAAGATGGAAAAGCACACACTAATTCCCACTGCTACCTTACTTATCAGCTTCTTAATGCATTTCCTCCCTGCTGTTCCCCTCTTGCGGTCTTTCTAGCTCCCTGCATTTGATCTCTCAGTTGCAGTTGCCAGTTCACCCTCTCCATTCTCATTCCCCATTTTCCTAGTGCATGCTTATTTGATTGGGGGAAAAAAGATAACTCAACAGCTGTTATTCCAAATAAGTTAATTTGGCTGATGCTGGTATTTGTATTCAGAGTCATCAGAATAATTCACTGTCCTTTTAAAGGGTTAACAGAGACAGTCTGCTAAACAGGTTAGGTAATTTCTCAGTGAAAGCCAAGGAAGGATACTTGTTGAAATTTATCTCAAGCAAGCAGTTGGTCCAATAAAAGCTATCCCCCACAAAAACTCCTGCCCCTCACATATTTCCTGGACTATCATGGTTATAACATCACTTCAACACTACCATTAATTCCTCAGTGACACATGTACAATCCAGTAAGCCTGCAATGATCATAATTAAATGATCAGTGAAATTGCACATGTGATAGGGTTGCTTGTAGTCTGCAAATGTTACTAGTGGTGGTTCATAAGATGCAAAGAACCAAATTTGTAAGCTGCAACCCTGAATAAATGTTTGGTTCTGCACTTAAAGAACTAAATACAAGTGCAAGGAGCTGAATGAAACACAAGCGATGAGGTACGGAACACGAAACTCCATGATGTTACATTTACAACATAATTTCTCTTAAATTATGAGTACCTATTAAAGGAGAATAAACTGATACATGTTAAAATAGTCTTGCGCAATGGGATGAGCTCTGTAATCCTTTCTCAATGGCAAGTCACAGATCATGTATACTCAGTGATAGTTCACAATCAAGTCATGAGCTTTATTTCATAAAATATTCATAAAAATATAAGGAGTAGTGGTTAAGTTACACGCAGCAAGTTTATGCAGATAATTTGCAAGGCAAAAACAAATTTCTCCTTTAGAATGGTTATTCTATAACCATCTGCCCTGAGTTTTTAACCCTCAGCCTATAAAAATAATTGCCTTAAATACAGTAACAGTTCTTGGCACTGATTATCAATTACAGCATAACCAGTTTTGGGAGAGATGAAGGAGGGTAAGTCACTTCATCTTGAGCACCAATGTATCTGAAGGGAATAAGAAAAGCTTTTTAGTGATGAACAAAGGACAGCCAATTTTTACCTAAAGTAAGGAAGAAGGACAGACTTTCAACATGTATATTCCTTCCACTAAGTCAAAACATGAAAATGAAAATCCTTGAAACATTTTTAGAAGTTTCAGGCTTTGGTGAAGAATTATCATGATCCCTGTTAGCGGCTTAGCACTAAAAGTCTCATTCTAATATATCTGCATACTTTTCAAAACAGACTTTTCACCTTTATCTCTTCCCTTTCCTGCTATTACATGTGGACTACAAGGAGTCATTGTTTAATTCCAATTTTCTAATGTCTTAGAGACCACTGAGACAAGCTTTGTGGATAATGCCTTAATTATAAATATTTTAACTAAATCTCTTCCCCTAATCCCCTTGAATTCCTGGGGATTTTATAATTTTTCCCAGTGGGTACATCTCTTGGCCATTCTTGTGCTGATATTTCTGAGCCATTATAATGCATACTACAATGTTTCAATGCAAATTAGCAAAGGCAACTCTCTACAGCAAAACTGAAAAATTAAAAACAAAAAATACAAGCTGTCATAAAATACCTTTGAATGTCTACAGAGGTATGAGAGGACTGGATCATTCTGCAGTGAGAATACTAAAATATTTGGATTTTAGGAAACAATCAAGGAATATGTTCTGAAAGCATTGTACAATATCTAAAGCTCATACTTAGACTTTCTTTCTGGGAATGTGTCCACAGATAACCCTAGGAATATATCCAACAGAATTTGTTTAGTCTCTTATCTTAGCAGAACAAAATGCTATTGCTCACATACAGAGAAAGATCTACCCCTGGCAAGTATCTGAATGGATCATGGGTATCTGGCATATAAAGTGCCCTACAGGTGGCTTCTACAGCTGAGGCTGTGAATACAGACATATATCTACATTGCAGTCACTGTGACTTCAGCATAGTGTACACCAGTGCTTCTCTGGCAGGGTACTATGAGATTCTTTTAACAGTGCTGTGTAAAAACACTGTTCAGTGTGCAAACATCTACATGAGTCACAAATAATCCTTGAGAGTCCACTGAGAAATCCGGAGTCTCAAAATGATTTCACCTGCTGGGATCTTTCCAAGTTGTTTGCAACAAAAGAATTGATATATTATATTCCTGTAGCTAAACAACAAATGACAAATAAGTGCTACCATTTTCCAAGGGGTGCCTTGAGTCTACACAGGTTGAAAACCACCAGTGTAGACATATCAGAGCTTGTTTTAAAACTAGCCAGCTGCAGTTCTACTAGTAGTCTACCTGCCGCAGCATACAAATCAGCATGGATTATAAAACGCACTCAAGAAACTGGATATTTAGGCAGTAGGGCATCTAGCCTGCTCAGTGCTGCTGCGGCTGCAGTGCTAGCAGCACACAAGATAGCAAGTTTAAAGCTAGGTTGGCTTTCTCTACGTGACAGACAGTCATGGTAATAACGACTCTTCTGTGTAGTGAATCCAGCAAATCCTGTGTAGTGGCCCCATAATCCCCGTCCTGCAAATATTTACACAAGGGTTTCATTTTAAATCCTGTCTGTGAAGTGAATGGGGAAGATTCCATTGAAACAGCGTATGATGTGGTAAGGCCTCATAACCTATAGTAACGCTGCAGAATTAAGGCTAATGGGGCAACCTTGATTCTGACATTTCCTAATTTTGAAGAACTTGACTTTGCAACAGTAACAGTGTTCTTTCAGCTTGGCTTTTTTAACGTAATGATCTCAAGTGATCACCTTCCAAATAACGCGCCTAAACGTAACTAGCTTTTTAAAAATGAGAGAATGTCAGACAATAAAAAGGAAAACTTGTGGGGCCTCATCAGCAGCTTGTTAAATTTAAGTGATTTAACTGGAAATATGGAAAAAAAACAAGAGACTAGAATACTAGGTTCCTTGGAATCAGAGGTGAGGCGAACCCTGGTTGGATTTGTGTGAATTGTGGAAGTCATACATTTTCCTACCCTTTATTACTGTTAGCCAAGCTTCTGGCCTCATCTTATCTGCAGAGATGTAGCGCATATGGATTTTAGTGCCCTAATAGCCACAGGTTGACAACCTGTGACCCCATAGGAGGCAAGACCAATGAGGGCAACTGAGCCATCAAATGGGGCTCCAGTTGTAGCTGCTAAAATGGAAGTGGGGGCAGCTCCATTAGGAACATCTATGATAGCACTAGTGTTGGACACAACTGCAAAAGGCTGTGGACTGGTGACTGCACGTCATCCAGGCATTAAATAACCAAGTGGAGGATGCTGTTTGGCAAGGCCACAGCATGTACTGCGATTCGTGGCTGAGTCCTAGTATCAAGCAGAAATCTGCAGGGAAAACCAGGAGAGAATTCCTGCATGTGGTTCTGTGGAAATTTGTGACACAAATTGCCTGCAAGTGAGAGAGGCAATGGAAGGAGCAATTTTTGGTAGCAGAACCACCGATTCAGCTACAAGGAGAAAGTGGCAAGTAGTCAGAAACCAGGCCTTTCTGATATGGGGCAGAAGGAACAATCTCTCTTAGGAGTAATAGTAGGGTAGTCTCCATTTTGGGACTTCCAGTACATTCCCCAGCCTGAACAGATGCAGCAGGAAAGCAGCAATGCAGGAATAGGCAAATTAGTTTGGATTGGCCTGAGGAACAAAGGAAGGCTCAAAAAGCCATACAAATCTCACTGGTTCAGATTAATTACACCAGTAGCACTTGCCTTTCTACTGGAAAAACTGTTGGTTAAACTACTGCTGCACTGTGTAAACTCCTCCTCCTGTATCTTTTTTGGAAGTCAGAAAAAGACAAATCAGGATGGGTTGAAAGAGAGGACCTGGATTCTGAAAGAAATAATACATTCAGTTCATCTCTCTCATTCAGGCTTGCAGTTCCCATGCTGGAATTCTAACAGCAGTGAAATCCCAATGACAGATTGTGCAGTACATTTTTAATGATTTTTTCAAACTAAGCCTATGTCATCTAAGACCTGTCCTGCTTGTACTACCCGGTAAATGTATAAATCTATGACCAGCTTGCTGCCTTGCACACTTGTTTACAACGCGCCGGTCTGCAAGCCACAGGTCAATGGTCCGCAGCGAGTTGCCAGGAAAGAAGGAAATATATTTGCCGGTCTGCAGCAAGTTGCCAGGAAAGAAATATATTTTCAGAAGCATAATATTAATATGTCACAGAGCTGTTTTGTACGTTCCAACACTCCAGGAGATGTCATATTGTGCGAGGTGAGGAAAGAGAAAGAAACAGACGGTTGTGCATTTGTGTAGTGCTGTTACATGCACTTGCTGCCACCAGCTGAACCAGGCACCAGTTCCTGGCCCACTGGAAAAAAAATTGCCAGTCTGCCACATCAGATAGTTTACGAAGCACTATTCTAGAAGATGGGAGACCCATCTCCAAGTCCCTGCTCTGCTTGATTTATATAGAAGCTTTGAAATTAGGTTTCCTAATCTCACGTGGGTTGCGACCACCACTATCAGAATATCTCTTTGTCTCTGAAACAGAGTCCTCCTCAGGCAGGACAAGAAAAAAACCTTAAGAAACATTGCAGGATGAGAACATTTTACTGCTGATCTCCAAGAACTCGCTCTCATACAGACAGAATGTATAGTTGCTACATATATCCTCTGGTGAGAATTAGCTGCATTTCTCTGCAGACTGCAGTCCTTCAGGTTTTCCTCATTACTATTTTCTCCCCTTAAATTTCAATGTTTGTGATTTATTCCAGTTCAAAGAGCCAATATCTTAAATGATCTTTGCACAGTATTTTTCCCAAATATTTCATTCTTTTGTAAATACTTCGTAGCTGTGAACTGGGGAAGCATTCACCAGAGGATAATACACACATGAAATTGGGTCTTCACACACAGTTCAAGACTTTGCATATCTCATCTGGAGCCTGGGGAGGGGCAGAGAACAGGCTGAAGAAACTGACTTTATTTGATCTAGAGAACTATAGATGTAGAATGTCTTAAGCTTTCCAGTAACTAAAATGTTGTTATAAAATGGGTCGTGGTGATTTTTTCTTCATAGCTAGTGATGTGAAATATGCAAGTTAAGCTTGTTCTTAGTTCACAAAGATTTAATGTACACATTAGCAAAAATTTTGTTCAGTTGTGGAACTGAAGTTGTAACATCTTCATTAGGGACTTTTAAACGCAAGTTAGAGAAACATGTATCAGTATATGTATATACATCTACTGCTGAAATGAGGTGGGGATTAGTCTTCACTGGAAATCATGATCATGATCAGCAGCAGAGAAAAGGTGGAGTGAGCAGCAGCAACATTAACTCTCTGGGTTCCAGAGCCATGCCATGTACCTGAGTGCTGCCTTGGTTGGGTACAACGCAGAGCATTGCTGGCTTCTGAATGTGCTGCATTACATAGATTTCCATATTACTTCTGCTCCACTTTCAAGAAAGCAATACATTTTTTCTGACTTGTATGGCCCTGAGAAGTCACCATGGCTGCGGCTGCAGCTGCAGCACCCATAGGGATTAATATTGCCACCACTTATGGTCTGGATCCATGGGAAGCCCCACAGTCCACTGTTGCAAGCCTGTAGTCTGATTGTAGCAAGTCATCTTTTCTGCCTTTAAAAAAAAAAATCCATTTCTTTAAAGCAAATTCTAATGTGTAATATTATGCAGATGGCTCTTGGCATTTGCTGCCTTTACTAAAGCAATGCATACTGAGTTCTAGACTACCAGAACAAAGTGTTTGGATTTTCAAAAATGTCTGAAACCAGAAAGAGATACTATACAACCAAAACTCCAACTGTAATAAGCTTCTTACCATTACTGTCATCTTATCGTTGGTTTTATGGATTCAGATGAAATATTCCATTAGACTTATTCAAGCTTTCATCCATCTGTACAGTTTTAATACTTTATTCTGATATCAGGTAATATCTACTGTAAGACAAATGAGCAAATGAAATGTAAAATGTACTTTATTAAATAACTCAGGAAAAGGTAAAGGAAATTGTGAGATTACGAAAAACAGTATTTGCATTTCCGTAGAGTTTTTATAACAGAGTGAATTAGCAAATAAGTAAGTCTAGCAGCCAAAATATTCTCCCCTTCCCATGGAATTAATTTCGGTCCTCAAATTGTGCCTTGTTTTTTAAAAGATATGCTGCTAGAAATTCAATCGGATTTGGTGGTCTGTAAGGGTGGAAAAAAAGAAGAGAAAAAGTAGAGTAACCTTTTATTATATGAAAAAAAATACCTGAACAACAATAATTTTCACCAAAACAGATTTAATTATAAAAGCATTAAATTAAGAATTTGTTTAGAGCTTACGTAAGAGCATGAAAACAAAACTAGAAAAAACTTTTATTCAACCATCCCTATGAAATGGACATGGAAAAACGCTCATTCTATCACTGAAACCATATTTTGGCATCTTATAGTTCAGGGTTAAATAAGGTAAGAGACAAAACCTATAGTCTGTCAGTCTCAGCTTTGGAAGGGAAAGAAGGAAATCACGCTAGAAGTAGAGAGATGTAGTACCCTCACTTGATAAGTCTGCATTCATGCCATCTTAGTATCTTCTGCCAAATATTTCTAACCAGCACACAAGTTGAAATTCTTGGATAAAAAGTGCTGTAACATGCAAACAGTTAAGTCTCACTAGGTAAGTACTGCAGATTTTATTCTTTCAGTCAAACTTACATGGATAATAAATCCTGGGAATCTAGCTTCTAACAGCTAAGAGAAAAACTGTCACAGTTCATGGAAGCATCTAAAATATTTTAATTACGGTCTACAACAGTGGATTCCAACCTTGGTGTTGCGACCCCATTGATGGCAGCCCTGTTCCTCAGCATTGACTGGAGGAGGCCTCCTCAGGGCAGAGGGAGTGAGGAAGAAAGGATGATGGGGCGACTGCCATCTTGACTGTTGGCTGCCCATTGTGCCACCATACTCCTTGACACTGATATGTGGAGAAGCCCTAGCGGGAGAAGAGGGGGCAGACTCCATCTTGACTGGTGCCCTTCATGCTGTCCTCCCAGCCAGAGCCTTCCCTTCCTGGCAGTGAGAACCACTGGCTCCCACTGGAGAGCCAGAATTACATTTTTATTAAGGGTTTTTTTGTTGATTTTGTGGGTAATGCTGGATTTCATGAAATTGCAAACTAAGTAGGTCCCTAGATATCAGACTACTAGATCCTATCACTCTACATGTAGCACACAAAGGAATAAATTCTGCCCATTCAACAGACTAAACAGCTATATTATTTTTTACCTACAGCACACTTCTTATGAACTGGTTAAAAAGGCTTTTCTGATTTCCAGACCCTTAATGGGAAGAGAATGCCTGTATTTGCAATTGACTTCTGTGTAGGAGTGCAGGCGTGCAGGCCCATTTAAAGCATCTTACCTCTCCTTTGCTAATACAGCAAGTCCCTGTAGTAAGATAGGCACAACTGTTTGGTCCAAATAGGCACGTGTAGGTAATGCCTGAAGATCCACTTTTTGCTTGGATGTTTTCTCGGCGTTAATCTTCTCATTTTCAACAATTCTCTGAATTCAAAACATTTGAATAAAAACATTAAGACCCCAAGTATTTAGGTGTCGCCCCGCCCGGTACCGCCTAATGGATACATAGTTGACTTCAGTGGATAACACATGGACCACAAGCAGGATCCTGCATGAAGACCTGTACCACCTGCCACGCCGGGGCCAGGCAGTCAGGGGCAGTGTGAGCAGGAGCAGCGACCCCAGCAGGATCCTGGGGTATGAAGTTCTGCCAGGGACTCTGTGGTAGGGCACTAGATGTGCCTGCCACTTTTAAGGCCCTGGAGCTGGCAGCCTCCAGGTGCCTGATGAGGGAGGCCTGGGGTCCCGCCTGGCTTGCAGGTGGGCCAGGGCAAGTTGCCAAAGGTCCAGGAGGGACCACACCCGAGAGGGGAAGATGGGTTTCGGGGGGCGAGTTAGCCTGGAGGACGGCAGAGAGGCCGCCTGATGGTACAGACTATGGACGGGTCTTGTACGGATGAATCTGGGGCCCAGCGTAGGGCCGGCAAATTAGTGAACATCAAGATGCCATCTGTGAGGCTTGGGCTGTGGTACGGGGATGGAAGGAGCTGCAGACAGCGCCCCCTGGCATCAGGGCACAAATGGACAGCCTCTCACTTAAAGAAAATATATTAGGAACCAATTAAGATCAAGTCGTGGCAGGAGAGAATAGGCGGGCGGTTGGCCCAGGGACAGGTGGGCAGGCCATGGAGTGCAGCCCCAAGGAGGCCCCCTGTCACAGACTTACAAGGCGCAACAGACAACACCGATATCCTATCAGGGACCCCACTTTACCCAGTACTGACACCTGGCATGCCACATGCACTGTCCGCTACCTCCGATGGATGCCCAGCCCCTGGCAGAGCCAGACGGGGGATTCTCTTTAAGGGCGTTTTCCCAGACCAAGGGCAGAGACACAGCCTCACTTACCTCCACATTTTCCGTGAGTCCGTACTCTGTGTGGGGGTTTTCTGGAACCTGGAAGGAAAAAAAATAGTGTGTGGTCAGCAGAATCACAGCCTCCCTCCCAGGGGACTCCCAAAAAAGACTTCCAGCAATACCTGGGGCTGCCCCTCCATCATCTGCTCGGCCTCCATCCTTGCGAGGGCAGAAGCTGCCTGCTACACAGCCAGCCAGCAAAGACCTGGCCTGGAACAGGGAAAAGAACAAGGGATGAAGTCATAGGGGTGGGCAGGCGGCCCTGCATGGCACAGGGAGCCAAGATGCGAGGGCACAGCCCCGCGAGAGGGGGCGAGCTGAGGGGGATGACATCACACTGCACGCTCCCGCATCACCCCGCAACCGCCTCAAGCAGCCACGCCCCCCACCCCGGGTTGGGAAGCCACCCCTCAGTTGCTTCACCGCAAACCTATCAGGGACCGACCCAACGGCTCGAGCAGCAGCACCGACCTGACCACCACAACCAGCACCGCGAGCGCGTCGCGCCTTACGGCGTCGTAAATTGTTTCGCCGGAAGCATCATGGGGCCGCGCTGCCGTCACTAGTCCCAACTGCGCCTGCACGCTGGAGGGAAGGGATTGCAACGCAGACATCAGCAGCGCCTGCGCAGAGTTGGACACGCCCCCTCGGCGGCTCCTGCGGTCTCGGCCCGCAAAGTGTCGGGGGGGGGGGGCGTGCGCTCCTGGGGAGGTGCAGCAGGGTCGGAGTGCAGTCTTTCCTGGGCTCCCCTGCCGCCTGGGGGAGCCTCAGGCTTGATCAGAGCTATAGACGTGGCCCCAAGGCCTCACCTGCCTGGCATTGCCCTCGCAGGACTCTCCCGTGTGGGGAGCAGCGCGCTGAGGGGGAGATGCTAGAGGTCAGGAAGGGTCTGATCCGAGGGGTTCACCCAGTCCCGCAGTGCTGGCCATGACCTGTGTCTCAGCTGCTACACAGGGTTTGGGGATGTAGCTACAGAGGATGATGGACAAATCAATTGCCATAGCTCCCCTGCGGCTAAATGTCCTGACTTGCGAGGAGCCCCATGAGCAGGATGCCATGGCTCTGCAGGCTGCATTTGGCCCACTAGAGGTTGAGCACCATCTCTCGTTCAATGCTGTCCCTCTATAGCGTCCATTTTTTTCCCTGTCAGAGACGGTACTGGGATAGATGGAGTATTGGTGTGAGCCAATGTCTTGTGTTCTTAAGTATTGCTGGTGATGCTGCCTGGGTTGGGGAGGCAGGGAGCAGGGCAGGGTGGCACTTTACATGCTGACTGGCTCAGAGAGGGATAAGCTTCTATAGGTAACATAAGAAGTTGAAAAGAGATCCTGTAAGTGCCAGGGGCCACAGTGACTTCTCAGGGCCACACAAGTTGGAAAAAATGTATTATTTTCTTGAATGTGGAGCAAAACTAACATGGAAATCTATGTAATGTAGCACATCCAGAAGCCAGCAATGCTCTGCGTCGTACCCAACCAAGGCAGCACTCAGGGTGGAACTGCACTTCAGCTACAAACATTGTCACTTCATTTCATTTAATACTCCTCTTCGTTTTACAGTCATTTTCTGGGATCCTGATGTGAAACCTTGGGATCTCTATGGAGGAAGTGATGAATATTCAGTTATGAATGAAATCAGAATGATGATTTGAACAAACACTGCTTTAAAATTATAGACTCTCTTGAAAGAGTCAGGGCTTAGGCATTTCAAAATTAGGAGACATTTTTGGTATGAATCTTCATCTGCCTCCATTCCACATCTGTAAATGGGATAATAATACCCCATCATCTCCAAGGGCACACTAATTAATGTAAGTAGTATTCAGATCCTATGGTGAGGGCACCACAGAAAATCCCCTGAGGAAATTAATAATTCTCTGCTCAGAACAGGTTTGAATGGTGCAAATAAGCATGGGTTTAAAAATTATCAGCTAATTCACTCCGTTATAAATTCACACTTATTTGCTAATTCACTCTGTTATAAAAATTCTACGGAAATGCAAATACTGTTTTTCGTAATCTCACAATTTCCCTTACCTTTTCCTGAGTTATTAAATAAAGTACACTTTACATTTAATTTGCTCATTTGTCTTACACTAGATATTACCTGATTTAAAAATGATGAAACAAAATATTGAAAAGCTAGTTATTCAGTAAACTCTCTTTTGTGCACTGGATAGGGTAAGGATCTTATGGATAAAGAAGTGCATGGTTCAGAACTTAAATACACAGCACATGCATGAAGGGGACTGCAGCAGGATTGCACAGGAAGTTGCTTCCTCAAATTTCTGACATGCATCCCTTGGCAATCTTAATATCTGTTAAAAGTTTTGATGCAAGATTTCTTTGCTGATTATATTACAGAATCAACTAGAGATCCCAATTAAGGATAGAATCCCCTATGCATCAGCAGAAATCCAAATAAAAAATCTTGTTTTCAGAGACCTGTTAATCCACGTTTCAAACAGGGTGCAATGCAGACATGAATTGGGGGCAGTTGGAAGGATGAGGTAAGAATCAAATGAAAAGATTTTAACATCCAAGAAGAACTGGTATCTATTTTGGCACAGGTAGGTTTTGAGGAGGGATTTAAAAGGGGATTGGGTGGTTAAACTGAATCTTGATAAGTTTCTGTCATGCATATGGGAAACCTTGGAGGAAAACTGGGAGGTATTTGAGGGGAAGCGAACAGACAGATGATTGAAAGAGGCACACAAGGTGATGTTTTGAGGATGTTTAAGGCCATTAATACGGGATGTTGAAATATCTCTAATGCCCATCTGGCCCATGGGGCGCAAAGGTTGTGAGTGCCCCTGCTCTAAGCGACCACGGGCTCCATGGTTTGGAGGTTGCATCAGCAGAGACTGCATGTCTGCAGGCTGCACCAGAGAAAGCCACAGGCCTCCTGGACTATATGACACAGACATTTTTTTTTTTAATTTCATGTTTCAGGCCAAATTAGCCAAATCAGTTCTGAATTCTATTGACTGAGCAGAACTCAATCATTCAAGTTTGTATGGCACTACCACTGGCAAGTATCCTGTTGCAGCTAGTATGATGTGGAGAAAGATGGCTAGGCAGGAGGTGGGGGCCACTCTAAGCCCCTCACAGGTCACCAGTTGGACAGCCTTCATGTAATCAAGGAAGAAGGCCTATACAAGCAATGAAACAAAAAATACAGGAAAGGGGTAACTAAGCTAAAACTACTGAGAAAGCAGAAGAGAAATCCTTATGTAAATCAGGGAAGAAACCACAGAACTTGAACAAGCAAACATTTTGGGAACAGGAGACTCAACAACTACAGGAGGTATCGAGAAAACTACTGAAGAAAAAATACAAAAAGATGAATCTGCATGGAAGCATCATTGGCTAATTATATAAGTGGTAAAAAAAGAAGGAAAAGTCTACAGTGACTTGACAACAAATGCTAAAGAAGCATAAAAAGTAAGGAATGAGCATGTAACAAATCATTAAGCCTTGCAGTTCACCCAGATGAAAGCATTCTAGACATGCTAGATGAACACAACTGGAAAAGTAGAATGGTTATCAACCCTGAACTACCATAAAAAGCAGAGACAGAATAGTGAAGAAATAGGAAACCTGGAGACGCCAGTGCCAACAAAGCTTTACAAAAATATTAAAAAAGGTATGTGAACTAGAGTAGGTACTAGATAACTGGCTAAGGGAAGTAGTTTTAGCAATCATTAAGAAAGCAGGTTTGATCAGATAATTTATAGAACTATAAACCTATCATCTATATTGGCAAAAGTCACAATGAAGGAATTTGTCTACAGATCATAGTTTGTGTTAGAGATTAAGTGGATGAAGAACAGTGCAGCTCCAGACCCAATCAAGACTGCATGTCATACTCAGATGGAAAATGGAGATTACAGATATCTGTTTTTATTAGCTTGATCAAAGCTTTGGAGAAAAGCATGATGGAGAGCAGCAACATCTCATAGTATTTCAGGTCAGCAAATTTCAAAATTATAACATCAAAGTACTAATCCTCCTACAGTGCCATCAAAACTTCTGGAAAATTAAGCAAGTTTCAAAGTCAAAATTTGCTCTAAGAAAGGGGGGCATAAAATAAGCAGTGCTTTATTTCATTCTCGTAAACCAAACATTGATAATGCTAGATGAGCTGAAGGGCATAACAGTAGATGACCTAGAATTCAGGTGTTTAGCATATGAGATAGCATTGTCCAGCTAACTACGTCTTGGACAGAAATAAATGTCAACACTATTCTGCTCCCCAGGTCAGCAGATATTCCAAAGTGAAATGAAGAAAAGCAGCACACCACCCCTGAGGCATGGGTAACCTATTAAGAAGCATTCCTATCTGAACTGGGCAAAGCAGCACTTTAAATAGGTGCACACACTTGGTTTATGACAAGGACCAGTGGAGAAGACATCCCTTTGTTCATGGGAGTGAAAGAAAAAGGGGCAATGTTGGAATCCAGCAGTAAAATGAGGGTTAGGTATGACTCCCTCTGTGAACAGTTTTCAGACATACTTTTGGCAGCTTGAGAGGAGAAAACTAAAAGGTGACCCTCTTAAAGCCATTGTGAATTCTCTATATGAGGTCTATAAGGAAACTGGAATGGATTGGGCCCAGAACCAAGCAGGGGTGGTTGGGGTGTGGGTCTACCAGGAAAGTGGGTAATGCCAGGAATTCTAGTTTTCTCTGCTAAAAAACAATTCCCCAACTTTAGATTTAAAACTTCCCCCTAAAATCCACATTTTCCATGATTAAAATGAAGCCGCACTATATATCCATTTCTAGATTAAAATGAAACACCGCTAATCTAGAAATGGATATATAGTGTGGCTTCATTTTAATCATAGAAAATGTGGATTTGGGGTTAGTTTTTTTAAATCTGAAAATTGGGGATTTTTTTTTTTATAAGAGAAAACCAAGATTCCTGGGCTTGGCAGTATCTCCCCCACTCAGGCTCAGCTTGCTGTTCTCAGCATTAAGCGCTTTGGAGGCTGCTTCAGCCATCCGCCTGCCACGACACCTGTGAGAAGAGCGCTCCTCTGGCCAGGCCAGGCTCCTCTCTGCGCGGGGGGACCGGCCTGGCTCCGCCCCCTGCGGGCTTGGGGCGGGGCCTGATCTCCGAGCGCACCGGGGCTGGGGTGGGGGAGTTGCTGTATTGCGCCAGCACAGACCCGTGCAGGGCGGGGCCGGGGCTGTCCTGGGTTCTGCCCATGGCGGGGGAGGAGCGCACTGACTACATTTCCCAACATGCAGCGCTCCCGACCTGCATGTAGGGCCAGACTTTCCCAGGATGCACCACTTCCCTGAGCGGCAGCCGCCCCTCTGAGGGACTACACCCCCCGGCGTGCCCTGCGGCCGGCCGTTCCCTCCCTGCTCCGCGCCGCGGCTCGCGCGGTACCTGCCGGGAGCTGTAGTCGGGCGCCCACCTGCGGCGCCCGCCACACCCGGCATTGTGGCCGCACGGCTGAGCGTGGCGGTGACAGCTGGCGCCGCGGCGCGCAGCGCTATTCAAGAACGGGCGCTGCGCACTTGGCGCCGGGCCGCCGCCATGGCCGGGGCTGGCGGCGGGTGGCGGCGACGGCGGTGAATGAATTCTCCGGGCGGCAGAGGCAGGAAGAAGGGCTCGGGCGGCTCCAGCTCCCCGCCCCGCACCGCCGCGGCCTCGCCCCCAGCCGCGCCCGGGCCTGCAGCCCCCCTCCCGCCGGCGGCCTGCGCCGGGTCCAGCGCGGGGGCTGGAGCGCCGCCGCCGCCGCCGTCGTCGCCGCACAAGCGGAACGTGTATTACTTCTCCTACCCGCTCGTCGCCGCCTTCGCGCTGCTGCGCTTCGCCGCCTGCCGCCTGGGGCTGCTGTGCGCCTGGCTCTGCCGCCGTATCGCGCTCATGGCCGCCCGCGGCGCCCCGGCCAGCGAGCCCGGCGGGGCGCCCGACACCGTGCGCGCCTGCCACAAGCGTGCCTTCGACTGCATCTCCGCCGCGCTGCGTATCGACGAGGAGGAGCGCGGTGAGCGCCGGGGCGGGGAGGGCGGCTGTGGCGGGGCCCGGCTCGGCTCGGCTCGGCTCGCGGGGACACGAGCCCGGGCCGCCGCTTCCAGCCCTGCGGGCTCGTCCCTCCTTCCCTCCCTTCCCCTGCTTGTTTCAGTTTACATAGATTTATTATCTAATTAGTTTATACTGGCTTATCTTTCTATATTATGATGGCTTTATAGTTAACTATTATGTATTTGTTTACACTTATCATTATATAATATATATCAATAATGTCTTTATATTTATTCATACTTAAATATCAAATTGCTATATATTTGTTTATGTCTAGTCTTATACATATTATGTGTATTTATACTTGTGTATTTTATTATATTTGTTTATATGTATACTTATTTATACATAACATAAATACTAAGTATAAATAAACAAGTGCACAATGTGTTTTCATTGATACTTTATTTTATAGTTCTATATTAGTAATATAGTGCTATATTATTTTATATTGATACTTATTTTGACATTATATTATGTGCTTGTGTTTATACTTGCATATTTGCTTAATATGTAAACAATTAGTATAAATATATAAGATAAACACCAAGTATAAATAAACAAATACATAATGTGTTTGTGTTGATACTTAGTATATTATTTTATATTAGTAATTGGTATTATAATACTATGTTAGTGATAAAGCTCTATATTATTTTATATTAGTGATATAGTACTATATTATTTCATATTTATACTTATTTAGACATATTATGTGCTTGTCTATATACTTGCATATTTGTTTAATATGTAAATACTAAGTATAAACAAACATACATAATGTTTTTATGTTGATACTTGCATTGTATTATTATTTTATATTAGCAATATAGTATTATATTAGTGATAGTATTATATTATTTTATATTTATATTTATTTAGACATATGTGCTTGTGTTTGTATTTGCATACTTGTTTATATTTATACCTATTTATGTTGCGTGTTTATGTTTAGATACTGTATTCTGATGTGTTTGTGTTTATTTATATTTAGCATTTATACATTTATATTAGGTTGTGTTTATATTTACCATTTATATCTTTATATAACATTTATTCTGACTCTCCTTTTAGTTTGCTCTCATTTTGTCACAATCGCTGGAGTTTTTAATAGCACGTCTCCAGCTTTTAATTGGCAGCTCCCCCAAATGTGGGTGCTCTCAGGGTAAACTCACTTCTCTCTAGGTAGTAGGGCAGGAACTATATGAGTAATGTGAATGTTGAAGAGTTTGCATTGACAGCTGGCCTGTACAGTGTGGGAGCAACATTTTTCCTAGAAGAAAGAATGGTTTCATTTTGTAAATGTAGCTAGTGTTAATGGTCTTATGTAACACCTGTATTTTTAATGTTTTAATGTTAAACTGGAAGCCAATTAGACCTGCTATTGCAAGTCTTCATTCCTGTTCTAGTCTGCCCTCTTTCCTATTGTATCATTTATTTCTTTCATTGTATGAAACTAATCGAACAGGAAATTGTTGTCACGCTGCTTTTTCCTTTGAAACTGATGCAGGGGCACTCTACTCATTTAAAAGAGGAAAGTTTGGTCAGTGGTCTGTGAAACGTTGGGGTGAGGGACAGCAAATAATTTTCTTCAGCCTTCTTTTATTCCACCCGTTGTTTTGAATTCCACACAAGATTTCAGAAGCTGTTCCCAATGTACTGGACTCAGCCCATCAGTCTACATGTAGCAGGACAGCCCTAGTAGTGTTCAAAAGGTGGGGAGGTCCTCCGAAACATGGCTTTGTGCTAGGCTTCAAAATTCTGTGGAAACATCAGCATGACTTTGAGCGTCTGCTTTGTAATACTGTAGTTTCTTTCATTAGAGCTCCTTGGGAAGAACATAGCAGTATTTTCCTTTTCTGGAAATCAGAATAGAGGCAACATGCTCAGTGCATCATGAAAGGGACACAGTTATTCTGTACAGCAACAGCTTGTGAGTGGCTGTAATGCAGCTCTATTAATCTGAAAGAGATATTTGTATGATGCAGAACCTGTGACGGTTCAGAGACCAAAACAGAGGGCAAAGAAACTTGAGACTCTAGGTCAGGGGTGGGCAAAATGCAACCCTGGGGGCTGGATGCAGCCTGCCAGGCCATTCTATCTGGCCTGCGGGGCCCCTGAAAAATTTAGAAAATTAATATTAATCTGCCGTAGGTTGCCTGTCATGTGGCCCTCAATGGCTTGCTGAAAATTAGTAAGTGGCCCTCTGATGAAAATAATTGCCCGCCCCTGCTCCAGGTGGCTTATTATATTTATGATGATAAGAAGTGTTTGCACTTTTTAAAGGATAGATAAATCTTCATTTGGCAGGTATTCTAGCTTGTAGTAACAAACAGATACTAACTGCGTAACACCTTTACTCTTAACATTTTGGTGTTAAACTGAAAGCAAATTAGAACTGTTATTCTGAGTCTTAATTCCTGCCTGTCCTCTTTCATGATCTTTTTTTTTTTTTTTTTTTTTTTTTTTTTTTTTTTTATGTAAATTATTAAAAAATATTTTGTATTATTTGGGGGGTATGTATTT
>JAGPOW010003648.1:43113711-43134109 GCA_030014935.1 Caiman crocodilus
TATTCTGATTTCCAGAAAAGGAAAATACTGCTATGTTCTTCCCAAGGAGCTCTAATGAAAGAAACTACAGTATTACAAAACAGATACTAAATGCGTTACACCTTTACTCATAACATTTTGGTGTTAAAATGAAAGCAAATTTGAACTTTTTTTGTGTTTCTTAATTACGGCCTTTCCCTTTTGATTTTCTTTTTTTTTTTTTTTTTTTTTTTTTTTTTTTTTTAATAGCATGAAACTAATTAAACACTCATTTGGATTATTCTGGGAGAAAGAATGACTTAAATGTATGATGGTTAAAAGCCTGCAGAATAATTTAAGAGCACAAACACTGGAGAAAAACACAATACCTGACTACTTTATGGTCCTAAACCTGCAGTTTGCCAAGATTTTATAGACAATTCACCAGACCCATATAGATAGTTTGAGGAGTAATAGATCTTAAAGTCTCTTGCACGGAGGATTTATTATCATAGGCACCCCTTTTTTTGCCTCAGTGTTGGACCCCTCCTCCAATTTCTGTTCCATAAGTACTAGTAATAGCACTTTTGTCCTTTTTAAGTTAGCTTGAGTTACTACTGTGATCCTTGGAATTGCCTGTCAGTTTTTGTTGCTGAAATCCAGTCAGCAGTGTGTTGCTATGAAGCCTTCAGATCTTGCTCCTGTGATGAGCTTGCACTTTTAAAATGTTCTGTTAGTTGTACAGAGTGAACCATAATAGAGACATGCTTTTGCTGTTAATATAAGTGGGAACATATCTGTTAAATACAAAGCTTTTGCTACAGTAACTTTCTTGAGCAAGGGGTATATAAATCTATTATATTTATAGATTTTTTTTTTTTTAAATTTATATGCAAAGCCTTCACTAACTTTAGATGGGATGGAGGGATTTGATTTATCTACCAGTATGCATTTTGAATCTTTTATTTGTTCCTAAGTGGCTTTTGTGTACTGTAAGTTCAAATGGGTACCAGTATATTAAGCATAGTTTGGAGAATAGTTAAGAATTCTAAACTATTGAATATCCTTCTACCTTATGTCCAGCTCTTGTCTGTTTTGGAAAACGTATGTGCTAAAAGGGGTGCACTAGTACGGATTTTCTTGACTGATACTGATAGCCAATGATTAACTAACCATATTGGCCAATGCTGATCCAATAACTGATATTTAGCAATAGTGCAAGGTATTTTATACTACTGACATAAATCTTTTATTTTGGTTTGTTTTGCATTTATAGCATTCAAACATGCCCCCTGCTTGCTTTTGCCTTCAGTGAGAAAGGCAATGACCGCCTTATTCCCACACATGCCACCCCCTCGCTTAGGGCTCCTACCTGCAGCCCATGCTGCTGTCCGAGGTGGGTGGGGTGGACCCTCACGCAGACAATGGCACCAGGCACATTTGGAGCCCCAGAGCACTCTGCTGCCTCAGCACCAGTCACCCTGTGCAGCCGACCTCCCACAGTCGCTGGAGAGAAGGTGCTCGGTGTCCGGCGGAGCAGAATGTCTCTCGCAAGGTGCCTCACCCCACCTATGCACAGCCCAACGTCTCCACGGCAGCCACCAGTGTTCAGGCCTCTGCTGTATGCATGGTATTGCCATAGCAGTAGTAGTGGGAGCCAGTAATGGTCCCTTTGTTGCTGGGCTCAGTGCTCTGTGACTCCTCACTGGCACCCCTTCTCCCTCCTGCTGCTCCCTGGGACCTGTAGTCTGCTGTGGGTCTTGGGCCAGCAATGGGGCATGTGGGCTAGATTGTGCTGCTCAGGGCACTCTGTAACTATCAGCTACAATGATCAAAAAAAGCCAACATCTAATAATGTAATTTCTCCCTTTATCTGTGCTGTTCCAATAGCCAACCAATATATAGGTGCACCCCTTGCAATTAACAAATGTTGGGTAGAAATCATTGTAATTTCTGTGCTTTTAAACTTCTGGTAGGATTAATAGTTTTTATTTTGTAGTCTTTTAACAGTAGTAGTGAAGCTTGGAAAATCCATTTACCCTTAAGGAATTTGTATGGTGATAGGGGGGCAAACCATAGACTCAGAATGTATGTATAGTGGGATGAAGGGGGGCGTGTCTTGTTTTTGTTTGGTTTGTTAATCTTTGCTATTGCTAAGGTAATATTCTAAGTGTTGTGGTTTCATCTTTCTGTTCACCAAATTGTAGAAGGGGTGAAATCTAACAGGGTTGGTGTAACTTAACAATGACAACCCAAAAGACAAAAAAATGGCATAGTTTTTGTCTTCCACTGCAACATGGCAAAGCGTGTACGTTGTCTCTAGTTAATATATACTAAGATGATTGTATTAAACATTCTCCCCTTTCACTGGCAGGGCATGGTGGTGCTCTTCTCTCCTGGTGTTAAGTTGGGACATGTTTTTTCCTGGGGTTCCCTGTAGTGTAGTGTGGAACTTGGGTTGGAATAGATAATCTTGTGGATTCTTGGACAAAGGGTTGCCTGTGAATGCAGGGGACTGTGCTTAATGTCTCTTCCAGTCCTTTGCTTAATTGTTAGTGGTGTGGGAAATCTAGAAGAAGCTTGTCTAGAATGCTGGTAACTTAATCTTGGTGAATACAGTTGATTTGCTGTATTGCCTAATCAAAAGGAGTGCTTTAATTAAATGACTCATTTTCATAACTGTGATTAAATAGACTGAATATCATTTGGATACACGAGTCTTTGGGAAAGTGTACATGGGTTTAATGTCAGCATACTTTACACTGAAACTGTTACCCAACATAGATTAAAGAAGTCATTTTAGCTAGGATCTGTGATGCATTCTAGTCTTGGATTTGGCTAGGGGTGCACCTTTGTGATATGCCCCCAGGGTGTCCCAACACTTGCAGAGGTGCCTTCTAGTTTTAGACCCCTCTCTGTCATTGTCTGCTTGACCACTGAGAATAGGCTGAGATGCTCCAAAGGCCATCTCGCTGACTGAAGGCACTTCAGCTTTACCCACTTTGCCCAGGTCTTTCCATCTCTTAACAGGAGGGGGTTTTTGCTCATTAGAAGAACTGCATAGTTGTCTGGTCATATACTCAAAATTATTAGATTCCTCGGCCCCCTCCACCCCCCAAAGAGAAGAGGCCTGCCTGTGTGGTCAAATATTTAGTCACCTTTACCAATGACTGTAGTCATTTATAAAAGAGAACAAAAAGATCTATTATAAAACAAAGATCCAAAGGCAAACAATAAGTAACCATATGTGAGATGGAGACAGAGATACAAGAATAAACAAACAGAAGGAAATACCACAACAATCTATTAACTTGCATCTTAAATGTACAAATGCAGCTTCTGCTTGGCATCACAGGTCAAGTAGCAGCTGCTGCCTCTGACCTTTCTGTCCTTGCAGTTTCCCCTGTTAGTCTGTTACCCACAGACTAAGGGCCACACCATTTTATGTCCTGGAAACTTTAGACAAGCACTTGCTCTCATGGCAGGGCTTAAGTATGGTATCTTGTCTGGCTATTTACATACATTATACATTACATTCTTGAGGAGCTCATGCTGTGCATGCCACTTCTTGCCATCGAAGGGTGTGCTTGTTTACCAGATCAGAAGTCCTTCTTAATATATAATTTTGACCAGGAGGAGACTTGTATCCTTTCAAACATATCCAAGGATACTGTCTCTCACTCAGTTTCCCTGCTGTGAGAAATGTCCATCCCTGAATGACTTGAATAGCCAGCCAGGTGGTGTTCTTGCTATAGGCATCCCTTTTAAAATGTAAATTCATCTTGGTGTGGAAGCACCTGGCTATAGCACTTCAGACTGTTGTTCACAAAGGTCAATATGACTGGGCATTCAACATACCCATGTCATAGCTCAGCGATTACTTCTCTCAAGTGTGAATAGGGGAGGAACACTGAAGTTAATGATTGCTCTACTAAATAGTCTTGGCCAAAAAATGGAACATAAAAATTACATTCATATCAAATACTAGGACTCATACTAATGTAATAAAGGGCTCCTATAGATGTGCACAGAGCCTGCTCCAACATGCTGGAAATAGCAGTGGGGTGCTTTGAACTAAAGCTTATCAAACATGTTTTATTTCAAATTGCCCCACTGCCATTTTTTCAGTGTGAGGATGCTGATGCACATGATATGAGAGGGATTTTAATTAGCACAGCTCATTAATTAAAATGCCAAGTGCTGTGTTCCGGAGCACAGGTAAAAATATCCAATGATAGGGCTGCATACAGTTTGACACTACCTATACGTAGTGACTGTACATGCCATATCAGTAAAATAAACTCAAGAAAACATGTGTGACATTCCAAAAACACTGTTAAGTTTGATGGATAGTGTACACAATAGTATACCTAGCAGGTGAGAAGAGCACCTGCTTCAGGCACCAAGTTAGGAGGGGAGCCAGAACTGCTGTTCCCTATGCATCTGAGTCTGCAGCATACCCATGCTGGGAACTCCAAAACAGTCCCTGGTTGCAGGAGCATAGTAAGCTTTCATGTGTGGCACTGATTCACTGAAGTTCCCCTTATTTTATATAGTTCTTTGAAGAAGGTGATGTGTATTTTTTGACACGTGATGCTTTTGTGTTGGGAGTGAATAACCAAATAAGTTTTTATAGACATCTTTTTTTGCATTATAAACACTGTGACACTATAGAAAGTAGTTGCTTTGAAATCAATAAAAATATACACGGTAGGGTCAGTGTAATATAGTTGTTAAGTCAGATATCTTTATCTCATCAATCCCTGTGATTACTGTTTAATTAATTATTGAGTTTAATCCAATATGGGAACTAATAGGTTAATTTCCTTTTTCAGCAGGACAAAAGGAGCAAGCTATTGAATGGTATAAGAAAGGAATTGAAGAACTGGAAAAAGGAATAGCTATTTTAGTTGTTGGTCAAGGTAAGACCATTTTTTAATCTTATGTAAAGTTTTGACTTAAATGACAAAAGGCAATTTGTGACTTTCTCTCAGAAAAGGAGGGAAGTTCAGCAGCTTTTCACATTTTGTCAGATGAAGGGGATCATTTTACAAAATAAACATTGTTTCAACTGGGTGCTAGACAGGTATTTGCAGAATATTTCCTAATGGAGCTTTTGACAGTGCCCTTTAACTGTTTTCCATATAGTGAAATGAGAAACACTTGTGTAACTAAAATTCTGTTTTGGTTTTAAAATAGAACCATTGCTCTGTTAATTTTGTCCTAACTTATTTTTTTGATCCACTGTAATGGCAAATCTTGATTAAGTATATTTAGGATATTCAAAATCATGGACAGTTTGGATCATGACAATGCTCAGTAAAACTTATGTAACAAAAAATATCTGTTACTGACTTTTTTTCTTAGCATGAATTCCAATTTTATCTTCTAGAGTTTAGGTCCCTGGATAAAATTGTATATTGTTATAGCTATATATTTTTATGCTCCATGAATATAACTCAAGATACTATCACCAGCCCAAGGAAATTATGCTTAATGGCTTTTCTTCTCTTCATGCACCCCTTCCCCTTCCTCCTCCCCCACCCCCGCAAAAAAAAAAAAAGAATATTCTTTAGGATTCTTAACTAAGGTTTAAATAACTTAATTCCAAAAGCCTCTTAATTTTGGGGGTAGGGAAATGGTTAAGAAAGAGGTAAGTGTCACTTTTACAAGGATAGAGGGAGGTGGGTGTTCTAGTACTTAATCTAATATTCCAATAATGTTGACTTTTTTTTTACTCTTTGCAAGGTGATCAGTGCGAACGAGCACGACGTCTACAGTCTAAAATGATGACTAATATGGCTATGGCCAAGGATCGTTTGCAGCTTCTAGGTACTAGTTACTATTCATGACTTTGGAAAGTTTGTTCTGTGCATCATGCTTTATGATATTTAATTTTTAAATTTGGAGAGCAAATAAGCTATTGATTCTGTAGATTCCCTCCTTCCACCCCCCCTTAAAGTGTCATGTATAGTTTTACCCTCTTGTAGTTGGCTTCTTATGGATTTCATAACCCATTTTGGTTTTGCTGTTCACTCTTCTTTTTACAGTAGTCAGACAGCATATTATAACTACCAGGCTTGGAAGGACTGGGTGTCTTAAAGTTATTTTGGAAAACTTGCATTTACTTTGAAAGCACTACAACTATAATGAATCATAGAAAAATTAAGATTGGGAGCAAGCTCAGGAGGTCAAGTCTAACCTTCTGCTCAAAGTAGGACCTTCCTCAACTATATCATTCCAGTCAAGGCTTTGTCTAACCAGGTCTTAAAAACCTCTTAAGATGGAGATTCCACAACCTCTGAAGCCTGTTTCAGTGCTTTACTACTTCCTCATGAGAGAGTTTCTCATAATATCAACCCTAAACTTCCCCGGCTTCAACTTGAGACCATTGCTGCTTGTCCTATTATCTGCCACTACTGAGAACAATTTAGCTTCATCCTCTTTGGAATTGCCCTTCAGGTAGTTGAAGGCTACTGTTAAATCCCCCTTGCCCTATCTTCTCTTTTCCAAACTAAATAAGCCCAGTTCCCCCAGCCTCTCCTCAGAAGTCATCTGCCCCAACCCACTAACCACTTTTGTTGCCCTCTGCTGGACTCTTTCCAAATTTGTACACATCCTTTCTGTAGTGGGGGCCCAAAACTGTTCTCCAGATGTGGCCTTACCAGTGCCATCTACAGGGAAAGTG
The DNA here is from genome assembly GCA_030014935.1 of Caiman crocodilus. Taxonomy (NCBI): domain Eukaryota; kingdom Metazoa; phylum Chordata; order Crocodylia; family Alligatoridae; genus Caiman; species Caiman crocodilus. The sequence goes on from JAGPOW010003648.1 coordinate 43,120,358, forward strand.
TTGCTTCCCTTGACCTGCTGGCAACACTACTCTTAATGCAGCTCAGTATACTGTTAGTTGTCTTGGCATCAAGGGCACACTGTTGTCTCATGTTCAGTATATTGTCTACTGTAACCCCCATATCCTTTTCTACAGAGTTGCTGCTTACCCAGTTGATCCCCAGCCTGTATTAGTTCATGGGATTGTTCCATCCTAAGTGCAGGACTTTGCGCTTCTCTTTATTGAACCTTGTGAGATTTCTTTGGTCCAGTCCTCCAATGTGTCTAGTTTTCTCTGAATCCTAGCCCAACCCTCCAGCATGTCTACTACTTCCCTCGAGCTTGGTGTCATCTGCAGACTTGCTGAGGATACATTTCTTCCCAGCTTCCAAGTAATTGATTAAGCTATTGAATAACACCACCCCCAGAATTAACCGCTAGGACACTCTACTTGATACTAACTGCCAACTAGGTATCGAGCCATTGACTACTACCCTCTGAACCTGATGATCCAGCAAGTTTTCTATCCACTTCATAGTCCATTCATCCAACCCATACTTCTTGGCTTACTTGCAAGAATGTTGTGTGAGACTGTATCAAAAGCCATGCTAAAGTCAAGGTATATGACATCCACTGGTGTCCCTGTATCCTCAGTCAGTCATCTCATCATAGAAGGCAATCAGGTTGGTCAGGCATGATTTGCCCTTAGTGAATCCATGCTGACTATTCCTAATTGCCTTCTACTCCAAGTGATTAGAAATGGATTGCTTGAGGGCCTTCTTCATGATTTTTCCAGAGACTGAGGTGAAGCTGATTGGTCAGTAGTTCATTGGGTCCTCTTTCTTGCTTTTCTTAAGGATGGGTACTATATTTGTCCATTTCCAGTTGTTGAGGACCGCTCTCAGTCACCATGATTTTCAAAAGATAATGGCCCACAGCTCTACAGTCACATCTGCCAACTCCCTCGGCACCCTCAGGTACATTGTGTCCAGCCCTATGGATTTGTCCACATCCAACTTTTCTAAATAGACCCTGACGTTACTCAGCACTGCCTATGCATAACTGCCTGTGATATCACTTGTGACCGTAGTTAGGAAAGTGCACTGGATTTTGTACCTAGGCGAACCGTATAGGTATAGCTGTCTTCTGTGGGAAGTAATCATTATACAGTTAAATCATTTGTATATTAAGATTGCAGTTGCATTTGATCCCTGATGGATGTCCTTCAGACTTGCTTAAGACTTTTAAACTTGCTGAAATATAACTTAAACTCTCATCACTGTAGGATTCAAAATAGATTGTGAAGATCATTTCATGAGCAAAATGCATTGCATTTGATCCATGTAAACGCTACAAACTTAAAACAGAATTAATTGGCAATTACATGTTGTTGTGCAGTTTAAAAACAAGCAAACATGCACACACATGTTCTGTGAGAGTACCTAAATATTTTGTTAAGGTTCTCTTAAGCTCCATTTAATTGTTTTCTTCTGCTTTTTTTTGTCTTCCTACGTATTGATCAGCAAAGGAAAGCAATTTTTCTGTTGTATTCACTAGTATGCTGCTTAGATTTCATTCCACTGTACGTCTGCCAAATGCTATCTTTTTATGTTTGTTAAATTTGAGGCAAGATATCCTAATTTCTTCTGAAAACCTAGAGAAGTATGGGAATACAAATTCCTTTTCATTTGGCTCCCATTGCCCTCTGTATTATGGAGTGATTATACCAAGGAAGAAAATGATTCCATGCCTTCTTGCTTTGGCTTCCATTGTCTCTGGTCTTGTGTACTGACATGGAAAGGGGGAATAGTTTTCCTGAGCTTGCCATCCACTGTCTGCTTGTTTCCGTTTTCCTACCTGTGCAGGATTTTTTGCTTCACTGCACTGGCTCTTCTACTGGTTAATATTGATACTTGTGCTTAATATTAAGTAACTTATATTAAATTGAAGACTATAGCAGAAAGCCTGTATGTGAGCTGCCTCCCAGAGTAGTGGTTAAATGGTGTAGTTGAGGAACATGACAGTAAAACCAGTTATGCTCTGCTTTTTGGGTGCACAAAGTAAATGAACTGGAACAGATTATTCCTAGATGACTACAGTTACGGTTAGGTTGGTGTGACGGGAGAAAAAAGACAGAAGTGATCTGGTCTGATCTGATCTAAAGTCAGTATAATTTTTTTTAAACAATATTTGCATGTTGCTTGCAGTATCTGATCTCATTTTACCCCTATTATGGCAGTATGCTAGGTGGCTAACAGAGTTGCATGTTTGTATGCTAAAAGAAGGTAAAGACTGCACAAGTGAAACACTGAAGTCAGAAAGTTTAACGTGGTATGTGCAAATTTAATTCTGTATCTTAAAGCTTACCATAATGCATATTATTTGCATGTTATTTCCATGCTTTGTTCAATGTGCAGCCTCAGAAGAATGAAGTACTAGTAAGTAACAAATGAAGTAAGGTTCTGAAGCTCTACATTATTCTAGTTGAAACTTTTTATTTTAGTTTTAGTGCAAATTAATTTTAGTTTAGTCTGTTCTATATGGCAGCATCCTTCATCACTAGTATTTCAGCACCTGTTCAAAATTTGGTGTAATAAAGAAGAAAATGGGGTTAGTCAGAGCAAAGAAAGCATGGAGTTTTTCCTTTTTAATGTCAGAATCAACTCTTAAATATTTTGCAGCTCTGAATATCTCATGACAGAATAAATGAGTTGTCTTTATTGTTGGTTGACAGGCAGTTTAACCATCTACCTTTCTTTACTTCCATCTTAAACCATTTAGACTGCTTACAGAAGTGGAAAAAGGCAAAACAAGACAACGTTTGACAAGAGGAGGAAGCATGTTAGTTTGACCTGGCTTCCTGGTGTCTCTATAGATTGGGTGCTTCAGCAGGGCTTTTTCAGTGCTTTTATCTAATAGCTGATTGAATCAGCTATTGGATGAAAGCATCAAAAGTCCTGCTGAAGAATGTAATGTACACAGATGTTGAGCAACCTGGGTACGACTAACATGATGCCTCTTCTGGACATGTGCTGGGCTTGGTTTAGTGGCGTCCTGAGCTGAAAGTAAAGTTCTGGGTATTTTGGTTTTGTGGGGTTTTTTTTCTTTTTACATCTGTAAGCAGACTGAAGATCTTATACCTTTTGTAAGGCTTGATGTTCAATTTCCAAATTTCTGTGCTTTGGATTGGAGGATTCAGTGGTGCAATTTTTATTCAGTTGAGACGGATTGTTCCAGCTTCCTAAGAATGACAGCCATGCTCAATTATTCAGGAGGCTGGATGAACCTGAATACTTTAAAGATCCTCATAGCATCACAAAGACTGGAATCAGGCCACCCTAGTTGGTATAAATCAAGAGTCACGAGAAAGGACTTCATGTTCATAAGAATATGTGGAGGCTTGGAATTGAGTAGCATTGCATCAGAAGTGTTATAATAGTGATAAAATTGCAACTGAACAGCATTGATTGACTTAAGAATAAATAAACAATCAACCTTTCTGTTGCAGATTGGGCTCTGAGGGCTGCCATGATGCCCCCTGTGGCCACCATAGACCTGCTCTAATCCAGGTCCTGTATTAGGCAGGTCCTCTCTCATCTGCCACTGTTTGATATTCCTTTTACATTGATTAGGAGGATGACCCTGAGTCCCAGAGTGACTTCCATGGTGCCTAGCAGATTCAGTATATGGTCTTTGGGCTTTCTGTCTGCTAACAGGACCTTGCCTGTTTTCTAAGGGCAGCTCACGTGCCCAATCAGAACTACACATCCCCTGCTGGCATGACTTAAACTCAGCAGTCATAACTCATGACCCTAGTGGACCTAAGCAAGTCTTAGGGGTTCCAACTGTGGGCTCCAGCCTCCCTCATAAAAGGCCCGTGCCTCACAAATGTCATTTGATTGTCCTTCATTCTCCTGTAGAAGACTCAGCCCTTGGCCTTGGCCCTCAGGTTATTTTGGCTGTTGGCCTCTAGCCCAGGCCTATTGGCTATGGCCCAGCTTCTTGGCCCCAGCCTCTCTCTTTCTTGGGTCTCAGGCTCTGGCCCTCTTGATTGCAGCATGCTTCAGTTCCCATCTTTTCCTCTCCGTTTCGCTCTACTAATGCCCTTGCCCCAGATAGGGCTTTAAAATGCACCGTGGTTCTTGGTCATGCATGTGTGGCCTCCTAACAATACCTTCCAGCCATAATTTGGTCTTCTGGTTATTAAACTTAAAATACAAAAATAAGCACAGCAGGGACTCCCAAAACAAAGGAATAAGATGACTTAAATCATCCCCACTCTGGACAAACTTAAAACAAAACTGGCGGCGTTTTTGTCTGCATGTCAGGGACTTCCCTTACTGCCCCTCCAGGCTCCACAGCAGACTGCCTGGCAGGTCCTCATTCTTCCCCAGTCAGGGCTAGCATGAGTCTGCTGGCTTGAGAGAGATTTTTATATTGGTAAGTTGCTTCCTCTCCAACCAGTCCATCCTATCCTGTTGTGCGAGTCCAGTGTTCTCTCGTTGACCTGCTTGATTTTAGTTAAAAATTGCCCTGCCAAGGGTGGTAGTGAAACCCTGTCTCCTCTTCCTGTATTGTTTTTATCTACATTCCTATCCTGTCAAGCCACAAGAAGTACCTCAAAGGGCCTATGTGGACTCTGCTTGTCCACCAGCCTTCTCCCAGTAACAGTGTAAGGGCTCCCTGTTACATTTTCCCTCTCTACCCTTATTTTTGGATTAGGAGGGTGGTAGGTCAGACCTTCCTCTATGTGGATCTGCTGATTTCAGCTTTGCTTAAGATTCTAAAATACAGGATGTTGGGGAAGATGCTTGTTGTTAAGAGGGGTGGCTATTTTCCATTCACTGAAAGATAGTTTCATGTCTTTTATCAACACTGCCAAAGGCAGAAGCCTCAACCAAGTTTACACACAAAGGTTTAATGGTTTCTAGTAACTCCCTCATGAGAAAAAGATGCTTCCCAACTTTAATAGGAAAAGTGGTATCTACTTCAGATTTTTCATCTGGGCATTTTGTACTTCAGTTAAACTTATACATATGAAACGTACTAGAACAGAAATCCAAGAATTAGGAAATTTTAAATAAAAGGATACCTGATTCATAACGAAGTTTCTTTAGAAAAGTCAAATATAAGTTCTGTCTAAATGAGAATATTGATTTGCCTGTTAGACATAGTAAATAGTAAGGCTGTGCAAAGCTTTTGTTGCTGATTCAATTCGGAGGAAATTCGGCCTGATTCAGCAGGCAAATCTCTGAATCTGAATTGAATCAAGAGACCCTTTTTATCTTGTTAAATCAAATTGGAAGCCTCTGAATTGATTTGGAGAGATTCAACGATTCAACCATAGACACAGCTTTATATGATTTTTCTGTGTACTTCAAGGTACCAGGTGCAGCTGGTGAACGCTGAGATGGTGGGGTGGATGGAGTGTCCCATGGAAGCAAAGTACTTCTGGTCCATTTTTGGGTCCACTGCCAAACGTGTGGGAGACCCCCCTGCATTCTCATGGGGGATGCTCCATCCACCCCAGCATCTCAGCGTTAATGAGCCATGCTTGGTACTTCAAGGTATGTAGAAAAAACCTATAAAGCTGTGTCTGTGGCCGAATCACTGATTATCCGAATCAGAATCAAATCTTCAGATTTGGATTCAGATTCAGCTGAACTGAATCGGGAGAGTGATCCGAATCAGTGAATCGAATCACTGTTCCCTGAATCAGGCCAAATCCAAATTGAATACTGCCTGCTTCACATACCCCTAGTAAATAGCCTCTAAGAATTTGTCTTTAGTGTTCACATGCACTGGAATAAAGTAATATGGAAAAAGTATTAGACTTCATTTTTTGGTTAAATTTAAAGAAATCTTATCTCCATTCTCTCCTACCCCCCCATCCCTCCTCCCACCCCAGAGTAACAGAGTTAAAATAGATTTTTTTTCAGTTGAGAATTTTGCCCCTCCTTTATTTGTCGGTGAACATTTTTAAATGAAACGGGAACTTTTCCTGAAAGAGGAGAGGGAACAGAGGAGAACACAGGTTATCTAATTTCTTGTGAAATAGGCTTTTTTCCTTTTAACCCAAGATGAATTCAAGTCTCTAAAATACTGGACACTTACTTACCACTGGTCCAGTGTATTACATTCAAATGAAAAAAAATGTTTTTGGGGGTGGGATTTTATAGCGGTGTCCTCTTAAATACTGAACTTACACTGTTTTATGTGCACTATGAACACTAGATCACTGTGGTGGTGGAAACATGGGTGAATTGATGTTGGGCCTCAGTGTTGCAGAAAAAGATCTTTCCATTGATCTGGAACAATATTGGATAATTGTACTGTGGACTGACCTGCCTTACTGTGGGCTGACTTGGTTTACTGTGCCTTTGTCCTGAACCCTGAGCCAGTTCAGTCTATCTTAAGTGGTACCCTTTTACCAGTTAACTAATAACTGATAGGGAGAACCATTACACGACATAAATGGACTTCAGGAAATATAAACTTTGTATTTCCTTGCATGTCATCTTTTTTATAGTGCTTACTAGTGCTAAATGAAGAGTGGATTATGTTGTCTAACAAATCGGTTAGTTTACCACTAATAAATAGCACTTTAATAGAAATAGGGGCATGTAAGGCCTACATTTTTGGTGTGCAGATTGGATAGCACATTACACAGACTTACATGAAACAGTCTCATTTTCAGCTTTTGTGCATCTGCTCCTGTACTGTGGTAAGTAGGAGCTAAATGGTGGTAACTTAGATGTTTCACTTAAAAGATGCTTTTACTTGCTGTGGGATTGTAGTAACTGTTTCTTGCCTCTGTTGAGTAGCTGATGCATGATACATTTCCTCTCTCCTTAACTTTGTGTAATTTGTTCATTTTGACAAGCTTCCTGCTCTTCTTTTCTGCTCTCCTATGGTTATAGCACAGTGGTGGCAGATTTTCAGTCTCTTTCAAATTTGTTTCCAAAGTCAGTATGTGAGTATCTTACAGAGGAGATATTTTGAGAAATCCTTTAGTTCTGGGATTTCTGAGAGATCCAGTGTGTTGGAAGAACTGTCAGTTCAACAAGATTTAATACTGAGAAATTTAGCAAGGACATGCATGTGTCTTATTTTTGATACGTGCTTGGCACATCATTAAGAGCAGCTATCCAAGTTGAAAAATACGTGCTGTCCTTATACATTTACTTCTTTTCCAGCTTGACATGCTTAGTACATTTTTTATGCCAACAATGTTTAAAAGTTTTAGCATCCCAATTTGTTGTGCGCTATTTTCAAGGAGCAATAAAAGCTTCTAAGAGTTTGCTCAAGACTTTGACAAAAGTGTTCAGCTAACTATATAAGCATGTACATTTCACAAAGATACTAATTCACTAAAAGTTAATAAACATAAGTGTACAGCATAGATGCAATGTTGACGGTTGTATAAGTTAGGTCAAATGGAGTGCTCCTTTTGGCTTCAGAATCAAGTGATTCATTGAAGTGTCGTCCTAGAGTTTAAATAAGCTTCCAGTATTTTGATTGGACTTTGAACATTCAGCTCAATTTCCTTTGTTTCCTTCACCAGGTAGAATGTTTTGTGCAGGGAGAGGTATTTTCACCTTCAGCCATACTGTAAAACTATTCTTACAAAATGACTTGATCTAAGTTACCAAAATATCATCAGTTAATATTCCCCCTCTATCCACTACATTGGTACTTGGGCACTGTAAAACTTAAAGTTAATGAATGGCACTTTAAACTTTGGGTTTGGATTAGAATAAACTAATCTGACAAGGATAACATAATATTCATACTTAATTCTTGCTTTTACTATACATTCACTCCAAATAAAAATGTGAACAACAGCTTTGTCTTTAAAAGAGGAAATGCCAACCTGGGAGTTGGTATTGAGGTTCTTCCAGGGGATATAGCCACATTGAAGAAAGGTTTAGGGAGAGACTTTTATTTTAGAGAGTCTTGTGCAAGGATGCAGGAAGAGAAGAAGGATTTTTAACTGTTACATCAGATGGTGGCCCTAATGAAAATGGCTGAGGGTTTGTTTTTTTTGTTCTTTGTTTTGTTTGTTTTTTTTCAAGAAATAGCCAGTGTTCTGCCATAGGTAAATGAATTTAAATCTTAACTATTTGTGTGTATTGCTGTATTTACTCGAATACAAGACCTGTTTTTTCTCCCCCTAATCAGTATGTGTGGGGGGAAGCCCCTCATTTTACATTCACATACAAGGAAACCACATTAAATGCATTGACTGTCATTAAACTGCTCCCAAAAGCAGCATATGCTCAGCAATGGAAATCAACTATTAAGTTGATTAAATGCAGCCAGCACTGAGTGTGATTATAAAATTCATGGCCCATATTAGGGGGGTGTGTGTGTGTGTGTGTGTGTGTGTGTGTGTGTGTGTGTGTGTGTGTGTGTGTGTGTGTGTGTGTGTGTGTGTGTGTGTGTGTGTGTGTGTTCCACCTACCATCCCTTCCAACTCACCTTCCCGACTCCCCAGTCCTTTCCCTCATCACTTTAATTGTTGTTGTTGTGGTCATCTCTGTCATTGTGGTTGTTGTCACTTTCACCACTTGTCCCACCTCTGAACAGTCTGTGCCAGTCTTTCTTTTTGACATGACCTCTGCCATTTCCCTGATGTCTTCTGGCAACTTCCTGTAGTATCCCTGCATCGCTGTCCCATTTTGACACAGCCCTCAACTGAGAGGCTTGTGTGCCTATACATGAGCAGGTTTCTGGTCTTGCGTATGCGTTTCTGAGGCAGGAGATGAACCGGTCCAAGCAGGCTGTTGAGGTCCCCTGCTGCTGCTTGGTCATGTGACTGAACAGTACTGTGTCTATGTTTAGAGTCTTGACTCCAGTCAAGACCACAAGGAGTAAAGATTATTTACCAAACCCCCTTGGCTTATGGGTAGCACCAGAGTAGGTAGTTCATTGTTTGCACCTTCCACTGTCATGTTTGCCTAGGGCAGTTTGGTGGGCCTTTCAAGTGTTAAATAAAGTTTAGCGTAGCCTATCTGACTCAGATATCTGACAATACTTGTTGAGTGCAGCCCCCCATAGCATCTACTCCTTTTCTACGTCATGGTGAGCAGCCACATTGCAGAAATTTTAACTTTCTCTCCACTCCCAGAATTGAGCTGCACCTTTTTTCCTCGTTTCCAAGGATTGCAGTTTCTTCACCAGCTTTAAATGCCTGGCAAACATCACAAAGCAGTGCCTCAAACAGTTCACCCACCATCCATTGGTCAGGCCCTCTCCCACCTTGTCGCATATGTTTAGTGGGGCTCTACCCTCCATAAAGTGAAGCCAGACCAAGTTGCCTTGCACTTCATCTACATATCAATTTTTGGAGGATCTTGGGACTCATGACTAGCTCTGGGTGTTCTTGTCATGATTTTGCAAGGCTAATTAGCACATGGGTGGATCATTTGTGCTGGGTGTCTGGAGTACACATGCATACTGAGTAGTGCTGAGCTGTGGGGTCACCATGGCTTGAAATGCTGTTGACTCCCTGGGGCCCAGCCCAATTAACTTTAACTTTATTATACGATAAGTTGTGAATCTTTTGGCTTTGGATTAATATTGTATGTAGTTAGATCCATCTGTTCTGTATGTAAACAGGTGCCAGTGTTAGTTAAAATGTGTTTATGGAGTGCTTGTGCTAGAGCTTGCAGCAGTTTCAAGAAGTGAACTAAATTTATGGGTACTATGTGTAAATTTATTTTAACATCAGTGATTTCAAATTTACTCCTCAATTCCATTTGTTCAGAAAGAGCAACGTCTGACAGGGGGAGAGCAGAAGGGGCTGCAAGGGAAAGAAGCTGGTGAGGGGCAAAGGGCTACTTGACTCCCAGATAAGTTTTCCCTGCTATGACGGTGGGAGAGGGACAAATTTAAGACAGATCTCTAGAATAATTAGACTCTATACCTTGAAAAAAATATCAAATTTACAAATTTTCTCTATATAGAATTGTATTATGGGGGGTGGGTCATCTTATAATCGGAGTCATCTTTGATTCGAGTAAATACGGTACATATCAATGCACTCGTGTTGGTAAGTTATGAAGAGCCCTACCAGTTGTCCTGATTTTTCTTTCTTTCTTTGTTGTTGTTGAAGATGTCTATATCCATAATAAATAAAGTTGTCTAACACAGTGCTCTTTGGCAGAATGGATGTAATAAGCCCTTAAAAGGAGCTGGAGGTGTGGGGGCTGGCATGCTTAGGAACAGTAATGAGAATAGTTTGGTACTAACCAAGTTAAAAAAAAAAAAGACTACTTCCAGCATCTTTTTTTTTCTTCTTTTTTTAGCAGATTGTAACTGGCAATGTTTTAAGAGGTTTTAAAGAGAAGAAAATAAGGCAGTGGCTTTAGGCTATATTCTGTGCATCAATATGGAATCGGGTTCTGGGTTTTTGTATTTTATTTGGATTTTGTTACTGTGCCCATTACTGTAGAAACTTAGCATGAAAGCTAAGTTCTGTTGAGGAACCTGACATATGTGGATGATAAAGGTTAGCATTAGCAGAGCAGGATTTGGGAAGGTGAGTGTATCTATTTAAAGTAGAAAAGCTGAGAGAGATGAACTTGTAAAGGCCCAATACTATGAATGGACTAGGTGCCATGAACAGACTTACTTAGTGTCATGGCTCTTTTTGAGAGAGTCCCTTTAAATTATTTATTCAATCGTAAACTGTTTTCATTAAATTAGCTTTCAGATGTTACTGAAATTAGTTTTAACTTCTTCAGAAATAAGGGTATTTTATGGAATTTCAAAATTGTACATGGTAGCCTAGGGAGTAAGACCTAAATAGACTTTTATTCAGATATGACATCTAGAAAGACATCCAGTGTCTTGAATAACAAACCTGACAAGTAAAATTTATTTGTAGCAGAGGAGTTAACTGAAAAATGTGGACTAGGTTTTGTTTTTCATTTGCTTTCCCCTTGACATTCAAATGAAGCATATCGTATATGGAAAAAGGAGCTACTCCTTGAAGCTGGTCAATGGGAGCCATTAATTAAGAACTTTGAGCACTGGGTTTATTGCACAAAGCCTATGCATTAACTTGGAGAGGAAAAGGAAGGGGAAATCCTGATGCTTTGATTTTGGTTTATTTTAGCTACTGACAGCTAGTTTATATCTATGAATATAGCTATATACAACTTAGTTTCAAAAACAATTAGAATAAGTAGCAATACTTTTACAAAGGAGACTGAAGCTAAATTTGACTTTTCTGTGTGATTAGAGTACATAAAGTTCATTGGTTCATTTTTGTTTTTATTTGTTTATTTTGTCCTTTTTCCCTCCCCTCTGTTTGTTGCATAGAGAAGCTGCAGGCAGTTTTGCAAATTTCCAAGCCGCAAATGGAGGTCTATAATGACAGTACTAACCTGGCATGCCGCAATGGACATCTCCAGTCAGGTGGGTTTGGTTTCACCAGCACCTAATTAATCAGGGGGTGTCTATCAGTTTCTGGTATATTGTAAGGAAATTATGGAATGCTGAGTGTCCTGGCCCCATGTTCACTTTGAAAAATCTATGTGCTCATTTCTATTCTAAAGGTTTTATATAAATACCATCCATTCTTACAAAGGTATTTGTTAATATTATTTGTTCTGTTAGAGTACTTGGCTGTCTTCTGGCCCGAATAAGGTTTTTAAACACCAGAATCCAAAAGATATATTATAGTCACAATTGTGAAAGCACCTTTCCTATTACATACTTTAAGGGCAGTATTATGGTCATGTGTTATAGTTGAAGTATCAGGAAATGCCAAATATCAAGGCTACTAGCAAACTCTTATTTCTGTAGTGATGGCATATGTAGGATTTTTTTAGGCTTATAATGCAAGTGAACATTAATACTATTAATACTGTCAGTGCTATTTTAGTTTGGTGAGATTAGATATAATTTTTCTATATGTAACTGTACCATTTGCTCAAAGTAAAAGTTATCTACCATTGCTTGTGATTTGGTCTTCAATCTAACAAGTATAGAATTAATTTTCTCCAAAAATTTGCCAGGAATACTGAAAGTATCCGGAGATGCTTATTTCTAATTTGCCTGCATGTATGAAGCAAAAACCTTTCTGAGACTCGTAAGCTATTTTAAGAATTGAAGAATTTTTTAAAACTAAAAGCATGGCATAGTCAAAACTGAACACAACTTACTAATTTATTTTCCTTGCAGACCATAGTGATAATATTTAAGAGGTTAAAATGCAACATAATTGGCAAAAACCCCTAAAGCAATAGCAAAACAGCTTGCCAGTTAAAGTGACTCAATTTGAAACTTACTGAAAAGTATTAACTAATTTATTTGATTAGGTCTATCTTTACGGTTCTATAGTTACTGCTTCATTGTCTCTCTGGTATGCAAGTTACACAAGTGGAGAAGTGGAAAAGTTCTATGCAAAAATTAGACTATAAAATTAAAAAACCCTCTTATGTAACTTTACAATTACATTAACTTTTTGTTTCTTGTATTTGATTTTTAAGTCTGATTTATTTTAAGTTGACAGTTAAGCGTCTACCTAAGAAATTCTGCTTAAGCACCCATGCTATAAAATGTTCAAACATAACCTTTGGTTGCTGGTCTTCATTTGTTTAGCCCATAAATGGAATATGCTGCTGTGTTCAGCATTCTGCCCAAAGCTGCTTAATGATTGCTTTGTCTTTCATGTGCTAACCTTCTTAATTCTGCTCAATTTTTTCCACTCCTTGTGTCCTAGAAAAAAGTGGTTTTATATTTCTTACTAGAATTGAAGACAGCATGCAGATAATTGTAGCATTTGTTTGCTGCACTTCAGACGTTCCCAGTTATAAGCTCTATTCTATCCTTCGTGGCAAGAATCAAATCTGGAGAAGAATTCTGCTTCATCTGTAATAGAAAGATTTTTTCTTCCCCTCATCACAGACACAACCCCAAAATAGAAGTTCTGAGCAACAACAAAATGGCACTGATTTCCATAACAAATTTAAAACCTTACAAAGAGCTTCAGTTCTACATTCAGTTCAGGATGCAGTTTTATACTCTAAAAAGTGTCCAGTCTCATCAGTCTGCCCTAATACGTGAAATAATCTCTTTAATTTTTGCAACTGTATTTTGGATACTTTACAGAACTCCTATAGTAAGAGTGCCTTACAACCTTCAATATATTGATCTTTATAAGAGCCGTGTGTGGGTAGGAAGTACTATAACTCTGTTTCAAAGGTGGGGACCTGAGGAGACAGTGATGAGCCCTTGATGACATAAGAAATCTGTGGTAGAGCAGGACTTGTCATGCTATGAATCATGAAATGTTGTATCATCATAACACCCCCTCCCCCCCACACCTGCATCTAAGACTGATGGAGAGAAGTTTGGTTACTGATTTAGATTTGAGAAACCATGTCTCTGAACTTAGTAATTGTCAGAGGAGAAGGTGTTAGCTGGCCATATTTCAGAATGTTTTGTGAAAAGCATTCCATATAAATTAAGATTTTTAGGAATTTCATTACAAAAAACTCTGAAATCAGTAAAGGATCACTGGATTAATTTTTCTTTTCTACTTTGACTCGTCTGTCTTGGAGCTCTGGACAAGTGCCGGAGGACTGGAAGGTTGCCAGTGTGGTCCCTCTCTTTAAGAAGGGGAGGAAGGAGGACCCGGAGAACTACAGGCCTGTCAGTCTCCCCTCGGTTCCGGGAAAGATCTTTGAGAAAATTCTCAAGTCCCACATCTGTGAGGGACCGGCAGGGGACTATATGCTGAAGGGCAACCAGCACGGGTTTG
>JAGPOW010003648.1:43137909-43162425 GCA_030014935.1 Caiman crocodilus
TCTCTCGTGGCGTCTGCCTCGTCCACTCACTGGCAGGATGGATGAGAAGACTGCCTGGGCGCCCATCTTCCTCAGCACGTCCCCCAGAGCACGGTAATCCTCCATCAGGTGATCAGGGGCTACTCAGGAGAAGCTGGGTTTAGCACATGTGGGCAGCAGTGCCTGCCCACCTGTCCGCCTGGTTACACCATGCCACTCCAGCTCCCTGCTGGTCTGTGCCCCTGCCAGCCTGCTCCTGCCTCTGCCTGAAGCGGCCAATGCCAGGATTTCTGTTTCAGTTTTCCTTCCTGTGAGGGAGAGGTAGGTATGATCACCCCATGCTGCTCTAGATGTCTGAGGTGAAGTGCAAGCTCCTCCCTCAAGTGCTCCCTGCATTCCTCATATAGGGAAGGCACCACTGTCCTGCTAAAGCTGGTGTGTGTGGGTACTTGGTACACTGGGGCCACAAGGACCATGAGCTTCCTGAACCCTGGATGCTCAACAAAGGAGAAGGGCTGGCCATCCAGAGCAGGCATCTCCCCAATACTGTAGGTGACCTTGCTTGCCTTCAGAATATCTCTTCCTTTCCCACATTGGTCCAGGCTGGCCTGCTTCTGCTTCTTGAGGACGGGGGCTTTGGAGAGAGAGGGGAACTTCTTTTTGGGTACTGGAAGGGCAGGGGGGTGCTGCTTCCTGAGATGCAACAGCATTTCCATGGTGGTGAAGTGTTTCACGTCCTTGCCCCGGCTGATCTGCCTTCGGCAGTGCTGGCAGGTAGCATATCCAGGATCATCTGCCACCTCAAAATGATCCCAATGATTCTACCTTATCCCCCTCACCAGGCAGCAGCACAACAACAGGAGGCCACCTGCCCCCACAACCTCCTCCAAAGTGCCTTCCAGAGAAGGAGACCTGCCTCTAGGGGTACTTTGAGGGGTGTGGAGCACAAACTCAGATTCCCCCTCCTTCCCCAGAATTTATTTTGCTATGGCCCTCAGCTCCTCTGCTTCCAGATTCAGCTCCTCCTCTGGCACTGGAAAGCTCATGCTAGGAACTGAAATTGGGGTGGAAAATGCCATGCTGCTGCTGGGTGGTGGTGGTGGTGGTGGTACAGGTGCTGCTACCACCTCCTTGCTCCCACTAGCAGTAGAAGACTCATCGCTGCCAGGAAAGAGGGGGAGGGTCTGTTTGGAGCTGAGGGAACTTGCAGCTCTCTCTCTATCTTCTCTTCCTCCCCTGTCTGAAGACCTGGCACCTGCCTTTCCAGCACACTTAATAATTTTTGATGTGCTGCAAAATGTGCGTGTGTAATATATGTTGTGCTTTCCTGCACAGTGATTGCACAGTATCAGGAAAAACAGATTTCTTTTTGTGGGGGGAAAGAATCAAGACAGATTAATAAGAACAAATAAGAGGATTTTGAGGGAAGAATAAGTTGAAAGGAGTGGATAGGGATAACAATAAGGATTGTAGGCAAGTGTAAGTAGGAAAGGATTGGATACAGCTTACAAGAAGAGAGACTACCTAGCAGGCCAGAGCCTTTCAGACACTGATGCTCCAGGAGAGACTCAGCTCACAAAAGGCACAGATCACTTCAGACACAGCTTTATACATTGTTTCTTTGTCCCTCCCCAGAGCATTGTGACTGGAAGGGAACTCGGAGAAAGATCACAGTCACTGGCCAGCTACAGATGCCAATATTAGAGCAGTCTCCCCCCACCCCCCTTCCCTTAGCCTTTTGTATATATGAAAGTTCACCCCATCCCCATCCCTCAGTTTCTTCTTTTTTGCTGTAAGCCTTCAGAATCTCTCCAAATGGATTCAGAGGCTTCCGATTCGATTTGGACCTTTTTAATGGGTCTCCCGATTCAATTTGCATTTGGAGATTTGGCCACCAAGTTGGGCCAAATCTCCTCTGAATTGAATCTGCTACCAAAGCTTTGCATAGCGCTAAAAGCTATGTCAGCAACAGCCCTAAAATGTATGATAAACCAGTGTTTCCCAACCAGTGTGTCACAGCACAAAGGTGTGCTGTCAGAAATGAACAGGTGTGCCACAGAATTTTGCCATGGCAATTACCTTCAGTGAGCTACAATAAGTATGAGGATGGGGAACGCCTTAACTGGTGTGCTGCAGAACATTTTTATTAATGTAAGTGTGCCTTGGGCTGGAAAAAGTTGGGAAACACTGCAATTAGTAGATTTTAAAGAGAAGTACAAGGAATATAGTTGTTTGAGTTTAAATGTGGGTAGCTGAAATACCTGAATTGATTTATTGAAAGAGAAATTAAAATAGACTTGATTATTCTGCAAAAGCTATTCCAAGTGAACAAAGGATAACTAATTATGCATGCTTTGGTAGACTTATGTTTGGTGTACGACTGTGTGTCAAATTCACAGATAAGCAGTTTAAATGCAAATTGAAATGACTGTTACAATTTTTGTAAGAGTACTGCACTAGAATTGTTATTTATCCTAGAGTTTAATTAACTCCTTTTCTCAGTGTTGACAACTGTGTAAAAAAGAAAGCAGAAACATAGTATTTGAGAGCTACTTCCTTAAACATAGAACATTTAAAAGGCACACAACAGAAACTGGTTGCTTGTTTTTTGAAAATAGTGATCTATTTATTGTGCATGTGGGTTTTTTTTAAAACCAAAGAACATTATTTTAAAATGCATATGGAAATAATTAGTTTTCCATATTCACTATTTTATACTCCACAGATTTTAACGTAGTCAGATTCCTGTAACAGTAAGAACAGTAATCCAGGTATATTCTTCTTTTCAGTAATATAAAAAAGTTCAGTCCATTTCTTCTTCTAGTTGGAGTCATGTTCAGTATTCTTCATCATAATTTAATTAACCAATTCTTTTGAAATACTTTACACTATTTTGGCTACTTTCTGCCTTGGATGCATAAGAGTATAGTGTTTTTGGTAGGTGAATTGAGTAGAAACATAAGATGTCAGATGGTCTTAATACCCTGATGGGTGGTCTGTGTCTGTGCTTCTGTATCTGGCAGCTACAACTGCTTGTTGAACTAGGTATTGGCAAAGAAGGAAGCAGCAAGGTGAGGCTAGATTTCTACCTTAGCTCTTGGATTTCTCTTACGGCAAGGGAAGACTTATAGAAAAACTTTATTTCAGTAGGCATTGTTAACTTAAACGTTCTCTTATTCATGTGTTGACCAAGCTTTTGTAAACTCAGTCTACAAATTATTCCAAGGTTGGTTTGATGCAATTATACCACTGCGATTAAGCCATTGATATTATTCTGTTCTAATCCTTACAGTGCCAAATACTAGATACTTTTGAGGGGTTTTTTCCATTTTAGAATTTAAATGTGAAATAACATCTTGGTCAGAATACTTGGCCTGTGGCCATTAGCAGAACATCTTTTACTACCTTATATAATCCAGTGCAGATTTTAGCAAAAGGCTATTGCATATGATAGCCTGGAAGTCTTTACCCTCATTACATTTATGTTAGTCACCGTAGCCTACATTTTCAGTTTTGAGGCTAACTGGAAAAAAAAAAAGTGCACAGAGCCTTTTTGATCAGTGCTAATTTTAACACACAGTGGTGTATGGAATTGGAGTGGACATTTTGCTGGTGGGCTCTCTACATTCATGAACTTCACAGGTAATTGC
Source organism: Caiman crocodilus (assembly GCA_030014935.1). NCBI lineage: Eukaryota > Metazoa > Chordata > Crocodylia > Alligatoridae > Caiman > Caiman crocodilus. Next base: position 43,141,539 of record JAGPOW010003648.1, read on the forward strand.
AGGTAGCCTGGCTTCAGTTCAGGATTTTAGTCTAATTTTTATTAGTAAATCTCCATAGTTCTTTATGTAGGAATTCATCCTTATCAAGATGTCTAGATGCTAAGACTTTTTTAAATCGGATTGCGTCCTGTTTCTGTTATATTTTTATAGATGTAATGTGTTAGTGTGTTAGGTTGGCTCACAGAGAAGAAGCTAGTCTTACTGTAGTATAACATGGATGAATTTTTGTTTTAAAAAACTGTTTTGAGACTTCTGGGTACTTCATATGCAGAGCAAAATGTACTCATGTTTACCTCTAAAATACCTACAGTATGTCATTCTGCAAAAGATATGTCACTATTGCCAATCCTGAACACTCAGAAACCATGAGATTGGCTTAAAGTAATGGGAGCCAAAAATTGCTTTATATTGAGATCTGAGCCTTTTAGTCAGCTCTCTGTTCCCAAATCTGTGTTGCAAACTAGCCCAGGGGTTGGCATCGTTTTAGGACAGATTGCCAAGAAACACCTGCAACCTCAACTTGTAAGATGTTAGTGTGCCAGGGCTGGACAGCAGGGCAGCCATGAGGGGCCTGATCCTTGTTGGGACAATGCAGCCCTAGCCCCTTTCCTGTCATCCTCCGCAAGGTGCATGTGCCAAACAAATTGCTTTTGAGTGCCACGCTCTGGCACCTGTGCTAGGGTTACCTACCCCTGCTGTAGACTTATTCACACTTTATAGAAAGGCAACCCATTTTAAGCTTGTATTTTGAACTGTTTGATCATATATTTCAGTGACTCATTTCCTCAGTGGAAACTAGTGTTGGGAACTCTGCTTTTATGCTGTAATGAAACTGTGAAATAACTAGATAGAATTTTTTTTAGCACTGTTTGAAGTCTTTTACATGTGGAAGTTAAAATATAGAAAACATGAGCCCCATGGACCACTCTAGAGAATTAGAGTGAACCATAGTCATACTTAAGATTAAACTACCTCTTACCCTGATCTTGATTTATAATATGTTTCAGTTTCAGAATGAGCTTTAGAATCTTTTTCCTTCTCCCAGTCCTCCTTTGGGAAGTTTGGTCATTGATCATAGGGTCTGAATGAAGAAATTTCTGGACAATATTTTTCACCTTTTTAAGAAGTCATTGGGTAACTTCACAAACTTCCTCCAAGTGATTTCATTTTTGTTCTTTTAGCCAGACTCCCCCTCTCCCTCTCCTCTTAAATTACTAGATCTGACTCTCAGAATGTTCTGCAACAAATGTGCAGTTTGCTGTTTGAGTTTTTTAAATTTTTTTTTTAAATATAATGCACAGCCAAGAGTAGACATATTTCTTAGGATGTGGCTAACTTAAACTCTAATCTGTGCCTGAAAAGTCTGTGAATCTCATTAACCAGAGTTTTGACTTGTAAAGTATTTACAATGCCAGCATGTCCTTTATGGTTATAAACACCGACAGCAACTTAATTATGGTCAATGATTTCAGAAACTTTCTCCACTTACAGTGGAGAAAGTTCAGGCTCTTGGATAAGGGAGTTTCTGTTTTAAAAAAAAAAAAAAAAATTGAAATGGAAGCCATAGGTACTACATTGAAATATTTTTATTAAACGACTTTTGTGTATTTTGGTAAAGATGAAGGTTGGTTTGTTTGTTTCCTGAAAGTAGTTTCTCTAGAGCATGCACTATGTTCTAGGCAGAAATTGACTTCTCAATAGCATTTCTCTCTCCTTTTAAAAAAAAAAATAAAAAAGTCTCAAGGAGACTTATGGGAGTTCTCCACACTATCATATATCCAACTTTTTGGGAAAGTGTGCAAATTTAATTAAAATACTCCATTGCAGTCTTTGCTGACTTCTATTTAAAACATTTTAAACTGTTGTGAAAGTTCATCAAATGACCTTTCTTAACTTTACCTTGTCTGTTTAGCTAACTAGAAGTTGCCTTGAGCCTGCTTTTTCCATGCTCCCATTGCAAGCTACAGAATACAGGTTTCCCTTGCTTTATGCACGTTCTGTATGTACAAATTTGCTGTCATGCAATGACCCTTCTTATATCAAAAATCGAATGTATGCAAGGTAAATTCTCTCTTATGCAGTTAGTGTGGTGGAAGCCCACAGTTGGCTACTTTGTGCAGTGCATTATGGGAGTGATGCACACCAAAATATAGTCTCCTGTGTGGATCTGTGCTTTCCACTCGCTGTTTGCAACACGTGTTCCTGTAGTTGCCATCCACATTATGGTAACATTCACTACCACTCTCTGCTTGTGTCTACTGTTGGTGAGTACCAAAATTGTCTTGTAAAAGTGGTAGAAATGAGTCTGGGGGTCAATACAGTCAAGGTCTTGGAACATATCCCTATTTTTGTTACATTGTAAAGTGGATTCACTTTATGCAAAGTCAAGTTATATGCTGTTTTCCAGGAACGTGTGCAGCGTAAAGTGAGGGAAACGTGTACTGCTTTCTCTTCCTGTATATACTGACAAAAGAACCAACACCACTCTATCAGTGTGTCTGGATTTTATTGGACCGTGGATGCTATTTATTTTCATGCCATTCTGCAGTCCTGAGGCAGAGAACCTTGTTTTACCATGTGAACCTTCTGAATTGAGACCAGAAACCGGTGTATATACCTGTTGTCTTTACCTTATGAGCCAAATTAGCTGCTTAATACATATAGCTAGCTGTGGTTAGTATCGGTTACCTGCTGAAGCCTGCCTTCTTGTTTTGGAGGAGAATCAGGGCAGGCATATGTGGAGTGTATTGCACTTTGTGTACACTTTTTTTTTCTTTGTAATAATACTTTACAATAAAAGCACATTCCCATGAGTTATGATGGTAAGGGAAGCTTCAGAGGGGGAGGGTGTTGTTGGTTTGGAGTTTTGGGGGTTTTTTTGTGTTTTGGGTTTTTTGGGGGTTTTCTTGAGGAAACTATTCTGAATTTCTTATTCTCAGTCCCTCAGATTTTTAAACTGCAACCTTCAGTTGTTTAAGTTAGGAACTTCTATAAATCTTAATTTGACAGAATAAAATGACTTTAACAAATGTGGAAAGCGCTCATAAAATTACTGCCAACTAACATCCATCATGCAGTGCGTAGTTCTGTGAGGAAGTAGTGCTCTGAACCTGGCAACTGGAGATGTCACCTTTCTGATTTTACTATAGAATTTTTATATCTCCTGAAATGTTTGAATCTTTTATTCATCTTTCTCTGTAATACTCCACTATAGGTAATGCAAGATGCCTTTTTCCATTATGAGACTTAATTCAACGTTTGTTTAAAAAATGTTTTTAAAAAAGAAGTTTGCTTGAGATATGTTAGCTGCTTTTTCTTTTTTTTTTTTTTAAGGCTAATTAAGCAGAATAATATTTTTTTTATGGCATCATTAAAATATTAGGCTTTCACCATTTTTAAAAACAAGTCTCAGCTTGTAGGCAACAAAGTTGGAATAAATGACTTGAAGTACACTTTTTATGCTAATAGGATATTGATCATTTAATATATTCTCATCATGGCATTGGTTTTTCCTTTATAGAAAGTGGAGCAGTTCCAAAAAAGAAGGATCCATTAGCGCACACAAGTAATTCTCTTCCTCGTTCAAAAACCGTTGCAAAAACTGGACCCACAGGTCTTTCAGGTCACCATAGAACTCCTAGTTACAGTGCGATATCAGCTGTATCTAGACAAGGAACTAATCCTGCAACTTCAACGCACAAGGTATGCCAGGGATGAAAATATTAGCAGTCAGTGGATGCTTTGTATAAAACTTGTGGCAATTTGTGGTTTTAGTTTAACATCTTACAGTCTCAACCACGAGGTTGAAATCTAGGATATGAATGCTGTCAACGTATTTGTCACTTAACTTTTTTTTTTAAATGCTAAATTATATGTCTGAAACTTCCTATATATGGGCTTGGTTCCAAAGTGAAATTAAAAAAGCAGAAGGAAAAAAATGAAAAACAAAACTAACTCCTTTGCCTGACAGTTAAGTCGGTGCTGGAATATATTTTGTGTGTTCTTCATAAAACGCGAAAATTGCTTTGTTCCACTTCCTTTTGAAGTATGGTAATAAAATGCCTTCACCAGTAAGACAGAACATCTACCCTAAATATCAAACAACTGGTGTAGGAAAAAAATTAGAATGGACAATAGATAGAAGACTGTTAGAATGATTGGCAGGCCCTGAAGTGAAAAAGAAGGGGCTCCATTACCAAGCATTACAGAAGTAGCTTCACTAGTAAAAGGCTGAAAATCTCAAAACTGTCAGTAGTTCAAAGTCTTTATGAATGCTTTCTGGAAAAATATCAGTCATTGTATGGAAAGTGAGCGAACTTATCCTCATATTGTAACAGCACTAGTATTAAACTTCTGAAAAAACTTACAGCTGAAGGCTGAAATGCTCTAGCAGAGTGAGTGTGACCTGTGACAAACTACTATAGTCAAATGTGACAATTTTTAATTTTTTTTTATACTAAATTTTAGAACTTGATTTGTGCTGTACACACAATCCTATTACGAATGTTTTTTAATTGTATTACTTTTTCAAGTGATTGTGTTTTCTTAAGGTTACTCCAAAAAATAGCAGAACTAATAAGCCTTCTACTCCTACAACGGCTGCTCGAAAAAAGAAAGACTTGAAGATTTTTAGAAATGTGGACAGCAATCTTGCTAATCTTATTCTGAATGAAATTGTTGACAGGTAAATCAAATGCACAAAAATTTACTTTGTTCAGAAATGTAGCTTCTTAAATATATTTTAAATAAGAAGCTCATTTTATTCCTTTTATGGAGAGAATGCACACCTAGGTTTGTAAATTTTTTGCATTGGATAAATCATTGAAATGTTTAATTTTCATCCTTTTTAAAAGTGACTTAATGCTTCTATAGCATATTGTGCAGAATTATGAATTGTAGCCAGCTTCAAAATGGTTCTTTATAAGCAGTTAAATGCATTCAATTAGTCAGCTGCAGTCCAAGAAAATAGTGTCCTATTGTTAGACTAATTGATATTCCATTTCTTTGTTAGTGGGCCAACTGTTAAATTTGATGATATTGCTGGGCAGGAGCTGGCTAAGCAAGCACTACAAGAAATTGTTATCCTTCCCTCCCTCAGACCTGAGGTAAGTAATTGAGTAATGTAATGTTCACTATATATTTTTTACCTTTCTGAAGCAGCTGAGAAATGCTATACAGGGGACAGACAATGCAAGTTTCTTCTTGTAAAATTAAATCCTACAATCCACTAGTTGAAATATTAACTCTCAATGAGGTGTGGAGTTCATATATTGTGGCCTTATCTGCATTTTTGCAAAATTCTTCTAAGAGAGCTACAGAAAGATTTGACAATCTGTGCTTGCTGTGTGGAGCATTTCTGAGTGATCTTTGAACGTTGTCTATGCCAATATTTCCATGATATTTGCCTGTTAATAACTTGGAAGCTATAGGGTTGTAATGGGCCTAAGGAGCAATGTGAACAGTTCAGTAATATATCAATTGATGTCAGTGTTTGTACTAGGTCTGATAGAAGGGCAACTTATTTAGTGTTCCAGTAAGATATTTGTGGGGTTTGTTTCATTTGTTCTAAGTTTGAGGCTGACTCTAAGGTCTGACTTTCAGCAGCACAGTTTAACGTTTAAAATCAGTAGGTGCACACTAATGTTTAGATTTAAACTGTGGTTTTGTTAATCTAAGGTAACTATCAGAATGGCATCCTAGCTTTTCTCAACTCATGCACTCATGTATACACACAGTGGCATTCTTCACTTACTGAATTGCCTCGATCTTGCGCATAGTCCTGTGACACGAGGATGGGATATGGAGCTATTGAATAGTCTTTCTTTCTCCAAGAGCACAATACCTGATTAAAAAATAAATAAATCCCCTGCAGCATCAGGAGAAACACTACCTTTAATAAAAATAAGCTTCACCAGCAAAGCGTGCATGCACAGATGCTAGTTTAATAAATGTAATAAAAATAGACATTTAATAAAATAGGCATTGACATGCCATAGTAAGAGTGTGGTGTTACCCAGCAGAGTTTATTTGTGTAACTGGAAAGCTGCTGGCACATTAGTTAAGTGTTGAGCCATACAAACTTGGAATGCCAAGAGCATTCAGTAGCTGCCAAAAGCAAATACTACTAAAGCATACCAAACACTCAAGGCAATGACCTCTGGAGTTTGAAAAGAATCTAACTACATGAGGCTAAAAGGCAATATTGCAAATAGGTAAAGGATCTCAACAAGGCATCGCTAACATTGTATAGCATGGTGGGGGCCTAGCTTGTGCCGCCTTTCTCATTACTACTGTCCTCAGTGATTAATAAACTGGAGGATGAGAGTTGTAAAGATTTAAGAATGAGAATCCCTCATAGGTAGTACTTTACTTTCCAGGGTATAGAACTGTTTACAGAATAAGTAACTTTCAGTTTTGCTGTCTTACATTAACATCCTGCTACATTATTGAAGATGCAAAAACTACATGGAAATATTTTAAAATCAGACTATGTCTGTTTAATTTTAGCTTCATGAATGTTTTGCTTAAAAATGAATTTAGAAGTAAACTGCCTTATATCTCTGAGAAGGAAAAGCAAGGGCACAGGCCATGTGGAGACCAATTTTTGTCTGAAGACCGCCTTGGGACTAGTTTACCAACTGGGGGACATGTTTGAGCCAAGTGTTGGGCAAAGGAGTATACTGAGCACTATTGGTAGGAATAAAGAGTGATCTAGTTCCTGAGGCAGCATCTTGCCAGTGACCGCTAGGCAAAACCACATGACCTAGTGCAATATAGGAATTTGAGGCATTATTAAAAGATGGCTATTGGCAGTCTTACGTGCTGCTTACTGAAGACTGGCTAAATAGCATAAGGGATGATTGTAGGAGCTCGTTGAGCACCCTGAAGAGTGTTATGTCATTTGCTTTGATCATGCAGAAATTCACAATAATTTTTTAAAGGCTTTATGAAAAATGAAAGGCTGAGAGGTTTTGGTTTTTTTGTTGTTTTTTTTTACTGTTTGGTGGGGAAAAAAGCTATCCATAAATGGTTGAGAGGTTAGTGTGCCTACTACTCTGTTTTTTAATGAGCCAATTTTACATTCAAGTATAGAGTTTTTGTTTTTTTGAGAAACTGTTACCATCTATCTGTAGGGAAAAGATACTCAAACAAGATCATAGTTTGAAACTAAATCAGTGAATAGCTCAAAAATATAAATGATGTAGTAATTACATGAAGGATAAGAACTGCGTTAATGAAAGGAAGGCTGGGATCAGGCTGAAGAAAATTTAATGAAAGGGGATAGAAGCCTTTTACAAAAGACTTCCAGTAAAGAGACTATGGAAATATTTGTAAGCAAAGCCTTATTTTGGTGTGGGAAAAGTCAAGTGTATTGCTATAGGATAATGTTGTGACATGATAGATTAAGGGGAGGTAGAATTACTTTCATTTTTGTATTAGCGGTACTCCTTTTGTTTGGATAGAGCATGTTAAGATGAAAATATATAGCTTTTTTAAAGTGTATGGCTAGGTAATAAGAGATAAATTAAGGCAGCTATTTTATGGTAAATGTGAAGACAGTGATAGCACAAAATAACTAAAAACAAAAAGAAGAGCTCTCACCCTCCATCTAAATAAAGCCACATCCATTGTTTGGCCAGTTTAGAGGGTCCAGCTACTGGAAGCATGCGTGTATTCATGTGCATGTGCAGCATAGGCTGTCACTGAATAATTGTATTTCCTTAATATTGTCCCTGTCATCTGTTTGGAAGTTTCAGATTTACTCTAAGGTTGTTGTTTAATTAGCTTCCAGTAATTCCTCCTTTCCTGCTGCCCCTCTTTTAGGTTCCTGTTTTTATATTTGCAAGCCAAGTATGCTTTGGTCTGGGGCTATTATTTTTCTTACAATTCAGATGTTTTACTTGCTATAAAGTCTCCAACTCTCATGAATGAGTCAGAATTTTGAGCACTGAAATATTCTGAGCTCAGTATGTTTTGTTAGGTGATAGAGATCAAGTATTTAATCTAGAGCAATAACTTCTGTAGAATTTTTCCAGTCTCCCAATTAGTTACTTAATCTTCCAAAGGTATTTTCTTGTAACACAGTATTTCTCTTCTAGTTATTTACAGGACTTAGAGCTCCTGCACGAGGACTGTTGTTGTTTGGCCCTCCAGGAAATGGAAAAACGATGTTGGTGAGAATTACTTTCACTTTAGTTAGTAGATCTCAATTTAAAAACTGCTTTCAGGAGCTCTTGTTCTCCAAGATATCAGGACATCCTTCTTGGGCATTTAAAAAAAAATTCTATTGGAACCCAATTCAACTAATGAGTTTTTTTTTGTGGTGCTTTAATAGACGCTTTCTATTTACATGTTAAAAGTACTTTAATTTCTGTCACTGCAGTATCTTCCAGTTTTATAAAATTCTGTCACCAACACAAAGAAACTCAGTGGAATATGGAATATGTGCATGGAGCTCTGTCCACCTATCTGATAATATTTTAATGCTAGGCGTGTGTCCCCGGGTCTGCTTGGAGTGGGCTGTGGCCAGGGTTGTACCAAGCTCTTCCCACCAAGGCGGAGCTGCACTGGGAAGGGGCTACTGGGGCTACATTCACCGCAGCCCTGCCCCACTGGGAAGAGCTTGGTGGAGCCCTGGCCCCAGCCCACCCTGAGCAGATCCAGGGGCACATGTGTCCCTCCACCCCCACCATGCCCTCCTGGACCAGTGGTGCGCAGCAGCAGGAGCTTCCCCTCCCCTCCACATGCCCCCCAGGTGCGCCATGGCACTGTCTCGCACTTGCCCCACGTTGGCTGGGCAGCGCTGTCCCCAGTCATGCACCCTCCCTTACTGGGGGGGCCTTGATCTGCAACCCCCCGCCCCTTCCTTCCCCTCTTCCTTTCTACCACGCAAGACTTTGTCAGCCGGAGGCAGCTCTCCACGCTGCTGGGCTGGGTGTCAGAAATCAGATCAGTATCAGCTGATATGCCTCCTTAAAAATCAGCTATCGGTATCAGCCAGAAAAATCTCCACCAGTGCAACTTCATAAGGCATTGAATATGAGAGATTTGTGAAGGGATGGAGGTATCGGTCACAGCATCATTAAATTAAGCTAACTTAACTACTAAGAGTAAATATCCGTTGTTGGTGTATTTCCATGCTTTTAAGGTTCTGCATTCGTGAGTGAAAAATTATATTTATTCATGAGTAACTGCATACTGTAGTACTTTTCCTAGATGTGGCTTGTGGCTGACCTAATATTAGAACTTGGAACTTTAAAAAATACCAATCTCACCAGATGCTAATGTTGCCTTAGCTTTTGAGTGAACCCGACCCCCATAAATAAGGGCTTCTGAGGGTGACAGCTGCTTATCAGCAGTGCTATCTTTCTAAACTACCCCTTATGACAATGCCACACATTCTTATTTTATACATTTAAAAAGTAGTGAAAATCCTACTGTTTATCTATTTATTATTTTTAATAACATTTAATTATAAAAATGTAAATCTATTTTAAATTAATACATTCATGTTCTTGTATACAAACGAATGAAGCAGTCCCTGGTTAAGCATACTATTCCATTGAACTAAGGATACTTACATGCTTGAATTCTTAACTGCTAGTTCTGTTTGGCAGATATGCTGAATAACATAAAACATGGAGTGGGTCAAGCCTCTCTACTAAGTAAAACACTTCAGCTTTCTGATCTTCCTTTTTATCTCCACTGATTATGGTACAACTGGTAAAAAGAAAAGCATGTCCTCATTTATATAAGGTGTTTTTTATTCCTTTTTCCTCCTGAAGATTTTCTCATCAGTGTGTAACTGAAATAGAAAAATAAGCAAAAAACAAACAAACCCCCAACTAAGTGAAGTTTCCTCACTACCAAATGTGTGGAGAAAAAAATAACATAGAGATGTTGGTAGACAAGGTTCTTTGGGTGAATCTGATATTTTTTATTAGACCAACTTAAATAGTTGAAAAATAATTTTTAAACAAGCTTTTGGGTTCAAAGACGCTTCGTCAAGCTGATGAAGTCTCTGTAGTTGGTGTGTGCTCTTCCTGGATGGAATGAAAAGTAAAGAATAGAGGCTGGACTGGTATGCATACCAGCTGCTGAAACTTCCTCAGCCTGACAAAGGGTTTTTGAACCCAAAAGCTTGCTTAAAAATTATTTTCCAGCTGTTTAAGCTGGTCTAATAAAAGATATCAGATTCACCCAAAGAATTTTGTCTACCTATGTCCTTAGACCAATGTGACTACAACCTACACCAATGTAACACACAGATGTTGTAACTCATTTTTAACCTTGATGTTTTTAACAAGTGTAACATCTTATCAGAGCTTCATATTCTAAATATAGTAAAACTAAGGATTAGGCAGTCCTGATTTTCTAATAATAGTACACATTTGAGAAACTTGCATCAGACAAGGATGCAGCTAGGCACCCAGGGTATGGGGCAGTGATGACTTCTGGTTGCTTTTGTGATCGCAACTGCTAGCAGCAGCTGCTTGATTTTTGCTTCCCTCTGCCACTTCCTCCCACTGCCCTCCCCTGAGGCTGTCACTCTGCTGTAGTTATGCTACTGGAAGTTTAATGTCATGTAATTATAAGTTTCAGGGTAATAGCATTACATCTGCATCATGGACCAATTTCACAAATCACAGACCACCACATAAATATATCAGTATAGTATCTATATAGGATTCTGGTTTAGTCAGGATGGGCATGTCTACATGTACACTAATGCACCTTTGCTACTGCATATTACGTTTAGTACCTCTAATATGAGATACTACATGAATGTGCAGTAGCAGAGTTGCATTGTCTTTTTGTGTTGCTTGATGCACAGTAGACTAGTTCTACTGTATTAGCACAGTGTTTGCCTTGACACGCTAATACACAGTAGAATTAGTTTACTGCTCATTGAGCATCTCATCTGGACATACCCAGTAAATTGTATTGTATCCATTTTCTTCCTGCAATATACTTAAGTGTCTAAAGTTCTTTTTGTAACCTTTTAAAGTGCAGTGTAACTCCAGTTTTTCCAATTTGTCATCCATTTTAAAAGCATTTACTTTTTGCAGGCCAAAGCCGTTGCTGCAGAATCAAATGCAACCTTCTTTAACATAAGTGCTGCAAGCCTAACTTCCAAATATGTAAGTAATGATTGCTACCTTTGACCATTTAATAACACTACTACATTAGGATCTCTAACTGAAGGATTTGCAGAGCAAAAATCAGAATGGAATTTTAAATGTGAAGGGTGCACTGAAGAAAATCCTGTATTGCATTAGCCCAGTAACTTTAAGTTAGGCTGTACCATAATGATAAGCCAAAGCTGCAGTCATGTATTTCATACTAACAAGCAAAAGAATCATGGTTTCTCTGATACTGAACAAAAGCCTGCAGTGTTGCAAAGACTTTAAAAATCTAATGACTGACATTTTAAAGAAGCAATGTGAGTTTTGGAGCACGATTCCCTTTTGAAGCTCACTGGAATTGAGGCACCTCACTTCATTTATGTGTCTTTAAAGACTTCTGCAAAACCCATTTGTGAAGCTTTTTATTTCTTTGTCAGGGAAAAGCAGTGCCTTCTTCCAGGGATGGGTTAGAGCAGGAGTGTGCAATATATGGCCTGCAGTACCCACCAATTAACTGTACCTTGTCCAGTCCTCTTGCCCATGAGGATGAGAGTGAGGCTCCCACATACACACCCCTGTGCCAACATACCCTATTGTGCTTCACTTCTAACCTCCTGGGCAGGGGGCATTAGGCTGCAACTGGGCTGAGTAGTGTGGGTCTGGCAACAGCATGTGCCTACAGAGTGGCAGCAGTGCAGAGCTCATGTGTGCAAAGTGAGGGTGGAGAGGGGTGTGTGTGCAGCCCTCACTTGCAGCAGTGGCAGCAGCAGCAGGTGGAGATGCTCATGCCCAGCACAGGCACTGCCACCTGGTGGCGCAGCTCTGGCCAGCACTGCACATGGGAGTGAGGAGCGCAGCCAGACCAGCCCACTTGTATCACTGGAGCTCCCTGCCAAGCACATGCAGCCCTTGCACTTGCATGCCACAGGAGGGAATCTCCATGCACTGGAGCCAGCTGCCTTCACTGCTTCCTGCTTCACAGGTCCTGGCACTCCTCAGGGAAGCAGGGACTAGGGCTCCCCTCCACTTTCAGAGGAGTCCCAAGACCTGCACAGCAGGGAGCAGTGAAGACAGCTGACTCCAGTGGTGCATGGTTGCAGGGGCTGCACATGCACGGTGGGAAGCCCTGGTAATAGAGGCTGGTGGGCCAGGCGAGCTGTGCTTCTTGCCCCTGTGTGCAGCACTAGCTAGAGCTGTGCACCACCAGGTGGCAGTGCCTGCACTGAGCACAAGCACCCTCATCTGCTGCTGCTGTCACTGTTGCTGGTGGGGGCTGCATGCAATGCGGGGAGCGTGGGGTGTTCCTACAATCCCCCCCACCTTCCCTCACACCCCACAAATGACATACACCCACACCCTGCCCCCACAACCCCCACCATACACCCACATACATACCTCCCATGTCCCAACATACACAGACTCCCCCAACCACACCTCCCCCACACAATATACAAGACTAAGATTTTACTTTTGAGTTATGGATTCATCTTTATATACAATATGCAAATATAAATCATGACAAAAATATTTTTTAAACATAAAATTAAACTGTTATAGTAGGTGTTTGACTTTGTGTGATATGATTTGTGGAGTTTTTTTGGTTCTCAAATGGCAGTGTCATCTTTCCTTCCCCCCACCCCCGGAGTATTTCCAGGGCACAAGGGGAGGGTCTTCTGGTGGCAAAGGTCGGGGTTGGTCTCAAGATGGTGACCAGGAGGCAGGGCAGTGGTCAAGGGCCAGGGCCAGCATTCTCTCTAAGTTGTGCAGGCATGCTTATGCCATGTGGCTGCGCAGGCGCACCTGGCAGCACTTGCCACACAGCTTAGAGGGAACACTAGCCAAGGCTACCCATGTGGCCCTCAAAAGCTCACCAAGCCTGGTTAAGCAGGCCTCCAGCCAAAATAATTGCCCGCCCATGGATTAGAGACAGTATGCATGGGCAGACCAAATTTCATGTTTGTAAGCAGCTTTTTCTGTAAGTCATTATTACTAACTCTGGAAAACACTTAACAAATTGTTCTTGTTTAGGTGGGTGAAGGTGAGAAACTTGTGCGCGCGCTGTTTGCCGTAGCCAGGGAACTTCAGCCTTCTATAATTTTTATAGGTAAGACGTTGCTGTTTGCTAAGCCTCTGTAATTAAATTTTGGAGGAAAAGTTGTTTCTTGAATGTAAGTATTCCTATATTTGGGTGAGGGTCACTTGTTCTAGTAATAATATAATTTATAGCAAGGTAAGCAGATCTGAAGGGCTCAGCAGTTAGCTGTTTTCCAAGCAGTATTTCATGTGAGGTGGGGGTTCATCTGAGCAGGCTTCACTTTCTGTCTCAGTATCCAACTGGTGTGTGAAAGAAGCTTAAATAAGGAAACAGTTGTCCATAGATAGCTTTACATGCCAAGTGTTTTCTACTTGCAGAGTATGTTTATATATAACTTGCTGGAAAAAAAATCAAAAACATTTTTCATGCTTTTAATCTTATTCCATTTGGAATTGCCTACCACTGTTAGAATGCATACCTTATTCTTGTTGAGTTGCATCAAAAGCATGTAGAAATATATTCCTTAATTTCCAAGGTTCTTTCTCTTGAAAAATAAACATCAGAGTTTTATCCGAGCGCTGCACTAACAATGTTTGATTCAAACCCTGATATACTTGTCTTACTGACTGTAATATGGCTTAAAACCCTTACCAAAGATTTTTTTTCCTTCTTTTAGATGAAGTTGATAGCCTTTTATGTGAAAGAAGAGAAGGCGAACATGATGCTAGTAGGCGCCTGAAAACAGAATTTTTAATAGAATTTGATGGTGTGAGTATCTTAAGTACTTGTGTGTTAGCTGAATTTGATAAGGGTAGTGGGGATCAGTGGAAATGAGGCACACGGGGCTGAGCACTACCAGTTAAATTTCTTACTTTTTCACTGAGCAGCAATTTAGATACTTCTCCATTGACAGTTTTTCATGTACATATTCTACCTATGACTGTGCATATATGCCTTGAGCTTCAGCTGAAGACTTACTGCCTTAGTTTAACCATATTTGTAGGACGTGCCATAGTCATGTACCTCCTCATGCCAAACAAATAAAAGGTAATGCACACATCATCTTGACAACATATTGTCCATCTACCTTTTTTGCCATCTGTCTGTGCCTGAGATATGCTCTGTTCAGGGCTTTTGCGTTTTCTGTTCTTTCTTTCTTTCTTTCTTTCTTTACTTTACTTTTGTTGTGAGAGATGACAGGTCTTCTGTCTTTTCACCTCCTGTCCTTTTGTTCTGAAGGACTCAGACTTTCGTTATTTTTCTTAGTTTAGGGAAGCTGTTTATCTCCTTTCCGTAATGGTAGACTTACCCCAGCCTTCAAGTTCTGCCTATCGTGATTAGGCAGACAAAATTCTTTGGGTGCCTGTGCCTAAAAGTTTGCAAATAAAGAATTTGTTTTGCAAATATCTGGTTTGTCTAATAAAAGGGATCACCTCTGCCACAAGTTCTCCCTCATATTGAGAATATTTGTATGAACGCACATGTTGAAGAATTCCAGTAACTCTTTGCAAATGCCCTCTGTTTTGTGCCCATCAGCCTGTTGCAATATCACAGAGAGTGGTGTGAGGGGAATAACTGTGGATGTGCTATGGTGTTGCATGGGTGGGGAAAAAATAGTGGGACAGTACCCACAGAAGAACTGTGGGGCAAATTTGTATTTTGGGCATGAGGAACAACCCAGTGCTTGTTGAGAATTGAGTCAGCTGGAGACAGTTGAGCTCAATGTCTGTAGTAATACTAAGTAGAATGGATACCTAGAATCTGGTGGGATGAAAAGGGCTTATGCTGTTAAATTGCTTTTCTGCTGTTGGAGGATTTGTGACATAACAAGTTTGATTTCATTAGGAGGGAATGTGAGATTTAAGAGAGGATCTTGGTCATCACTAATTAGGCTTATACCGTATACAGCTGAGCTATTGTAAAGAGGGTTGATATCCATAATAATAAAAAAATATATAATAGGTATATACCTTTTTATTATTTTAAGATCATTCTTTAATTAGAAATGATAGGATGCAAACAAAGTAAAAATACAGTTTCCTACCAAAATATCAACGGCATAGAAAGAGGTGTTTTAAAGATACAATACTGAGATCCACTTAGATGCACTTTGTGCTGTCCTGGGATAAATTTTTAGTACTTTTTATCCTATGAACCATTTTAGGATTTATCCTGGGACAACATGTGGGCATCTAAACAACTGCACTTTGTCCCAACATAATATGGTTTATCCTGGGACAAATGTAATGTGTGTTTTGTAGCCTTACTCAGCAGACTGAACAGAGTAGATCTATAATCTGATGCAGAAGTTCTTGAGCTGCTGTGATTTTTTTATTTTTTTTTTTTGTTCTAGATTTCCTGTTCTGTTTCAAAGTAGTTTCGAGGCTGAGTGGCAGTGAAGCTGGATTTATTAATTAATTAATTTATTTATTTTTAATGAGCAACATTTTTAACTGGTAAAACAGTTTTGGCTGGTGGTTTCCTTTTGTTTGCTATGGTGTTTTGTTTTGTTTTTAAATGGAGCCTTCCATGGGCGACCAAAATTTTTAATTATCTTGTGATACAGTTTTTCAGTACTGTCTTGTCTAATTGGCAGCCTTATCTCTTTCAGATAAATTTGGGGCAAAGCTGCCTTTGCATCCTATACAGAATCTCTAAGAGAGTCAAAATATATTCTGTTTTCTAAAAAACAAAATTAAAATGGCTTATAGCAGGCCAGCATAACATTAATATTCAGGTAGTGCCCTACTTACGTTGTCTTATAGATGACTTAATCATTGCTTAGTTGTCAATTTCTAAAGTATCTTGTTTTACAAAATTACAGGTGCAGTCTTCTGGAGAAGACAGAATACTTGTAATGGGGGCAACTAACAGGCCACAAGAGCTTGATGATGCTGTTCTCAGGTACTGGAATTATTTCCAGTTTAGCACACATGGTTACAATTGAATTTAAAATACTTTCTTTTATAAACTACACACTTTACTGTTTAATATCTTGTTTTACAAATTTGTCCAGTACAATTTGATAGTGCTGTTTGGTAAGTTGTGGGTTTTCTTTAAGTGCTTCAGTCTTCTCTTGGGGATACCTGTGTACTTAGTGCCATGAATCTAAAATAGTATAAAACAACAGTAACTTTAGATCCAAGCCAATATGCTGTCTAAAGCCATTCATTGTGTAGTCCTCTTTCAGTTTCTTTAGGCCCAAGAGTGGAGCAGAGAGAAGTCTGACATTAGAAACACTATTTCATAGAAACAACACCAGACTTTTCTTTTTGGGTATTGGATGTATGAAATGGTCAGCAGTTCTACCATAATCTATCACATTCACACCTTCTTTGTCCTTGATTTGAAGAATACAGGCTTGCTAGTACTGGCTTATCATGAACACTACTTCTCAAGGTCTTTCAGAGATTCTGCAGTGGTGGCTAGTGCAAGAAGGTATTAAGAGTTAATGGGACATCATTTTGTTACTTTGGTTGTAATGGTGTTTCTAACTTGGGTGGGAGGGTCTTCTGAAAAATCTGGCCATGCCATCATTGGAATCCCAGTGGAAGAAAGCTTATATGTGAATATTTTAAAGCTACAGGCACATTTTTTCCTTCTTCCTGTGAGTGTTATAGGGTTTAATCCTTTAAGACAATGGCTGTGCATGACATTTGTATCTTTAAAACTTCTGGATTTGTACCCTTGTGTTTAATGCGTCTTGTATGCATTGCCATTCTCTTTTATAGCTTTTTGTGTTGGGTTTTGTAGTGTGGTTCTGCAGTTTGGGAACCACTAATCAAACCATTTTCCTATAAACTATGTTGAAGAAAGTTTCCACATAGGCAAAATTTCACTGTAGCTAAAGCAAACTATACTTTTGTGCACCGGAATAACCCTCTAAATATACTTGAGTAGTATGCTCACCTTCTGTTATCTAAAGGAACAGTATTAGCCTCTGTTTTTCTGAACAGAAAGAATGTTGATTTGAGTTCAGGCAGTATAAAGTTTCTGTGCTTAAATAACAGACAGAGACCTATCTGGGCCTTGCTTTCATATGTCCATTCTTCTGAGAAGAAAGAACAAACAATTGTGGCATTACTAAAATTATATCTATTGTATACCACTGTATCTTCTGACCCCAGTGTTTTTTTTATGCATCTGGGCTTGTTTTACCCTAGGACAGTGGTTTCAGATGTGTTACTCTTCCTCTAAGATTTCTTAAGGGGGTTTTTGTTTGATTTCCCCCCCCACCCCTAAATTGGGCCTCTTCTTGTGCAATAAAATGTTACTGTTTTTCAGACGGTTCACCAAACGGGTGTATGTATCTTTACCAAATGAGGAGGTAAGTGGCTTTATGTACATTTCTTTCTCTGAATTTTGAAACCTTTCTTAAATTTTTCAAAGCTGTAGACCATTGCAACTATTGACTTTTTCTTTTATTTAATGTTTATTGTGTAGGAGATTTCCCTCCCCATCTCCCTTCAACCTCCCCCAAATATCCTAATTACACTTATAATGCAAGAACCTAAACTATTCTAAGATTCCCATTCATATCAGATCTATTAGGAGCTGTTCCCTCCTTCTTGAACAACTTGCCATCACAAGCAATGCGATTATTTAAATAACCAAGGGCATGTTTTGATCTGCTCAGAATATTGTATATTTGCAGAACCAGGCTTGTTTGGTTTAAGATGAGATTCTTTAATGTAAAAGTTAAACTAGCTTAATCTTATTCTAGCAGTTCTTTCAGCATTAAAAATACCCCTTCCCCCCAGCACTATTCATTAGCTTGCCAGCAGCAGGAAAAGAAGAATTTCAGGATTCTAGTGCAGTAACCATGATTGTACAGCTGAAACCAGTGGACATTCTGATTTAGTGTTTACTGAGTTCGTGTCTTTATTTAAGAGGGATAAATATGAACAACATAAATACTACAAGCATCATTTATAATATCCGCTTAGTTCACAAAAATATTCAGTAATAACCATCATTCAATTTTGTAAGTAATTTAGAACTGCTGAATGTTTCTTTTCAGACCAGACTGATTTTACTAAAAAACCTTTTAAGCAAGCAAGGAAGCCCATTGACCCAAAAAGAGCTGGCCCAACTAGCTAGGTGAGTACTTCATTGTTATACTATTGACCTGTAATATTTCTAGCATTCGTTTCAGCTACTTCTGTTTACTTTGAATGGAATTTAGGCTAATAATGTATAACTTGAGAATGAACTGTACGTATTCTGGAAGATATCAAGGCAGCACCACCCTTTTTTGAGACTGTGAGAGTACTGTTTATACTGTTTTCTCACCACCCAAGTCTGCTGTTGAAACATGCTGATCAGCACTCTGCTTGAGGCAGGAGCAGAAGGGAAGCTCTTTCTCATCCATACTCGGGCGAGCCCCATCTTTTTCCCTGCTGCCAAAAGAGAGCACCTGCTTATACATTTTGTGTGCATTTCCAGTTGAAAAAGCATCTCGTTTGTTTGGGTTTTGCTTTTTCATGATTTGTAGATTCTTGGGGTTGGAAATACAGAAATTGCAGGCACAAAATTACAGAGACTTTGTAATTTGTGTGGTCTTTCTGGTATTTTTATTTGAGCTTGAATTGAAATAGCCCTAAAAGTTACTTATCTTTTATCCATAGTGAACATTGATTTTTTTCACTCTTAAGGATCACTACATAGCTATATGCTTATCCTGTAAAAGTGGTTACATTACAAATATTCTTTTGGGGACAGAAAATGAAGAGAATTTAAGAAATAGTCTTTAACATAAGCACAAGTTTTCTCTCTGACCATATTTTTGAGGAGGTGAAGTCATCTTGGTAGACCAGGAAGAGGAGGAAAACTGAACAAGGTAGATAGCATCAAAAATGTCAATGGCTCCAGTATAGCTATTAATAGTAGTAGTAATGTTGGCATGCATGGTCTTCTGGGTTTGTATGTCAGCCTCTTTGTATCCATAGCATTACATATTTGAGGCACAATTAGTTATTGTCCATGGTTATCGTAATTCATACATGGAGCTTAATGTTGCCGGTGCTAGCACCAGACATTAAAAAGGAATTAGGTGCTGATGGCAGATTTTATGCACCATATACAAACCAAATTCAGTATGCAACTTCTTTATGTTCTCACTTTTCCTGCTATAGACTTTGTTTGATTTATGTTTACATCTCCTTATTTGGAAAGTATTTGGGATTTGCTCTGATGTTTAATTCTTTATAATCAACAAGTTTTTCTGCCCCAAAGCCCCCTAAAATAACGGGGTGCATATTGCTAACTGCATCATGAACAATTTGCTTTAACTGCTGGTGTGAAGCTCAGCAGTTTAGTAATGGTTGTTTTCAGAAAGGCAAGGTGCACAGTAAGCAGGTCTCACTGTCCTTTACCACTACAGTTATTTTGTACAATCAGTCTTTTCAGTATAAAAAAGGGTTTGTTTCCATTTTTGTGGAATTCAAGTTTTTTGAGATGTTATGGCCACAGCTATAGCAGCATTCCCGTGAGACTCCATTCTAGCTCTCTTCAGCTTCCACAACAGCCATGATTGTAGTCAGAATACCTACAAAAAACTAGTTCTTGAATCGAGCAGCAGATTCTAAGGTTAATTCCAGACAAACTGAGATGGTTAGTGGTCAGAATCTGAAGTAGTTTTGAAGATACTATCTCCATCTGCTTTCAGAAACATACTGTCGTAGAATGCGGGCTCCCCACAAACTGGATGACAGGGCACCAGGGGCCAGATTTAGCCCTTGGTTCACCATCCCTATTCTAAAACATGTACAGTTGTGCTAGATTTGGAACATGCAGTTTGCAAAGCCAGAGGATACGTCATTTGTTGGTTCAAGGATTTGGTCATGGAATAAACTTCCAGAGGAAATGGGGCCCACCCAGCGTCTGACCATCGCTGGGAAATGTAACAGAATCTACATTTTTTAAAAGCATTTGCATTCTAACGATAACTTCCTCTATGATTAAAAATATATTGTTTTGCTTTAGGTTTTTTTTAATACGTTGCCCAAAGGGAGACAAAGTTCCTTGGGTGAATTTGATATCTTTTATTAGACCAACCCAAATGGTTGGAGCATAGTTATTAAGCAAGCTTTCGGGTTCAAAAACCCTTCGTCAGGCTAAGGAAGTTTCAGCAGTTGGTGTGTGCTCTTCCTGGATGGAATGAAACATGTGGATGTCTCTGTTGTGGGGTGTAGTAATAGTGGGGGTGGTGGAGATGTGTTGGCAGGTTTTGCATTTCTTGTCCTGGCACAGTCTGGATCCATTTGGTGTGTTCTGGGCTTGAGGAAGTTTGCTGCTGGTGATGAGGTTGGCGAGGTTCGGTGCTTGTTTGAAGGCTAGGACAGGTGGCTCTGGGAAGATCTTTTTAAGAATAGGGTCTCTTTCTAGTATGGGTTGCAGTTGTTTAAGGATTTTCCATACAGGTTCAAGGGATGGGTGATACGTCATAACCAGCAGTGTGCGATTTGTGGGTGTTTTTCTTCTGTACTGCAGCAGTTCTTCACATGGTATCCAGGTGGCTCTTTCAAATGTGCCATCTACCTCTCTGCAGGAGTGTCCTTGCCAGGTGAAAGCCTTTTTAAGGTTGGTGAGGTGGCGATCCCGGGTGTTCTCTTCAGTGCAGATGTGATGGTATCTGAGGGCTTGGCTGCATATCACAGCTTTTTTGGTGTGTTTAGGGTGATTGCTGGTTCTGTGCAGATATGTATGTTGGTCTGTGGGTTTCTTG
>JAGPOW010003648.1:43162525-43179814 GCA_030014935.1 Caiman crocodilus
ATATGTATGTTGGTCTGTGGGTTTCTTGTATACTGTGGTCTGTATTTTACCCTTCTGGATACTGATCATTGTGTCTAAAAAGGAGATGTTGGTGCTGGAATATTCTAAAGAAAGTCAGATGGAGGGATGGTGATTATTGAATTTCTGAAAGAACTCAGTCGGAGATTGTAGGTTTTCAGTCCAAATGATGAAGATGTCATTGATGTATCTTAAGTATAGCAAGGGTTTGATGTTGCAGTTCTTGAGGAAGTCTTCTTCCAGGTGGTTCATAAATAGGTTGGCATACTGTGGGGCCATTTTAGTGCCCATAGTTGTTACCCAAAGGGACACATTTATTAGCTGCATCACTATTGCTGTTTTTACATAGAAGGCACTCTTACTTCATAGTATGGGATATCAGTAGAAACTAATAAGATAGTTCTAGTTTCTGATGTATTAAATATATAAGTATTATTTGTTGTGGCCAGATAATATGGAAAAAAGTATATCAACCAAAGTTATAAATGTAATGGATATTACATATTACTTTCATGATATGAGATTTGCCCCCAGTAACACACTGCATTGTATAAACTTCTTCTCTTTCCCCCCTACCCCCCAACTTTATTCCTTTTAGTCTTTGTTGTGTTCTGCTGTTAATCAGGGTCCAAGTCTTGCAGTAGAGTAGGTAATCCAGGAAATCTGGAGTAATCCAGGTAATCCAGGAAATCTGATAAGTGGTAGAAGCAAAATAAAAGCATTTGTTGTTATGTTAGTCAATAGGGTGCATCCGCATGAGTGTGCACATGCAGTCTGTGGCACCACAAACCACAGGTGGTGAACATACAGGTGTTTGCCACATTGCTGATTTACAGTATAGTGGGTCTTTTGACAATGGGAGATGCAGGTGTTAAAAAAAAAAAAATGAAACAAACCTCGCCAGTAAAAAAAAAAAAAAAAAAAAAAAAAAGTGATGCACCACACATGGTAGTAGCATGCACCACCAGAATAATAGAATCATAGAAGATTAGGGTTGGAAGGAACCTCAGGAGGTCACCTAGGCCAACCCCCTGCTCAAAGCAGGATCATCCACAAGTAGATCATCCCAGCCAAAGCTTTGTATAGTCAGGTCTTAAAAACCTCTCAATGATAGAGATTCCACCACCTCTCTGAATTACCTGTTCTAGTGTTTTACTACCCTCCTAGTGAGAAAATACTTGCTAATATCTAACCTAAAATTTCCTTGGTGCAACTTGAAACCATTGCTCCTTGTTTTGTCATCTGCCATCACTGAGAACAGTCTATCCTCTTTTGAACTCCTCTTCAGGTAGTTGAAGTCTGCTATTCAATCCCTTGTCTTCTCTTCCCTAGACTAAATAAGCTCAGTTCCCTCAGCCTCTCCTTATAAGTTGTGTGCCCTAGGCCCCTCACCATTTTTGTTGCCCTCTGCTGGACTCTCTCCAATTTGTCCACATCCTTTCTGTAGTGGGGGGCCCAAAACTGGACACAGTACTCCAGATGTGGCTTCACCAGTGCTGAATAGAGGAAAATAATCACTTCCCTTGACCTGCTGGCAGCACTCCTTCCAGTGCAGCCCAGTATACCTTTAGCCTTCTTGGCAGCAAGAGCACACTGCTGGCTCATGTTCAGCTTATTGTGCACTGTAACCCCTAGGTCCTTTTCTGCAGAGCTGCTGCCCAGTCAGTCAGTCCCCAGCCTGTACTGGTGCATGGGATTGTTCCATCCTAAGTGCAGGACTTTGCATTTGTCCATGTCCTTGTTGAACCTCATGAGATTCCTTTTGGCCCAATCCTCCAATTTGTCTAGATCACTCTGAATCCTAGCCCTACCCTCCAGTGTATCTACTACTTCACGCAGCTTGGTGTCATCTGCAGACTTGCTGAGTGTGCACTCTATTCATCAATGACCTGGAAGATGACAGACATTGAACAAAACTGGCCCTAGATCTGACCTCTGGGGCACTCAACTTGATACTGGCTGCCAACTAGGTATCAAGCTGTTAGCTACTGCACTCTGAACCTGATGCTCCAGCCAGTTTCTGTCCACCTTGGAGTCCATTTATCTAACCCATACTTCCTTAGCTTGTCTGCGAGAATGTTGTGGAAGACCATATCAAAAGACTTGCGAAAGTCAAGGTATATCACATCCAATGATCTCCCCGTGTCCACAGAACCAGTCAT
Source organism: Caiman crocodilus (assembly GCA_030014935.1). Taxonomy (NCBI): domain Eukaryota; kingdom Metazoa; phylum Chordata; order Crocodylia; family Alligatoridae; genus Caiman; species Caiman crocodilus. The sequence continues at coordinate 43,164,706 of JAGPOW010003648.1, forward strand.
TTAATCATTAGAGGCAACCAGGTTGGTCAGGCATGACTTGCCCTTGGTGAATCCATGCTGGCTCACCACCTTCTCCTCCAAATACTTGAGAATTCCTTGAGGATCTCCTCCATGATTTTTCTAGGGACTGAGGTGTGGCTGTAGTTCCCTGGATCCTCCTTTTTCCCTTTCCTAAACATGGGCACTATGTTTGCCCTTTTTCTAATCATCCAGGACCTCTCCTGATTGCCATGACTTTTCAGAGATGATAGCCAGTGGCTCTGGAATATCAACAGCCAACTTCCTCAGCACCCTTGAGTACATCCCATCCAGCCCCATAGACTTATACATGTCCAGCTTTTCTGAATAGTTCTTAACCTGTTCTTTTGCCACTGTTGGCTGCTCACTGCCTCCCCAAAGTGTATGCAGCCTAGTGCAGTAGTCTTGGAGTTGACCTTATCTGTGAAGGAATATAAAACTGGAGCCAGGCTCTGTGGCTCTGGATGGCTGCCGCTGCTGCCTCGGGAGGCCCCTAGCTAAGGTTTCTGGGGCCAGTACAGGAGCTGTCTCCTGCCTCCCCTACCCCACCTGGAACAATTTGCCCCACATAAAGGAGCATTCACAGCTCTAAAGACAATTAATGCATCTGCTTAGGAGCAAGTGTTTTATAAAATATTTTTCAGTTGCAGTTCTCAGCTTTGTTTTACTAGCATGCTGTTTTACATTTAATACTGATTTACTACTTTGTTAATAGGTAAAATATCTTTACTTGAGAAGTATGTTCAAACTAGTATGTTTCTGTAATGTCCATAGCTTTTTTCCCTGAGGAAAATGCTATTTAGCTTTTAGTAGAATTTGCTTGGAGACGTGGCAATATTGCAAGCTTGTTTCATATTTTTTCTCCCTTCTAACACTTTTTTTTATACAGAATGACAGATGGATATTCAGGAAGTGATCTAACTGCACTAGCAAAGGATGCAGCACTGGGCCCTATTCGAGGTAAGTAGTATAACTTTTCACATAGATTTTCTAGACAAAATTAAATGCCTTCAGGACCTTTGAATGTATTGTTACCATCTTCCCCCTTATTCCTTTGTCTCTCTAAATTAACATATTTAAGTTAGACCCAGGAGGTGTTGGGTCTTTGGCTGCCGTGCATGGTCTAGTGAATGCTGTGCATGGTCTAGTTTTACTTTACAATTTCTCACTACATGACAAAAAGAAACATTATTAACTCCCTGCAGATGACACATTTTAACATTCTTTGCCTTAGTTTATAGTACATATCCCAGTTTCTTTCCAGGGTAACTGAACCCTCATCTTCGTCTATCCCTGCTTGCTTAATTGTATGCTTTGTTTGCTTCATGAATTGGATGAGAACAATATTTTGGAGGCTGATGGTCTGTAATCTTTTGGAGGTGGTACTGAAAGGGGAATACTTATTAATTTACCACATTAATTTGCCTTTCAGCCTGTTAATACCAAATGTACCTTTGAATGACAGTAATGAGTCCATCCAGTTGCAGCTACCCCTGTGATATTGCCATCTTTGAAACTTGCTGATAAAATCATTGGCAAAGCTGGAGCCAAAAAATGCTTGTTTCAGAACTGCATATGACTTAATTCTCTGTCTATGCCTTCTAGGTATTGCTACTGTTTGGTAATGTTGTACTGTGTGTCAGCACAAGGTGCTTTTTAATGAAAAAATTATGATTACTTTGCACCTTGGAGTATCCAAGTATTGTGTAGGCAGATCCACACTTGTCCACCTTGCTCACTACTTTGAAGTCTGGAATTAGATTTCAGATAGGCAGAGATTTGTCTAGTTGGAGGATACAGTTAGTCTCTACACCACCATCACGTGGTTGTGAATGGTGTTCAAAATGGGTAATGGATTTGAGGCACTAGCTACAAATCCTAATATGTAGGTTTGCAAATGTACTACGTTCTGAACTTTGTTACTGAGTAGCTCCATTTTTTTTTGTTCTACCCTCCATAGCCACTTTTAATGGGCAGTCAGTCATGAGTCGAGTAAAAATTTATGGGAAAAGGTTTTTCATATATTGTGAAAACTGGGATGTTATTGCACCCATCAGTGTCTCATAAGTGATATTCTTAGTTGTTTCTTCTATAAGTTGGAGAAATGTATTAAACTGCTGTATTAAAATGTCTGCACATTTTATTTCCAGTGTAAATGCTACGTACATGGCATTTTCTTCATATGAAAGAAAAAAGTTTAACCCCCAAACAAAAACAAACCCTAAGATTCTGTGGTTTGCAGTTCCCTGCTTCTGACTTGTCTCAGTATGTTTTTATAAGTTTCTTCTATTTGTAACTCTCTGACCTCCACCTAGACTCATTCACTACTAGGGAGAAGGAAACAATTGGATAAATAAATGTCTCGTGTTAATCCCTGTGCAATCTGTTTTCACATTATAACCCCATTGACCACGGAATCATTGCATTTAAACCTCTACACACTTGTTTGACTTGTATGTAGGGGTTTTTTCAACAACAATTCTGTCGACACAGTGGGGAAGAGTAAAACACATGCTCTAGTGCAATTTGAATTGATTTTTTTTTTTTTTAAATAAAAATTACATCAATATCAGAAATGACCAGAAATACAACAGACATGTAGCTATCCTGTGTTTTAGCTGCCTACAGTAGCTGGCTGCTACTGCATTTTGTTTGTAGGTGGCAAAAAAGCAGCTTAGAGCCTATTTTACATTTTAGTATTAGCTACCCTAAGATAGACATGGACAGAAAACACCTAAACCATTATGATATATACAGATTGACTATGGGGAAAGGGGCATTGTATTTTCTCCCTGATTCTTTCAGGAGTAATTCTCTTCTACGTTGGGGATAATTACCCCACTTCAGGGGTTTCTTACCTATTTACTAAATAAATATATCTATATACATATAGATTTTAGACAGATGACAAATATATATGTTTATTTAACTTATGTAGGTGTTCGTGGTTTCTGTGTCTTGGTTATGCTGGCTCAACATAACCAAAAGGAGTAAAAGCCAAGAAAATTTAAATCACTAAAGCTTCAGTCATCAGATCTGAATACATAAGGAACAGATCCACTGAGATAGAGGTGTCAGTTTAGTCACTTTTCTGACTTAAAACTATGTAAAATGTTCCTAAAGATCCAAAGTCGTGGCATTTCCTGTGAAACTAATAGATCTTATTTTTTGACAGAACTAAAACCAGAACAGGTGAAGAATATGTCAGCAAGTGAGGTATGATAATTTCCCATGCCTTTCTTTTTTCAGTAGGATGCATAGATCTCTCAAAATATTCTTGTCTAATTTTTATGATCTAAATTATGTGCTGTGTATTAACTACAAAACAGTAATATTTCATTTTGAAGTGAAAAGCCCCCTGAAAATATTGGTAACATGAAATCCTATAAATGAGTTTAGTAGTGATTATCAGTTATTTAGAAAGTCAAAAATGGTATTTGCCAAATAATGGTAAAAGGCATATTAATGACTTCTAGGAACCATTTTGAAATGCTCTTTTTATACATAGCAAATGGTCATAAAAGCTGGACTGAGAATGGGAATGGCCAAACCATCAAATAGCAGCAGTTACTAAGTAGCTAGGGCTTCATGCAGAGCAACTGCTGAGCAGGAGCTGTCCACCTGCTTGTTTTCAACCTTTAGTAGTTGGAAGCTAAGCTACAGTAATGCTGTACTGTTTCATTCAGGGGTAAACTGCCTGCTTTAGTTTCCACTTACGTGGGTGAGAACAGGCTGCTGAACAGGTAGTGCACATGTCGGCTTCCACAGGCAGCCACTGTCCCCTGTGTCAAGAACCATGTTTGAGATAATGGTGCTAGTTAAACTTGTGTCTTCATAATCAATGTGCTTAGGCTTCTATATACCAAAAATATGTGGGGCGGGGAGCATGCAGTGATCAAGTTGGCAAACATTAAATAAGTGGCTTTGAATCCATGTTTGTCTCAATAAGGGTGTTTTGGCTCTTTTTTTAAGATGCAGAAGTCTTCCTATTATCACTAATTCAAAATGACCCTTGTTAAATTACTGTTTGAAAGTATTAATTTTCAGAGCAAAATTGCTGTAAAGAGTTGGCTCTGCTGCAGTTTATTAAAGCCAGGTCCTAATCTGTCATGTTGGGTAAGACAGGCCTGAACAGAAACTCTCCGGATGAAACACCAGACAAAAAATACTGGGCACAGCCCGGGTTTAAATTCAGATATGAGCTTTTAGGTAGACTCATCTTGGCTGAAAACTGGAAAATGGTTGGCATCAAATGCATATATAAATAACTCTCCTCTTGCTTATCTTCTGGTCAGAATAGCCATGGTCCTTTGAGGAGTGTCACAGATACTGAATTTAACTACATTTGAGCGGACCTCCCTTCTGTCTCAAGCCTTTAGTTGTCTCCTGTATTTGGAGTAGTTCACACAATTCCCTCAGGAGCAATGATAGCAGCCCCAAGTAACTAAACAGCTTTCTTTGGAGAAGGTTTTCAAATGTTTTGATCTCTAGGTGCCACTTCAGCGTGGAATGGTAACGTTGTCAGGGAGGTTGCTTGTTTGGATCCATTGCCATTTTTGAGCTTGTCTTTCCTACAGCCTTAAAAAAATATTCAGAAAACACTAAATCCCACCATCCAATAACTTTTCTTCACTTACCAGAGCATGACAATGCTAACAAATTCATACTTATTATCTCTACAGCTGTCAAATGAATTGACCAACTCAGCAGCCTAAGTAATGTGTCACAGCTTACTTATGATACAGAAGCACAGAGCCTGTGCTGTAGCTTTAAAGGGGGGAAAAATTGCACTTAATTTCAAAAAGTAGGAAAAATGTCCAATAAGTCCAAAACCCTTCAGAAATCCTACCTAAAATCTGTGGAAGCAACCTAGGACTACAACTTTATTTAAGGCAGAGGAGATAAATGAACTTGTATTGCAGGTTTTTCTGTTCTAATTGGCTGGTCTCTGGTACGTCCATGTATAGTTGGAGGGAGAAGTTTAATTTCACAGTTGCTTATTTCTCCAGCAGTGCAGCTTTGTTGTCCAAGCTCTTCTTTGAAGTAAAGTAGCCCAAATAAGAAGTGGTTTCACCCTGGGAAAATAAGACTCCTGAAACTTCATGCTCTACTTGTAAACTGTATTTGTATTCTGAAGATTTGCCTTTGACAGGGGAGGTGGTGAAAGTAGTGAAGTGACTGAATGGTGATTTGAGCCCAAAAGGATGTCTAACATCAGTTGGTCCAAAAAAGATACCAGAAAAGAAACCTCTTACACATTTCTAGGACCAGCATAGCTGCAATGACACTCCAGCTGTACTAACTATATAATTTGTGTGTGTACTTTCCTTCTGTTTTAAGCATACTCTGGCAGCCATGTTTGAGTCATAGGCTCATTGTACGGCTAGTAGAAAGCCTTATTGCCATGGGATCTGATTGTATTAAATATAAAAGTTGCTGCATGAAAATGTCTTGTGCTATTTGAAGGTTGCTGCTGCCACGCAAACACAAGGCTCAAGAATTTCTGAAATTGTAATGTGTGTATTCACTTAATGACACAAGTATTAGGACCATAGGCTATAGAGACAAAGTTGTCTAAGGACGTGGAAGATGTAGAAAATGTTGTTTGCCTGGCAGATGGTCTCTTTACCAGCCTGACTGTTCTGCCCTTTCGTGAATAAACTTTTGTCTTCTACTACTTTGTATATCTTGGCTGCTCACTTGATTTCTTAGAACAATATTCTGAAATTACACTCTAAATTGTGTTCAGGTGTAGGGGGGATACTGTTCATGCATATGTGCTTTCTTGAGACTGGTGACACCATGCAACAAAATCTTGCTGACATCTTAATCTTAATGTTATCTGTGAAAAAGGGGACAGCATGAACAAGGTCATACTGCTTCTATAGATATTTGCCTCTTCATAGGCACCATCTACTGCCATCTAGAGGAGTGAGGCAACATTTCACCTTATTTTGGTCCAGGCTGATTTAGCATTGTCCAACTTATTTATTTATTTCTAAAGTCCTATCTATGGAGCGTCTTATTGTAATCTTTTAATTTGAGTTTGAGTAACCAAAATAACATCCATTTACCTTGCTTATTACTTCACTACCATCCCCATCAAGTTAAAAGCATAAATTTGATCAAGCAAATTTACATAAAACCATTTTTTTGTCCTAAAAGGCCTCTGCATTTTTGTTTAGATGAGGAATATCAAATTGACGGATTTCACAGAGTCTTTGAAGAAGATAAAGCGCAGTTTGAGCCCTCAAACCGTGGATGCATACATTCGCTGGAACAAGGACTTCGGCGATACCACAGTTTGAAACACTCCTTTGTAAAAGTGAGAGAAGAAAGTGCTATCAGCAAGAAGCAATTGGTACAGACTGCTGGACTGAAGCCAGAGTTTACAGGACCTTACAGATCTTTATCTGCACTAAAACTTGAGATTTGAATAAAGAAAAAATGTACAATGTGAAATATGTTGATCAAGGCTTCCTTGCCGTTTGTGCACAGGGCACTCTAAATTAGAGCACAATAAGACTCGGGGTAAACTCTCTAGCAATCTAATCATGATATAAACAATACTTTGTGCATTGTGTTGTAGCTAGAAGGTTCCAATGGCATTTACTGTTGGAAGGCCCTATTTCCTTAGTTTATTTTATAATTTTGCTTATGGTGTTGACTTTTCCTGCTTTCTTCCAGATAACAACTAACTTAACTGGACTTTTGTAAATTTTTATTGTTTCCATTTTTGACATTTTTATTCACACTGTGCCAAATAAACAATTTCCCTATGCAACAGGAAGAACAGTATAGGGAAACAGCATTATTAAAAAGGATAAAGCAGCTGGTCTGTTATTACTTTCTTTTGTCTGGTTGTATTGTGGCTATACAGTTCACGTGACAGTTTTAAATTTTGCTAGCAGAACGGCGCAAAAAAGAAACTTCTAAAAACGAAAAAATCAGTTTTACAATTACATCATAAAATTGCTAGACTAAGCCATTCTTTACCTGCAATATTGGTTAATGCATTTGCACAGCTTACACTGTAGAATACCAGCTTAACTTTATGAGGCAAAACTTTCACTTGAAGACCAACTGACACGAGAGGGTAAGTCATAAACTGTCAGATTTTTGAAACTGAAGTCTTATAGTCTGTACAAGTTTACTTTCATTTTGGTCCTTACCTTTTTAAATTTTAAGTGTGCATTAAGGCAGGAGGCTACAGATTTAATACACACTGGCATTTTTATAGCCTTCATATGTTTTGGTTTATATACTGGTATCTATTCTAGATTCAGCTGACCTGTTTTTGTTAATGTAAGTATGGTCTTAATGAAAATCCAGGTATTTGTATTTATACCATGATAAAGGGAAATACATTCTTGCCCTTTTATTGTATAGGGTTGATATTTATTTTTTTCATTTATTTATTTTTTTACAAACTCAACTGTGGAACTTAAAAGTTTGACAAGAAAGTGCTTGTAAGAAGGATTAGTCTCAGCTTTGGAAAACTTCTTTCAGTAATGTTAGACACCCCACCTTACTGAAGATTTTGCCAGACCTAATGTATTCATATTCATTTTCAGTAATAATGTTCCTAAATCAGTTTATACAGATTTTTTTTAGCTTTTTTTAAATTAGCAACAGAATTATTTATTAAGATTTTCATTAAAAGAAATGTTCTTACATATGGAGGAATAAAGCAGTTTAAAACAGTCCTAGGGATAGTTGATCTTAGCAAAAAAAATTATAAAATAATTATAAAAATAATTTGCTGAAGCAGAGCTGCTGATACCACCAGAGAGCTGTCTTTTGTTCAGTATCTGATAGCAGGAACTAAATCGTAAAAGCTGCATCAAAACTGTACAGAGGTGTATATGTAACTGTTCTAGGGTTTCTCTTTTTCTTTGTTTTAAACTGCTGATTGCTTAACATAACAAAAAATCAATTAAGGTGATGAGACATGATAAGAAATACAGGAGGTTGTGTTACACAAATGTTTTTTGAAGACTGAAAGGTTTTCAAGATTGGCATTTTTTAAACATGTTTATTATACATAATTTAAGGTATATGGGTTCTTTTCCCCTGATCCATCTCTCTTCAGTTTAAACTAGCCAGCAGCACTAAAGGATTTCAGTGCCTCAGCTTTCTATAACAAGCCTTTTAATTCCTTGTCTGGCTTTTATTCTGCCTTAGGACTATGGAGTGTCTGTTTTGCACCACTTGGCTAACTCATACCATTTCTGTTAGGCTTGGGGCCAAGGTTGGTTAGTATTACTTTAGTTATACAGAAGGGTACTGTAACAGGTGAACGTCTAGCAAAGACTGTGCATCTTCTCTCATTGTTATCTAAACTTGCCTTGATGTCATTTTGGTGCAGTAATTACTTTATATGGTAAACAGGTCTCTTGTAAACTTTATTTTTAGTCAGGCTTTGTGCTGTCCAACCTACACTTTTACTTTCCTCAAACAGGAAGACATGTACTAGAGTCTTATACAAGAAGTGTCATTCAGTGCAACCTTCTTCACTTGTAGTGTAGGGATCATGTTCACCTGCAACAAAATTACACCTATATGCAGCACTTATCATGCAGAAGACCATAAACATGCATAGGGCAAATAGGTTTAGGAAATATCCATTTCATACAAATCAGTACAGGTCATAAGGTAGAGTCTAGGCATATGTGGACAATTACCAATACTTAGTTATAGTTGCTATCTAACCTATCCTGAATATTATGTTTTTATAATGTAGGAACAGACTACGTACAGTATTATAGATGTTACTAACACAGCAGTGAGCACTAGGACCCCTTATCCTACTGGTTCTCTATTTTTGCCACAATTATTGCATTTTTGACAGCACCGTGAACTGATTTATCATCCATCCATAGATTTCCTTTGAGCTTCAAGATTTACAGTTGGCTAAATGATTCTTTCTGAATTGGCAGTTCTGCCTTCTTCAGGGAAGTATCTTGACATTTTGTTCCATTCTTTGATATGTTTGTGGCCTAGAATTACCTGGATGCTTCTGTAAATCACTTGTAAAGTGAAATTAGTGCGGGGTTTTGTTCTGCGTTTCAGGTTTAAGTATGTTCCAATCCAGCAACTTGAGTTTATCCACTGGACTTAACAGCATAAAAGCTGACATTTGAAATGTATGCTTTACTTTCGAAAGCTGTGTTGCTGTTTGTTAGACAAATGTGGATCTCTTTACAGATGGTTGCTTTTTTTCCCCCTAATCGATTGAACTGAAGTAGGATAGACAGGAAATTGTTTGGCTTAAACTTCAAATGAAAGTGTAGCAGCCTTTCAAGTAATCAACCTTTTCAGAGTTCCCCACTACTCATTGTCTGACAATGATCATGCTTTCTTTAAAATTTCTAAAGTTCTGCTTGTCTGACCTCCTGCCTGTGTGCTTTTTAAATTCTGTTATGTAGTCTTTTATCAGGCTTATTAGAAGTGTCTATCTCTACCTTTGCTTTTCAGCAGAAGTTCTACTTCTGACTAAACTAACTGGAGGAAGAATTTTCTTTTTCTGACAGGTTCAGTTTCTATAAAAAAAAAAGATAAGTGCTTTCAGTTGCTACTCTCCCTTTTTAGAATTAGTCTTTTTTCCAGTGTGGTGAATGTCACTCACTAATGCTGCAGCTGCTTCTGTACAGGACATTGAAATTAAGTAAGACTAATATAAATTTCCTAGGACTATAGACGGCCCTCAACTAAGTTCGTTATCACTTACTACTTTTAAAACTATTAAGCAGTGCATTCTCTCAAAGCACAGAGATACCCTAATAGCAGCTCAATATTGCAGCACAGTAATACAGACTTTTTTTTCCTCAAAAGTATGAATTGGGAACAGCAAGGAATCTTGGAACTGGACCTAAAGTCTGTGAAATATTCCTGCCATTTCTTCAGGGCATAAGCAGCTATTACTTGCTTGGCAAATAACTCTTTTCAGACTGCACATAGTTTAAGCTTTAATCAAGTTGTTTACCACTTGTGAGAGCTTTTACCAAGGAAAAAGAGTCATTCTTTAGCCAAATTTGACTACCCAGGCAAAAACAATGTTATAAAGAAAATGACAAAAGCTTGATCAGTATTCTAAAAATGTAAAGAGGAATGAGGTCTGATCCCACTCTCAAGATGGATACAAGACCAATATGATTGAAAAGTGAACACTTAACCATGACTAAGGTACTTTCCATCATGGAATAGGAGGTCTCCCTCTCCCTTTACCTCTCCTCACTCCCCTGTCCCCCCTGCAGAAAGGACAGTTCAGTCAATTAGGGTTACAAAATGTTGCAGCCCACTCTACATCCTGATTTGAAGTGCTTGTATTCCCCAGTACGGACTTGGCACCATACCATCCTGTACTAAAATTGTTTGTATTCTGTCCTATATACATGGTCTAGTAACTGTTGAGGATCTCCTTATCCAAGTATAACCCACAAATTCCTGATGCACTTCCCTGCACATCATGAAGGTAATTTCTATAGTAGGTCAGACTAGTTCTTATATATCTATGGTGCTTGAATGACAGTTCAGGATCTTTCATGTATCTTGGCTTTGGAGTAGAGAAAGCATGTCCTGTGTTTAGGACTTGTTTGTTCCCATTTGTCTACACGTATGTCCGTCTGTATCTGTCTTCTAAAAGTTCTCTTGATGTTACTGGATGTTAGGGGGCCTTGTGTGACATCAAGAATGGAGAAAATTAGCAAGTAGATAAACAACCAGCAGAGTCATTGTGGTGGGATTCTAATGATTGCTTTCCATCAAGGCAGTTGCTGGTTTTACTATGACAGATACTTTTTGAGCCTTTTATGTAGCGTTGAAAGATATTACTTTATTTCCCTGCTTTTTGTTTACAGTGATTGTAATAGGAGTGTTTTCTAGGAAAGTGGATAAGTTTTGACACAGTTTTATAGATCTCATTCCTTAAAAACAAGAGAAGTTGTTTTTGACTGTCCTTTTTTTTTTCTTGCTGGGAAAGGACAGGATGACTGGTTACTGTCCAAAAGATATCTGCTAGCATACTCCTTATCTTAGTGGAAACGAATTTTGTTTTAGAGCAGTAACTGTTTACTTTGTCAATAACTACCTCGTGAACCCAGCAACAATTGGCAAAGTAAACACGTCAGTGGACAGGTGGATCCATTAGCCAAACGTTGTAGACTGTACCAGTACTTACTTGGGGCGTGACCTTTTCCTTTCCAGATTCTTAGATGTCTGAAATGTAGGACAATGGTTCTCAACCTTCTTTGTATCGCGACCATTTGTAAACATTGAGGGCCAGTCCTGCCCCAGTGCCTCTCACTCCTGACCCACTGCCTCCAGCCCCCCAGTGTGTGGGGCAGGGGGTGGGTATGTAGGGCATGGTCCCAAGCAGCCCCTTGCAGGTTGGAACTTTGCCATCCAGCAAGGGAAAACCCATGGTTTCCCCATCTTTTTCTCTCTTAAAGAAGACTCCATCTTAAAAGTTTGTTGATCTATTTTTAAAGTTTGTTTACAACCCCTTCATATATTCTTGCAGCCCATTTTTGGGTTGTGACCCACAGGTGGAAAAACACATGTAGGAAATCAAAGTTCTTTTACTGTAATTCTGTCCTTTTCTTCTTTGTAGATTGGTTTAGACGGGTGTAGACAGACTTAACATTCCAACATTACGTTTGTCTGTATGCTGTAATGTGTTTAGCACCATGCTCAAGATGCAGCTTCTCAGTTCTACATTACTCCCTGCCTTTGGGAAACCAGAAATAGGAGCAGTCACTAATGACTAAGGATGCACTTAAGAAACAGTTTGGCACTTCATGTGGACAAAAGGTTGAACAGTATAGAGCATTAGCTTTTTTCAGAAATCCAGATTTCAGTTAAAGACCAAAGGTGCAGAAAAACAATACCCTTTTCCAGCAAACTTGCCAGATGACTCAAATTGGGTTAGGGAGAGTAATTGTATTGTTGCTTCAGAGGCTCTTACTTCAGGGTGTCAGTTTTATGAAATGTTGTAAGTATTGCTACCCAGTATTAAGTTATATCCTTTTATTGGTACAGGAACCGTGTGTAAAGCATGATGAACACTCATATGGCTTTAGTTCCACAATTTTGATTGTTCTCTAATAAAATGTTGCAATTTGTCTGTTTTTTACTGTTTCCGTCAGTTTTATTGCATAAAATGTCCATAACTTAGCTTTTTAATAAACATGAAGCCTATTGCATTGCTATTGTTTTTAAATTTCTCTGATGCTATAATACCAAATCATAGGAAAACTGTGTAACTACCTCAGTTCAGTTTCTATGAGGTGGGTCTGAAGAACACTAAAACCAAGGAGAATAAAACCAAGAAAAACACTATAAACCTAAGTGCTGCTTCCCAAATAAAATGGGTTGAAATTGAATATTTGGTTACTACCAGTTCTGATAAATTACAATAAAAAAAGTAGAAACTAGTATTTAGATAACTACTTAATTCCTAGAGTCTCAGTCAACTCTTAAAAATGGGTAAGGAAAACATCGCTCAATGAGCTAAAACGTGTTTCTTTCAGCTGAATGTTATGCGAGTAACGACATTTGCAAAGATTGATTGGTTGGAGGGTGGCAGGAAAGTTAAGAGAACTGCTTTTTTTTGAGCTTGGAGGAAGAATGATTTAGGATTTGAAGTAGAAGTCTGGAAATTTTGATTCTTCTTTTACGTGTCTGTCCATATGGACATACTCACTAGGTGTGCATACACCATAAAAGTCAAGCTTAGAGACATTATCCTACTACATGTATGGTGTACTATAGTCTGGCTTTCTTATGCCCTGCACAGAAGAGATAAAAGGAGGTGCACACTTTCTGCTTTGCAGTTCTTCTCAACTGTCAGCTTTAAGATCTCCTGGTCTGTTCTCATGATTCATGTTTGGATTGAAACTTTTTCAAGAGCTGCAAACCTATGTGTCCTGTGTCCCATCTCCTGTTCCATTTCTTCCCCCCTCCCCCCGCATCTGAATGTATTCCCTTTAAGATAAAAGTTTTGGGGTTTTTTCCTTTGGGTTTTTTTTCTGTCACCTTTGGTTTGTGTCCACTCCCACCATTTTCTCTGACACGGTGCTGCCATCTTTGGGTATTGTACCTGGTTGTTGCTATTCTCTTATCCATCTTTTTACCAGAAAAAGTTCTTGCCCTTCCATTGTCTCAAAATGGATGACTGGGCGGGGGCGTTTCTGGGTTTAATGCAGCATCTGGCTTGGGTGCTTCATATCTTGTTTGAAGTTCTAGAATGGTTTCTGTTACATACCAGCTTCCTTTAGGTGTTGCAAAACAGGAAAAAAAGACTAATTAGACTCCACTTTGAGGGATAGAGTTAAAATGTGTTGACTACTTAAGACCTAATTTTTATTTGTTGGTTAGCTGCAGTTTGTTAGCTAAGTCTCATGACTGCCTGGACAGCCTTTATAGATTTTCATCTATAAATGTATTACCAAGGTGGGCTTATAACTGGACTTCTTTTAAAGAAGGCCTTTTAACCCCCCGGTGTTTAAGGGGCATGCAGTATTTGAAACGTCACTGAAATCAGCTGTCTGCCACAGACCTTGGCATCCCACTCAGAGGCCACACGGGTGATTGAGGTATTCTTGACCTGAAGGTTCCATGTTCCCTATAAAGCAAATACCAGGCAGAGGTCTACAGTTTGGGAGAGACATATTAAAGTCGGGGTTCTTCATAGCTCCATGATTCCAGAGCCACCTTTATGGTACCATGGGTGCTCTCTTGAGCTCCACAGAAGAGGCACAACTAGCAGTCATTTGCTGTTTTAAGGCATTCTATGCTAGACTTTTAAAGGCTGTGCATCAGACATCACTTCAGGTGCATTTACTTGTCATGGCTTTGAAGAGTCTATTCTGTAGGGAAAGAACCACTAGAGACCCTTGGTGGTTCAATCCTCCCTGAGGTAGTAGAGGGATTCCATTCTGTGTGCATAAGAGGTTATTGCTTCTCCCCTTGCCCCTGTCAATGGCCATTATAATAGATGCTTAGTGAAAAGGGAGAGCACATATCAAGAGTTTCCAAGAGTTGAGTATTTGGGTGCTGCAGAGGACAAAACTATTAATACACCAGTGCTCAGGGTAGGGTGGGTTTGGAGAACATGTCAGGCCTTCCTTTTGTGGTGTAAAAGGGTGCCATGGGCAACCTGACAGACAGTACTATAAAGTTCTATGTCAAGAATGGTGTATGGTTCTTCCTATTATGCAGGAAGGCCAAACTGCCCAAGACAGTGGTGCATTTGTCCCTTATATGCCTGTCTGTGATGTGCTTTCTTATCCTCCAGAACACCAAAATGAACTTGTCTCAACATTTCATTCCTTGCATCCCATGAGTTGGAAAGCCAAGAATTCTATTTCCCAATCAATAATTGCAGACTAAGGTTATCTGAGAATAAATGATGAAAAAAACATTCATTTACAGAAACTGCCAGTTCTACTTCATGTAAGGCTATGGTCTGTGCTGTGTATGATTTTGCCTTGGTTTTGTCACAAAGAACCCTTTTATATGCCTTCCCACTTCTGCCTCTACTTCTAGGGGTTTGCCACTAGGTAAGATGGGATGCTGTACAGATGATCATGAAGGCTATTGAATGGCTGAGTTCTGGTAGTAAGACTTGCTGACCTCTGAGAGACATCATGGCTCTGCCCCTAAAGCTAAACTTTTTTTACCCAAAACAAAGGGAAAATTCTTAACCCAGATCTACATTCTCAACTTGATACTGGATGGATCTCAAGGAGGAAGTATTATGCTCCAGGTAGACACTCTCTTTCATAGCCTAAGAGACTTGGATTCCCTAAATCATGTTAGAGAAACCCCTTCCCTGGTGCTTCCTCTATAGACCTTATTAGAACATCTGCTGGGCTTCAAAGATGTAGGCTTGTATATCAGCTTGGGCAAAGTCCGCTATCCCCCTGTTGAGTGCCTGCATGTGCCTTCTCACTTGCCTGTCCTGAACTTGAGACTCGGCGACAAGATTAGATTCATAGTTTCATAGTGTCTAGAGTCGGAAGGGACCTGGGCAGATCATCTAGTCCGACCCCCTGCCTTGGCAGGAAAGAGCACCAGGGTCAGATGACCC
>JAGPOW010003648.1:43180763-43208330 GCA_030014935.1 Caiman crocodilus
CTTACCTTCAGGGAATCAGCTGCTGCTCCTGCTGCTTCTTCAGCTGCTTCGCCCGCCGCTCGCTGCCGCTGCTCCTCACCGTCGATGCAAACGGCGGTAAAGTAAAAGTCTGAGAGTAAAAGAAATGGTAAAGTAAGTCTGAGATCTTACCTTCATCTATGAACTTAAAACTCAGTAGGCAGTACATGTAGCCTTCTGCCAGTAGGAGACTTGAACTTCACGAAACTGGCTTCCATAGGGTGTTATTCCCAGTTATTTCCACCTCTACCCCATATATTTATTTTTTCCCCTAGCATCACAGGTAATATTTTCAAAAAAGGGATTAGAAAACTGGAAAGTCCAAGGGCTCTGCAGTGGGGCTGTCTAATTGGTCCCCTCTTATCACCTTTCATTAACATCCAATCATGTCTTCCCTCTAATTCAGTTGGTTAGTGCCAAATTAATTTGAGCTAGTAACAAGGACTACACACTAATGTTGATAAAGCTGGAACATAAGCTCCCTGTGAAAGTGAGCTCACACCTAGCTGATTGTGCAGATGCAAAATGCAAAATAACAGTTCAAATAATAATGAGGCTATACAAAAACTTAAGCAATGGTTAAATACAGGTGCCTATGAAAGAAAAGTTCAACTAATACTATAATTTGCCATTTGAGCAGGTACACCTAAAGCTAAATATGACAAGCTACCCTAACCCCCAGCACAGGCTGAATTGCTGGCTCCAACCTCCCCTACCTTACCTGGGGTAACCTGCTGCAAGCTGAACGGTATGGCACAGTCATTCCCAGGGACAAGTAGGAGGGATGTCAGGTGTGCCACTGCTATTTGTCCCTGGGAACCTAAATTTCTGTACTCATATGGACACAGCCCTAGAGAATAGACTCCTATATCCAAAGGATAGTTATCAAAGGTAGCTTAGTCAGGAAGGACATATTTTCCTTTTCCCCCTAACTCGATCCCTTGTTGTGACAGAGACCTATACAGATGAGGCAGCAGAATTACTTGAGGCAAAGAGAAATTGTACCCAGGTGTAAAGTGAGTGTCTCTAGGAGTACCTCCTGTAACCCATCTAGTTAGTCACAGTCTAGCGTAGGCTAGAGCATTAGCTTGTCCCTTAAGTGTGGCCTGGTGCCTGCATCTTGCTGGGGACAGTGGCACAGTGAGAAATATATTTATAGAAAAAGTTATGATGTGGGGGAAGATTCCCTCAGCCTTGTGCACAAGTGCCCCATCAGTGCCTGCTGCCACTGTGAGCTGTTCTCCAAGCCCATCCTCCAGTGGGGGCTGGTCTCCTTAGAGAAGTTGGCTTCCTGCTTGGGTTGTGTCCTGTCGACCCGTGAACCGAGGCCCTGTCGTGCTCATAGTTCCAATGTCAAGAACTTGCCTGAAGCTTCTCAGTAGCATGAATCAGCTGTCTGCAGCTAGCTGGGCAAGATGGAGCCAGAATCAATCCTGGGAGAAGGCAGTGGGTTTCCTTTCACCTTTCTCCTTCCAGCATAACCCTGAAACTGACCACGGCTTTTGAAAGATGCAGACTCTGATTGAGGTCTTAATTCATTGTGGGGGTGCAACTCCCGCGGCAGGTTCAGGTGCTTCGTTTGTGTTGCTTCAGGTCTGATGGTCGCCCTTCACGGAGGTTAGAATTGCCTTTCTGAATCCACGGGTCACCGACCCAAAGGTGGGTCCCAAGAATATCCGAAAGGGTCGAGAAGACTCTTGAAAAATGGGTTCCCCTTTAGAGGAGAGAAACGTGGGAACCCGTGGTTTCTAACTGCAGATTGCTTGGGGCCCCCTCTGCCCCACACACCGGGGGCGGAAGTGCGCGGCACCGGCCAGGACTGGTATCTGACACAACAAAGGTACAGCCACCGGACCACAGGACGGAGTGTTTTAAACTGCCGACGCAGGGGTCACGTCACAGATGCTGCTGCGGATGACGTAGCAGTCCGCGCCCAATCCCGCCAGCCCAGGGTTCCACGGGACCCGCAGAGGAGCCAGAACTAGAGCGCACGGGCCCCGGTGGCGCGCAGGCCGCCAATCCGAGCACACCTCCTCCGCGCATGCGCCTTGGTTCTCAAGTCGGACAGGACTGGAAGGCGTCTTGGCGTCACGTCCGGTTCCCGGCAGTCCTAGGGAGCCAAGCGCAAGCTGCGCGTTGGCCCTTTGCTGCCGCTGGGGTGGCCTCTCCATGTCAACGGAGGGGTCCGCCTTTTCCGGCCCCGCATGGCGTCGCCTCTTCCGGCGCCAGGCGCGGGACAGACATGGTGAGTTCCCGCCGGCAGCGGCGGGGAGAGGGGCCAGGGCCAGGGCCAGGGCCAGGGCCAGGCTCGCGTATGCCTCCGCTCCCGGTGACGTGGCCAGGGACGCGGGGCAGGGGCAGGCGATGGGCCGCGGGCCCCGGGTCTGTGGAGCGGCTCCGGCCCACAGACCAGCCCCGCGCCCCTTGTCCGGCCGCACAGCGAAAACAGTGCGCAGCCTGGCTCGCTGATAGATCAGAGTCGGTTTGCTGCCGCGCCAGTGGTGCCGGCTGTAGTCCTAATTAACTCGTCCCTTGGTTCCTCGTTTAATTCAAAGCCTGAATTAAACGTTAATGTAAGGCCGGGGGGGTTTCCAGTAAACCCATCGTCAAGGCTGCACGGACCTTTAGTGTATTCTCTAAATGAGGTTATAATCCCTTGGAAAATAGGGCCGTTTGGAAAGGGGTTATGGGGTACGGT
This sequence comes from Caiman crocodilus, assembly GCA_030014935.1. Lineage (NCBI taxonomy): Eukaryota > Metazoa > Chordata > Crocodylia > Alligatoridae > Caiman > Caiman crocodilus. The sequence continues at coordinate 43,183,480 of JAGPOW010003648.1, forward strand.
TGGTAGAGCTAGTGCTACCAGCTAGTTACGGGCTGTGCCCATAGGGGTTGCAAGGCACTGGGGGTTTGGGTCTTTCCTACCTCCCACGTGGGTCCTTTGAAAATCTGAGCCACAGCCTGTTGAAAATGTGTCTGTGCACGCCTGTCTGTCTGTACGTGTGTGTCCTCCATGGACACACATGTACAGACATTGCTACTACTGAAGCCTTGCTTGGGGGTGGGGTAGCTTGACTCTCATCTTCCTTTCCTGCTATCAGCCCCTCAAAGCCACAGATGCTTCAGTAGCTCATGGGTGTTCCTGGTATTGCAGCTGTTCACAGGGTTGCTCCTTCAGCTGTGTCTTTAGCCTCTTTTAAAATATTCAAGCTCTGTTAATGTCTTGCTTGGCTGCCAGAGTGCTCCTGCAGAGTGCAAATGAGGAGGGGAATGGTTACTCTTTAAATGTAGGTCTGAGGAGGTGCTGCTGTGGGTGTGTACGTGCTTTGTGTGTGTGGGATCTCTGAAAGCTGTAGTCACTGGTGCACAGCTTTTGAATGAAATTCAGTGATAAATCAAGGACTTTAATTAGGGTTGACTAAGAATTAAAAAATAAATTGCAGTTAATCACAAGATGAAAAAAATGGTTGCAGTTACGTAATTCTGATTGCAGTTTAACAGTAGTCAGCACCGTTCTACCCAACAAGCCTAGAGCGTGCATGCCCTGTGGCTCCTACCCTACCAGCAGCACAGAGCCCTGGCCCCGATCTGCCCCGCACCTGCTCTGGGCTCATGCCCGATGGAGCAGACCAGCCGGAACCCATGCAAACAGCCTGGACCCTGGTCCACCCTGTGCCTGCTACAGGTTCACACACCCGTGCTCAGCAGCAGTGTTAGTAAACAGGCAGCAACTGGTGGGGGTGGGGTGGGAAGCAGCCCCGCTCTCACCGCTACTAGGCCAGCCCTTCTTGCTGCAGCCACCTGGAGGCCATACCCAGGCTGCCTTGTGGTTCCTGTGCACTGCCATGGCTGCCCTGCTGGGTGCCAGTGGTGGAGAGGAGCCATTGGGCAGCCTGAGCATGGCCAACTACAGAAAGAAGAGCCTGGCAGCGGTGTGGAGGGAGGGCCAATGTTCCCTCTTGCAGAGCAGCAACTTCTGCCCGGCGGCTGCTGCTGCTGCTTCCTCTGCTCGGTATGGGCAGGAGGTCCATAGCAGGCATGGGGTGGGCTGGGTCAGGCCTGCACATGCGGGTTCTGCCGGTCCACTTTGCTGGGCTAAGTCTGAAGAGGGCACGGGACAGGCCATATTTTCCCTACCCCTGGTCAAAATGGATGTGTACAATTAACGCTTCTTACAAAAATTAACACATTAATTTATTTTGTGTTAATGGCCTACATTAACTGCAATTAGCTGACAGCCTATATCAGTTTTTCAGCAATTGCAGCATTTTACTCCACTGCTTTAGCCTCAGAACTATCAGGCTTCAAACCAAGACTGTTTTGTAAGCAGCATTTCTCAACTCATGGGCTACGGCCCAAAAGTGAGTCACAAGAATGTATGAAAGGGTTGCAAACAAACTCTAAAAATGGATCAACAAAGTTTAAAAATGGATTCTCCTTTAAAGGAGAGAAATGTGGGAAACCATGGCTTTTCCCTTCCAGGCTGACAGAACTCCAACCTGTGAGATGCTGCTTGGGACCCTGCCTCCATGCCCCTTGCACACCCAACACAGTAGGGAGTGGAGGGCAGTGGTTTGGGAGTGACAGACGCTGGATTGGTACTGACTATTGATGTTTACAAATGGGTCCTGGTACAAAAAAAGGTTGAAAACCACTGACTCCTTTTACCTACAGATGGCCACAGCTACTAGTTTCTGTTTGTGGAGTGGGGGAGGCTTTATCTGTAAGAGCTGGGTACCACATTGTTGCTCATGATATTTTTTTCTCAACCAGGATGGGGAAATCCAGGGATACTTTCTTTAAGTTATTGCTTCTTGAATCGTTTTAGGGAGGAGCCTGGTTCTAATCAAATTGACCTGTAAGCCTAGAAGAATGGGCATCAACTTCCAAGATGGATTGGTGTCCAAGTCGTAGGCAGCCTAATGCTGTAGCTACCTGCTAAATAACACCAAAGATCAGTACCATCAGCCAGTGACCTGAGCCCATCAATACTGCCTTTAAACTGGCTGGTAACTCTTGCCCAACATGGGCAAGTTCAGAATATAGAACTAGTCCTGACTCTTGTCACTGAGTAAAGGAAAAATTTGCCCACTTGCTTTTCTTCTGAGTGTATGATCCTAATCCTGCTCACTCCAGGGGGACAAATGGTGCTGGCTTAGTTTTCTTTTTGAACTGAGCCAGAATAATTAACCCTACTGCTTAGGCCAAACAGTGCTGTTGACCACTGACTTGCACTGGCACAAGCATCAGTACTAGTGATAGAAACATCAATGGTACCAGCCAGTCTGTTAGAGAACACAGCAGTGTTTCAGCATCCTATCACTATATTCAGGGATACATATCTCTGTTCTCATGAAACTGAAGTTGTCCTAGTCATAGCAGTGTATATTTTTTCCATCCTTTTACCTGGAAAATTTCTCTTCTACAGAGCACAAATGCTTATCTTAGAGCATGTGAAGCATGGTCATAGACTTGGTCAGTCCTATGAGACCCAGGCTTATCCCTACAGTGATACATTTTAGCCCTTTTGGAACAAACTGGTGGCCTGTCTCTAAAGCATGCAAAAGATGGTCTTTCAAGAAGGTCGTACTCTGCTCCCTCATCATTTATCAGTTCTCTCTTGGCAGGCAAGAAGAACAGGAACAGCTTGCATAGAAGGAAAAGCATGTTTTGTGCCTCCTGACTAATACCATTATTTTTTTCCTAGAGATGTGTTATCATTTTCTCCTGCTGAAACAGTTTCCTTGGTTTCTGTATCAGCCATATGACTGTAAAGCCTTCCAAAAATAACTTCCCTGTAAAGCCCACACCCTCTGTTGAAGACTGATACAAACTTTTTGATCCACTGCATTATGCCATTCTTGCCAGAAATGCATTACCAATTCATAGGAGCTTATTAGAATTTGAGAAGCTTTATGGGAGTTGCCAGTGACACTGCCTCCACCTGCTGAAAAAGTGGCGTAGTAGTGGCAAAGTGGTTCAAAAGGTGTTCGAAGGGATGAGGGATTTTAGTAGCCTTTGTACTCAGTAAGAGCACAAAGTAATTCAAGAACTTTCTACAGAAAAAGACCCAAAGAAGTTGATCTTGTTTCAAGTAAAACTTATTTGTCCCACCATTTCATCTGTGAATTGCAAATTGTCAAGGCATGTTTGCAAAATGGAGTTGTCTGACTTAGGAAAATAGATGAGTCCACAAACTCCAAGCTTTCATAGCAGATCCTCCTTACAAAGTATCTCACAGAGACCACATTCTGGTGCTAGGACCAAATTTATTTCCAGCTGTCACTTTTCCATATAAATCTAACTTTTCATTGCCTCATTTTCTCTCTCAAACCCTGTACCTGTTCAGGCTAAAAGAAACTAAATCATGGATATTTTTAAGGGTTTTTTTGCACACTACCTTGATAAGAAAAACCCCCTTCTTTGGGAATATAATTGATGACAAGCAGACAATAATTAAATTGATTACCAATATCCACACAGTACTTACTGTGTGTAGTCACACAGTAGATGGATCCTTCCTGTTGGTTGTGTCTACACATCGCCCTACATTGCCATAGTGATTGTGTGTATACACATGATCACCTACTGTGTTTCTGCACTGCTGGGTTGGGCAATATGGCAGATCTGGCTGACAGCTAGACTCCATTTCCCAGTAGCCCCTCCCCACATGGCTAGGGCCATTCTCTATGGAGACTCCAGCCACTATGCTGTGATAGTGCAACACTGGGGTTCCCATGGAGACCGGCCCCAGCCTTGCTAGCATGGTGCGCAGCAGGGCAGGGCAGGGGGCTGGTCCAGAGCTGCTGGGATCTTGTGATGGGAGCAGCTTGGTCTGGGGCCAGGGCAGAGCTGTGATCTGTCACCTGCACACTCTGGGCAAGGGTGTACAGGCAGCAAATCACAGCTCTGTCCCAGCCTGGGACCACACTGTGACCTCTGCAAATAGCCAGGGCAGAAATGTGATCCACTGCCTGCATGCCTCTGCCCAGAGTGTGCAGGTGGCAGATCATGGCTCTACTCTGGCCCCGGACCAAGCTGCCCCTTTCGCAAGATCCCAGAGGCTCTGGGGCAGCCTTGTGCCCATGCCCTGCCCAGTACACCCTGCCAGTGTGGCTGGCCTCCATGGCAACCCCAGACTTGCACTGCCACAGCAAAGCAGCTGGGTTCTCCATGGAGACCAGCCCCTGCCATGCAAGTAAGGGCTGCTGGGAAATGAAGTCTGCCTGCCAGCCAGATCTGGTTCACAGCCCAGACTTTGCCTTGCCCCTGCTGTAACAGCACACTCCCCAGTTATAGCATGGCTCTATGGTAACATAGAGGCAAAATTTAACCTTGAGCTGTGTGCACAACACAGCAACCATCTGTACTGCACCATGCTTTAGTTTAATATTTCCAAAAGAAAGTACTAAAGCATGGCACCATAGCAACATCGCCATGCGGCGACACCAGATTTTCAGCGCACCAGTTGAAAATCAAAACTTGTTCCAGTAGATATCAGAGATGTGGCTTGTAGGCCAGATCCAACTCATTGTCCCACTCGCTGTCTTGCAGGCCAGATGACTAGCAGCATCAGTGTGAATTGCTCTTGGAGCTGCAGCAATTCATGCTGCCACTGTTCGTTCCATCACCAAATTTTCAGTCCCATGGGCCAGATCCAGAGTACAGAGCCATGTCATCTAGCTTGTGGGGCTGCCTTCAGTTGGAAATTTGGTGGTGGGATACGTGGTGGTTGCCACAGCAATTCATGCTGCTACCATTTACCCCACTAACATTTCTGGCAACCTGGGGTAGCTCTGTAGGCAAGAAAACAAGGACCCCTGCTTCAGGTATGCTGTTTGGTCCTGTGGAGCTGGACAGGTTTAACACCCCTAATCTAAGCAGGTTAGCAATCCTTATTGATTTCAGTGAGCAATAGGTGGTTTTGAAAATCCCAGTTGGTCCCAGCATGCATCTTTAGGTGCCTACAGATTTTGGAAAGCTGGCCTAACGTGACCAGAAACTATCCCTCTAATCATTGCCTATGGTTAATAATAAATCCACGTTAAATGCAAAACTTTTTGATGAAGAAAAGTTGTCTCTCTAAGATATTGGAAGTAGTTTTATATAATAAAAACAATACAAAATGCTACTTTTGAACATTTTTTAAATGAACTTGCATTCCAGTTTCCATACAGGCATGCAGGTGCTGTTTGACACACAGTGAGTAAAAAATATATTGTAAATAAAAAATGACTCACCACTTTCTTACATAACGCAAATGTAAAAATTAAAAATCTGAGTAAAAGTTTAGTAAGTAACTGTGGTGTACTCTTAGCAAGAAATTAATATAAAATTTAATGTAAATGCTGTACATTGGTTGCATGCACATATATATGTAAAATACTTTTAATGCTTTTCTACCCAATGAGAAGTTCATTCTTCAGGACAATAATTAAAATTTACAACCCTAAATTAAAATTTGTTATTTAAATAAACATTTCCTGCTTGTTGATTTAAATTATTACAATGGGAATTTTAAGTTGGATTTAGATCAATCCACCCTGTTGAGGAAGAGTAGGTAAAGGTTTTGGAGACAAGTTAGACAAGCACTTGCAGTTTGATGCTGTTACTGCCTGCTCTGTTGCAAATCATGGGATCTCCCAAAGCCTACCTGGAAAATTATCTGCTGCACTGTTTGCTTCCCTTTGCTGAGTAATATTTAAAATAATAGTTCTTGGTAAGTGTTTATTGGCATATTCTTTTAATCACACACATTTCTTTCCAAAAAGTTCCTAAGAGAAATGTAAGTAAAAAAAACAAATACAATTTTTAAGTTTTGAACAAGAAAAACACTAATTTTTTATGTTGGTTTTTTTTTCTAAAGGGGACAATACATCTATTTCGCAAATCACAAAGATCAGTAGTTGGTAAATTAACACAGGAATTTAGATTGGTAGCAGCTGATAGAAGGGTAAGTTAATTTAGTTTTTGTTAACTGTATTTTAAAAAAGTAGTTGTAATGATATGTAAGTGATAAACATATTCTTAACTTTCCCCATTAATGTCAAGTTTGTCCTGTCCTGACAAAGCTCTTTTTAGGACATTTTGATTTTAAATTGTTTTGGAATATTCATGTGTTGTGCATTTGTCACTAGGTGCATCTTGCAGTAATAACAGAACTGGAAAAATGGATGAAGATATTTTAGAATAGACAAAGCACAGATTGGGTTTTATGGGTGGGCTGAACACTAATATCCCACCTAATGCTTTATGCAACTGTTAACTGCAATTGCATTGTTTTTTGTTGAGTTTGTTGAAAAATTTGTTGAGCTTTTATGGTATTTATTACCATCAATTCTGCTGCTTCATAGATAAGAAAACAAATATGTCTTAATTAAGTAGCTTTATAATACTGTTATAACACAAGTGGCAGTTACAAGTTCTGTCCAACTCCCATTCATTTCTGATAGAACTGAATCAGGACCCATATCCTCAGAAACAAAAAAATGGACAGCAATGATCATGGTACATGTAATGCCTTAATTAAGAGTTTAAGATAAGTTTCAAACTTAGTAAAAAGAAATTAATATTGTCTTTGCAAAACTATCATATAAATATACCAGCCTAGGCAGAAAATCTACCTGCTCTTTGCTTTGAGTGACTATACTTAAAAATATATTATTTTGCCATCAAAAATAATTAATTTCTCATGGTGAATGGATAAGTAGAATTTATAAAGGCTGCCTTAAACACTTTAAAACAGGTGTCGGCAGTGTTTTTGGGTAGAGTCCCAGAAACACCCACAACCTCTATTTGTAAGATGTTGGTGTGCCAGGGGCAGAGAGCAAGGGAGTCATGAGGGGCTAGATCTTGTTATGGCAATGCAGCTCTGGCCCCCTCTCTGCCACCTGTCCTAAGGCTCACATGCCCACCACAGTGCCCAGGCTGTTCACAGCAGGTGGCAGGGAGGCTGCAAGCAGCTGTACTGGAGTCTGTGGAGCCCTGGCACGGCTTGTTGCTGGTGGCAGATGCATACACACCTTGAGGTGAATGGGAGGGAAGGGGTTGGGACTCCACTGCCACAACAAGGTTCGGGCCCCTCATGGCTCCCCTGCCATCTGCCCCAAGGGCTGGTGTGCCAAGCAAAATACCTTCATGTGCCCCTGTTTTAAATTGTAACTCCTACATTCCTTGCTTAGATGAAATTCCATTGTGAAGTGTGGAATTTTGGGTAGGTGAAGGGTACTAGGTTGTGCTGTCTAAAGTTGGTCAATAACTGTTGAAGACTTCATATCTCTTCTCTTCCTTATAAACGTGCACAAATCCCCTTAATATTCTCAGAGAATTGTCCCTCAGATTCTATATATAGCAGTGTGACTTTTGTTGTGAGGACAATGGATTGAAAATAAAATGCTATTTTGCTGTGAACAGTAGCTGTAAAATTAGTTTTGTTTTTATTTAATGTTTGTCTCTGGTTCTATTAGAACAGTAGGGACTTTACAAGTTAAATGTGGTTAATGATGTAATTCTTCTAATTTACAGTCTTGGAAGATCTTGCTGTTTGGTGCAATAAACTTAATATGTACTGGTTTTCTGCTTATGTGGTGCAGCTCTACTAACAGTATAGGTATGTAGCTGTTCCTGCATCTAAGTAATTGTTGGCTGTTCCTGCATTTAACTTTACAATTTTAACAGAATAGACAAGGAAGGCCTAGTGTATACTAGTATTATTTGGCTGTGCAAATGGCTTCACAATGTATCCCTTTTGAGATTTTGCATAATCTGTTTAGTGTAAAACTCCTCTTTTATAGGGTTTAAAATCTGCATATAATTGGCAGCTTCTTAAACGTCCCAATTTTTGCTAGCACTGATGCTTTTGTGTCTGACAGTCCTTTCAAGCTTCACTCATACAGGATTTCAGGTCTTTGGACTATCCTTTGAACATTTTACTTTCATAAATAACCCATGGAGGTGAAGCTGTAAATTGAAGTCATTTAGCAGGACTTGTTAGGTTTCTTCAAATTCAAGAAAAAGTTGTCCTTACAGCATGCTTCCCCTACAGTACACAAAAGGTTTCCCATCTGTCTGCATTGCAGAGGGACTGCCTTGGACTGCCTTGGTTACATCTTTAACATGTGGTGTCTTACCACAACTGGAAAAACAAAACAAAACAAAAAGTCCAAGAGTTCAAATGATAAGCAGAATTTTGCTCCAGTCCCACTGTAGTTGAACTGGTTCCACCCACATCTTATTGTAATATAAATATATAAAGAGGCTGTTACTGTTAGAGTAGAATCTTAACTGTGAAATGTCTCTTTCCATGTTTCAATTTTCTTAACTGTTCATTAATAGGTGCTCAACAATATACAAAATATCTTTTACTGGACCAATTGTATGATTGGGATAGACTGAGACAAGTTTTCAAATGCAATTAATACTTCGTTAGGCCAAACCTTGTCTTGGTGTATCCCAGTCATACAGTTGGTCCAATATAAGATATCCACGAAAGTCCTTATCTCCTTACATGTTTCCTGGACCATCATGGTTACATCATCACCCCAACACTACTAAATATTTTAGTATTTTACTTAGACCTGGTCTTACTTTAATCAACTGGTCTATAATTTTTCTTTCATAACTTTCAAAATGTAGCCTTTTTTTATACTGTTACAGGGCTGTGTTTTAGCAGAAGGATCTTGTTCGGGTAGCAAATGATAGGGAGTTGCCATAGAGAAGCAGTTTTTGAAAGCAAAAGCACATGCATCTTTTCCATTATTACTTATGGTGAAGTATTTAATACTAAATTTTGTTTTTACAGCATTAACTGCATATATGTACCTGACAATCTTTGATCTTTTCAGGTAGGACTTTTTTCACATGATCTGATGCTATATCAATGCTTGCAAAGAATCTTCTTTATAACTAAGTTTGAAAGTAAGAAAAATAGTAAATAAACAGTGAACAAAGACCTACCAACTACATGATTTTTTTAGTTATTTTTTCCATATACACATGAATGTAAAACTGGGCGAAATAAAATAATTGTATTTAGGAGTAAAACAACAAATATTGTAGCAGTGATCTGAATAATTAACAAATGAACCATAGTTAGATTTCTGTATACAGCTGCTTGATACTGCTCTAACTCAGTAAATTGACAACAAAACTCTTACTGTGTGTCAAACAAGTATCTTTTAATCCAATGGTGCTGAAACTATGACTTGCAAAGCCAAGTCATCCAGGCTGTAGTGTTCCCCGCAGGTCTGGAAATTTGGTGGGAGGAGAGCAGTGGTATTGTTTATTGCCACAGCTCTGCAAGCCCTGTGACATTTAATGCTGCCACTGTGCGCCTGCCACTACATATTTGGATCAAGCTGATGTACAGTGGTTGGCCTGTAGTCCCTGATGCAGCACTTCATGGTCCTTTGGCATTAGAGCACCTCACTAATGCCACAGCTATTGATACTAAAATGTATTTGGTTTAACTGTAGGTGGAAAAACCTGGTTTAGTTTTATTTATGCTTTAAAAATGCACCAAGAGCCAGATCCTATTCCATTTACTAGGCATCTAAACACAACCTACTCTACCTTGCTTAAGTCCCTAAACAGTTGCTAATAAGTCTACCCTTTGATTTCTTAGCATGGAGTTTCAAAAGCAATGAGATGGAAGAAGAACCCACTCACCTTCTGGGGGTGTGTGGTCATACTTAAATGCCTATGTACCATTTGCATGCTCAGTATGTGGAATAGGGTCTTTGACTTCAGTGAGATAGACCCTATTGCTGGTTTAAATAAAATTTAATGTCTGTTTATTGATTCTGGCTTTTTTGAAACTTTCCAAATAATTCCAAGTTTTATTAGTCTTCAGCTATCACCAGCACATCATTATGTTCTGTAAAAACAATGATATTTTTTTTCTGTAAATGGACTCAACTGCAATGTAGTGAGGAAATGAGCTGGAACAGTGGTCACCAACCAGTGAATCTCGATCCACTGGTAGATCTTGGAGCCTCTTGTGGTAGATCTCAGAGTCTTCTGGAGTTGATCTGAGGCTGGGTTGTGGGGCTGAGTGCCCATGTGCATGCACACACATGCCCCAGCCCAGCAGGTCAGTCTGTGGGGGAGGGATGGGGGCTAGATTGAGGCCCCCATGGTTGAAGGACAGTGCCACAGAGACAGGAGCAGGGGTAAGTTGAACTGGGTAGGACTTACCTGCTGGGGAGGTGCACCCTCAAATACATTTTTCTCCCTCTGCCTCAGTCTACCCCACCTTCCAGGGGTGCAGAAGCATTGCAGATACAGTTTGCAGCTCCCCAGTTTTGGTGTAACTCCCTACCAGCTGGAAACTGAGTCAGGGAGAGGGGTGGGAGTGGGGATGTAGGTGAAGCTCCCAGCCGGTTGCCTCAGCACAGAAGCAGGGAAGGCTCCTTCAGGGACAGCACCCCACCTTTCCTCCTTACTTCTTCCCCACTACCTTCCAGTTGCTGATGTGCTGCCAAAGCCACCTGGCTTATATTAGACCAGAGCCAGGTAGTCCAGCCTGCAGGATATTAAAGGTTGCTGACCACTGTTACAGGATGTGGTACCATCTAGATTCTTCATTGAATCTCTGGTAAAGTGAGAAAGACTATGAATTTTGTTAGTACAATTCTGTTTACCTTTTCTTTAATTTTACAGTTTAATTATAAGTAGCTTTTGGTACTTTTTCATGTGCAACTCCAGTAAAGATTTTTTGTTCATAGGTTTTGTAAGGAAGCATAATTATACCAGGTTGTTGCTTTCAGAAATAGATTCCTCTAGATTTCAGACAGAATTGAAAGGTATTTTTCATTTTATAACAGATTGGAGATATTAGTATGCAGGATTTTGATGCATGTACATGAATATGCCAGCATCGTAGATGGGATGGGGAGAGAAGCAATAAGGAGCTGACTTAACTAGTGCTATGTACTAGGCAAATAAAAGTTTCAACTTTGGAGCACACATCTGTGCAATTTGTGACTTAGCCAATTTTAAGTTGTAGCAAGAAAAATAGTCTGGTTTAATCATTAAGACGTCCATATATATCATACAGGTTATCTGAATGACAGCAAAACATCTCCAAATAAATTCACACAAAGGAAAAGGCAGCTGAGAGATTAATATTTTGATGTGTGAAGAGCCAAGTGAGGGGGGCTGGGTGGGTGATCTTTTTTAAAACAACTTATAGTTGGGAGAGAGGTTTCAGGCACATGCTACCCTTCTTCAGGTTTGGGGGAAAAGCATATACAGCTTGAGCTAAGTAGCAGATAGAACAAAAGTATATACATTACTCCATATGTAAATGAAAAGAATTTCTTTAAGGCAGGGTAAAGATGCACCTTACAGACTAACTGAATCAGAGCTGCATCCCTACCTTGCCTTCCATGCCCTGGACTGGTCTGGGAGGGGCCTGGAGCAGCTGGACTAAAGGGAAACTTTTATTCCAAATTGGAACAAAAGGGACCTTACTTTGTCAGGCAGGACCTTGGAATAAAGAAAGAGCACATCTATGTCTTCTCAAGAGAACCACCTTATTGGAAAGCTAAACATTAAGAAGTATTCAGATCAGGCAATGGAAATGCAAAAATCTACTCACACCTGGAAGGATGGCTGGACCTCAGGATCTCTGGGTTCTTCTTAATTGTTCCATTCCCCCAACAACTCAGGCACGTTATTCCCTTGTGGTCCTTCCCAGCTTTACAATCATACAGTTATTAATGGCATGTGTCTATTTACAATTTGATTGGGTATATGTTTGCGGGGTATATGGGGGTTGATTATGAAGTACTACCCCCAGCTAAGTGAATAATTTATTATAAGTTTAATTAGAAGGGCTTTCAGAGGTTCTCACTGTGGTTTGGACTCTTGACAGTGATAGTGGGTTTCGTTAACTTTTCTCTTTACTATTTTGTACGCTAGTTGGTGTCAGTTACTTTGTTTGTGTTACTATGCATAGAAACAAGTCACCTTTTGTTGCCTTTGTACCACCATACAGATTTTTATGGTGGTACAAAACAACAGCAAATAGACATCCATATTTTTTGTATGGGAGTGTGGGCTGAAGCTGCCCACACTCTCCTGCCACCTCAGGCAGGTGCTTCTGGGGCTTGAGGGACCTGGTCCTATGGACCCCAGGAATTCCTGTGCAGGACTGAGACTCTAAAGCAAGCCCAGGAGCGCCTTCCTGGCTTTCCATACTTCCAGAGATGCACCCTGGATATTGCTAAGGACATGTCTTTGGAAGTGGGGAATATTAGGGCCATATTTGATTCAGATTTGGCTCGAATTGGGGACAGTGATTTGATTAGTTGATTCAGATAACTGTCCCCGATTTGATTCAGCCAAATCCAAATCTGAAGATTTGATGCTCATTTGGAGAATTGGCAATTTGGCCATAGACACAGCTTGAAATGTTTTTTCTACATATCCCTAGGTACTGGGAGCGGCTCACAAATGCTGCAGTGCTGGGGTGGATGGAGCATCCCACAGGAGCATGGCAAGGGCCCTGCATGCTCGGCGGTGAATCTGGAAGTGGACTGAAAGTACTTCCAAGTTCACCAGTGGGTCTGCCAGAGAGCATGCGGGGGGACCTCCGCCCACTTCCTCCCCATGCCCCCCTGACTCAGTGATCAGCTGCAGGGGGACCCTAGGTGCCCCCTCAGGCCCAGGAGGCACCAGCTGCTGAGCTGAGGTGGGGGAAGAGGCCCCCAGCTTGCTCCCTGGATGACCCAGAAGTGGAATGGAAGTGCTTCTGGTCCACTTCCAGGTCTGCTGCCAACCACACAGGGGAGCCCTCTGTGCTCCTGTGGAACGCTGCATCCGTCCCACCATTTCTGGATTTTCAAGTCGCCTAGTACCTTGAGGTGTGTAGAAAAAACATTTTAAGCTGTGTCTATCTGAATTGCCGAACCTCTCCAAATCGATTCAGAGGGTTCCAGTTCGATTTGGAGAGATTAAAAATGGTCTCCTGATTTGATTTGGATTTGGAGATTTGGCCACTGAATGGGGCTGAATCGAATCAGGGACTGAAGCGTCGCATAGCCCTGGGGAATATGTTCTGTTGTCCCACAGGATAATTGGGTAAGATGTATTTTGCCCATTGAAGCAGATTAGCTGTGGCAGGACACATCTTGGTACAGGTGATCAACTTCATGTGGCAATGTCTGTTTCTAGCCTATAGTCAAACATTTCATCCGTACTTTCCTGTTTAAATGAGCAAAAACATGGAATCTGACCTTGTAAGCCTTTCTTTTACACATTTGCAGCAACATCATACAGTTACTATCTTCAGATAATGGAAGATGTAGGCAAGAGAGAGACACTTATGATAAGGCCTCTAATGTGTTCCTTAAATAGCCTAATTCCTCTAGAGTGGAAGTCCTTGATGTAGGAAGTGAGCAGGGAGTATTGCCCTTATGTTCCATTCCCTTCCCAGACCAGATTAGGAGGGAGCATACTGGTGTTCATTTTTGCAAGAGAGTCTGTCTCAATGGGGAGATCTTCCAGGTCTGAACCTGGAAGGCCTTTCTCCTGGAGGGGATGTTTCCCCTGGTAGAGGTTGAATGAACATTTGTAGTTTCTGCTGGGAGAACGGTGATTCTCTTGGTAGAAACATAATGCCTGTATGCAGCCCATGTCTAGTTTCACCTGCATAGTTTGGAAGTCTTAAAAATTGGAAATACGTTGTAGTCTTAGACCAAGAAAGGAAAAAAAAACTTTTGGGTTATTTTAATTTAAAAAAAAAAAAATCAGCATGTACTATACATACCCAGCATAAGACAACTGATTTTGAAGAAAACTTAATCTGTGAAAAGTAATATACTTGCAAATAGCTCTTAAAATGCACAGCTTATTTCTCTAGTTTTAGGGACCTGGTAACATAAAATGCCCTGAAATATTGATTTATCAAGTGCGATGGGAATGTAATAGATTTGAATGTTTTTCCAACTTAATCACAGAACTCTTTAGAGAAAATTGACCTGTCAAGAGTAAGCAGTGCTCAGTTTTGTTGCAAAAATCTTCCTTATTCTTCAACTTCTGACCTTCTGGGTTGTTTATAATAAATCAAAATGTTACTTGAGAAATGTATTTTAGTGTGTTGGATACAAACAGTCAGTCACTTCAGCTTTGTTTTTCTTCTATATACTGTGAACAAAGAGTAATGATAAACAGCTTGGCTCAAACTGGGAGGGTGTCTCAAGTTGCTTTGGGGAAAAGTTCTGCATCCAGTTTTATTTGATGTTTTAATGATCTGGAGGAAAGAAAGTGGTAAACAGTATGTTGCATGTAAATTTACAGATGGTATTACTTTTGTGTGCATACCAATACAAATAGAATCCAAAGGGATCTGCAAACAGAAATAACTACAGGAAATAAGATTCATCCTTGAAAAATTCAGGCTAATACATCAGGGAGAAAATAATTTGAATCACACATATTCAGTCTGAATGAGAAATCCAGTTGGTTCTTGATATTTTCTGTAAGCTTTGAGTAAGATGCAGCCAAAACCACAACTGAAATTCACAGCCAAAAATGCAAGTTTGATTTGGGTTATATACTTGGAGCCATCACAGTGTTTGTCTACTCTGGTGCCCAGCCTGCTGCACACAAACTAGGAAAACCCAACTGTTCTGATTCACATTTCAGACACTTCAAAAATTAATTTGGTTTCCACCTGAGAATGATACTATAAATATTGCTTCTATGTTTGTGTATTTAAAAATATTCATAGACAGCTTTTAGGTGACACTGGCCCTACAGTGGCTCGTTACTACTGTACAGTAGCATTGCATCACACTTTGTGCCATGTGACACTACTGCACAGTAGTAATGAATTACTGCACAGTCAGTATCTTGTGTAGACACAGCCACTGATTTAACATTTTTAACAAAAACTTATAGCAGTTTTTGAAGTTGAGGCACCTTTATTGTAGTACTGAATGATGCTGGGGAAGGTTGATGATGTCCGTTGTAAATACAGTACATCTCTGATCATCTGTCATAAGGTTATCACTTACTCAACTTGACCTCATTAGGCATTTCTATGAAACACACAGCAGAGATTTGGTTCCAAAGTCCTAATCTTGACAGTACTTTCATTGGATTCAAGAAAAACCTTGCTAGTATAACTGCAGGGTTGAATGAATGGTATAATTTAAATGTTACTGAAAGATTCCACTTTGAATTCTGGAAACTGTGGTATGTTTTGTGTATAAATTATGCTGTCTTAGTAGCTCTAGTTTATCATCCTAACATCAGTGTCCCATTTTGTTTCAGTTTGATAACATGTCTAATAAGCTACTGGGTAATGATGAAGAAATCTAGCCCAGTCTATTCGTTTGGGTAAGTACTGATATGGAGCATTAATTATTTAATGTGCCATGAACAATATTTTGTTAGTAGACTAATTCAGTTTTTTTTGAGTTACTGAACACATGTATAAATATTTGTGTGCATGTTAAAATAGCTTGCTTATCATGAGAATCTTTTTACTTCATTCCTATTAACATATTGCACTATGCTTGTTCAATATGTATGGTTTGACAGTTGTGGTATGTAAGGTACATGATACATAAGGTAGAATAAACATCTTTATTTTTTTTAATACTAAAATTCAGGGACATGCAAGGAATTGCGAAGCCTAAACAAAAAGTCCCATATTTGAGATACAGAGAAGAGAGGTTGGTAAGGTGGCAAATGGATTATATTTATGATTGGAATTGTAGTCTGAATTTTCACTGGTTGTCAGATCAATTAATTACCCTTGTTAAACAGATAGTTGGCCTAATAGAACTTAGAAATAATTCCTTTTCCCAAAAATCTCTGAATCCTCCCCATCTGTCCCCCACTTGAGAGAGAGAGAGGTAGGAGGCAGGCTAATTGCACACAGACCAGGATGAAAGCTCTTTGTATGTGTAGTCCAAAGTTTTTAACTAAATTCTCAAATTTCAGATTTGAGAGATTTGAAGTGCTAGCAGTATTTGCATCCACAGTTCTGGCACAGCTAGGAGCTCTTTTTATCCTAAAAGAAAGGTAGGAATATATGCATTCTTTCTATTATGATGAATTTTTGACAAGAATATGTTTCATTCAGCTTGAGTAAAGCTTACATGTTTTTAAAGTACTGTAAAAGACGGGTCATTTTTCAGAAATAGCTCCTGACTTCTTAGACAAAATGGATTTGCAGCAAGGGGTGATGTTGTAGAACCTTATTTTGCTAATTATCCTGATTGTTCTCCATGTGGGCTATGGGAAAATGTATATGAGCAATTTTTAAAGGGAAAAATTTGATAGTACTATTCATGGCACATTCCAAGAGTTCTCTTAAGGACCTGATAAACAATATTGTTTGATCATTGTGATCAATCAAGCAATAATGAAAACACAATTTTGTGTAATTATTTAACTCCAGTATTTTCAAGTGTTCAGGTGTTAAGTAGCACCTTATTTTCTAAAGTAACTATAGAAGTGGGAAGGTATGGATTTTTCTATTTTAAATGGGTTAGTAATCCATCAATGTTTGTGTCTCCAGACATGCAAATAATGAATTCCAAGCACATGACTTGTTTCAATAAATTTTCAGCATGTTATAAAGTGCAGTTCTTCTAAGAGGCATGCTAGTTTACTGATTCTACGTGTTTATGTTTTAAATTTATTTATAAATCAGTTAAGAAAATAAAATTGCTGAAAATTGGCTATTATGTGTGCATAGCAACTTCTTCCCAAGTGCATAAAGCTGTGATACTGGCTTAATGATATATTCCAGATTGACCAGTTGCAGGTCACTTACAGAATAGGGTGGAATTCTGTTATCCTTCATGTACCTAAATGGCACTTAAAGACAGTTTTACTATTTTATTCCTGGTGCTGTGTGGAGATGGAAGTGTACACATGTATACGAAGCATGCTTAATAGGTTACACATTTGCCAGGTAAGTGTGTGCATATTGGCAAAGTCCTAGAAAAGGTGAGGAGGAAGACAACACCCTCTCCACCCAACCAACCCTGCATCTGTTTTGGGCCCAGTAGCGCAGTGGTTGGGGCTCTTGGCCAGCAAGCCAAAGACCTGCATTCTAGGCCCTTCCTTCTGGCCTCAGGGCGGGTTGAAATCTACATCTCTCTGACTTCCTAGCAAAGTGATGTAGCTGGTAGCCACTGTGCCCCAAGTTAGGCATTACCAAGTCCCTTCTTCAGCACTCCTGAAGCTGAGCTATGGCACCTTGCATTTAATAGTCACTAGGTAAGATGGATGGAGACCCACTTCAGTGGAGAAGGTTCTAGTGGTCCAGGGTAGGGCCCATGGCCTTCCTTCCAGAGGAACACCCATCTCACTGAACCATGGCCTAACCTGTGGTGTGGTAAGAGCACTGTGGTGAGAAGTTAGAGACCTGCAGGTTCAAATAACTTCTGGGTGAGGGGATCCTAGAACTTGCGTCTCCTGCCTCCTGGGTGACCAGAGCCCTACCAAAAGCCCAAGAATAGGGTCTCTTCCTTGGGGCAGTTGTCAGGCTTTTTTGCAGAACAGGGTGAAACTTTGTGCTCTGGTTGTGTTCTCTGTCTGGGGCTCCCTGGGAGCCCCCTGAAGTTCTGACTGGCAGTCAGCTTGAGACAGGATAACACAGCTGCAGTGAACCCATCTGCCAGCTTAGACCTTTAAAGGGCTCCTAGGCAACCCGAGACTGGCTTGAGCTGCCTGTTGGGCTGTCCAGGAACTAGAAACTTTAAAGGTCTCCTGGGCAGCCCAAGATGGGGAACCACCATAACAGAGGTGGGTCTCAGGTCTTGATTAACCTGTTGGTACAGCAGATTTAATCAGGCAAGCATGTCAGTGGTATGTTCCAGCTAGGGGGACTGTACATATAGCCCCTGCCCATAGTACTATAAAAAATAGCATCTGCATACAGCCATGTGTTTTGTCTGACTGTGATCTTGTAACTGACGCACGTTCCCTGGGTATGCATATGCAGCTATGGATCAACCCAGTCAAATACAGTATATGTGTGCATGCTTATGTATCTACACTGCATATGTGATAGAATCACAAACTGTGGTAAATGCCAGAAGGGTCACTTACAGCTGGAAAACTGCCATTTAGATGCACAAAGGTAAAAGAATTCCATCCATACTCTGTGCTCATGTTTAATGAGGAATTATCCATGACATGCAATGTGTCAAGATGTAGCATTTAATTTTTTTTTACGTTTATGGGATTTAGCAAGTATCGTTAGATAATTTTAAATGCAGTCCTGAAATCTCTCTGGAGCTTCTTTCGGGAGTGCTACCTCCTCCTGGTTTTAGTGAAGAGGTAAATGCTCAACAGTTTGTGAAACTGGCCCTTCATTTTACTGAGACAAGTTGCATTGCTGTATCTCAGATGACATTTTTAATTAAGATTTAGTTTCTTTTGACTGAAACTTGTTTTCAAATATTTCTTTTCATTCCTTCATTTGACAGAAGGGTCTGTTGTAATGGGCTCTGGGAAAAAAAATATTTATATATTTTTAAAGTAGCCCTAACAGATGCCTAGCATAGCCTAGACTGTTTTTAGTAATGGCAATTGCACCATATTTGGAACAGTACACTTTACTGTTTAACTCTTGTTTTTTCTGAAATTTATCCTAGATTTTCCCTGCACAGCTGAAGCTTAATCTTTTTTTAGTGCTTGCTGACTGAGAAGAACTGATTGTTATCTTTATTATAATGTACCTTATATTTATGGAGGGTTACAGTAGTGGATCTAGGAATGGAAAAAAAGGGTATCCCTCCTACTGGAGCTGCACATGAGCAGTGAGCTCTGAGCCCACTAGCTGATTGGAGTGGAGTCTGACTAGAGTCCCTACCATCATTTGTGATTCTAGACTGCTGCTGCTCACCTTTCCCCTCCCTTCTGAATTCAGCAGCAAGAGAAAGGCGGGAGAGGGGACATCTGGACTCCAAGGGGTTAGAGTTGCCAATTTATGGAAAGTAGGGGCTCAGGCCGGATCCCATGCTGAGAGTTCACATGTGGCACAGCCAAAGGGAGGGTGCAGCTATGTCACTGCACTGCCTCTGGCTCTGCCCTTGAGAGGGTTACTAGAGTTACCTTCTCTTCTGTAAATTATACCCTAATTCAATTTAGTGAGATAGATAGATATGGATTAGATGTCTACAAATGAAAAGTTTTCCTTATATTTGTAATTTTTCATGTAATTCTGTTAATATAATTAGAAATTACAATTTATTTCTTGCAGTGCAAAACGGTTTCTGGAACAACCTGAGATACACACGTAAGATGTGATTTTAATATGTGAAGCTATCTTTTTTTTTTCACTTTCCTTATTTTTTCTGTTTCTTAATCTGACATATGAATGACTGGCATATCCAACACCAAATTGTGTTTGGTACTTTGGCATTTAAATTTAAAAATGTATGTAAACTTTTGTGGTAATAACTTTTTTATCTTTTTAGGTACAGATATAAACAAACCTATAAATGATTGTGTAGCTGAGTAATGGTTACAAATTTGTTCCTTATAATTTGGAAATGTATTAGTTATTTTTTCTATTTTTATTATTTAAGTTTCAGCCCTGAGGACAAGCAGTTATTTTGAGAATTGTCATCAGCTCATCTTTAACATGCAAAATTCATAAATATTCTCTTAAAATGGTAGGAAGCTGTCCGATATTTTACAGTCAACTAGAATTTATCTTAGTCTTGTTTTTGTCTTGATAGAGTATCTTCAGACAATTGTTCTTTTGAAGGCACCAGCCCTTAATCTTAGTTCAATTTCATATGATAGCAGAAGTTATGAAAAATGAAAATGAATTTCTTTTTCTGTCTTCCAGGGGGCGACTGTTAGTTGGTACTTTTGTGGCTCTTTTTTTCAACTTGTTTACAATGCTTTCCGTAAGGAACAAGCCTTTTGCTTATGTCTCTGAAGGTATGTGATGAAAGAACCTATAACAAGAATTAAGGAAAAGGTATCAATGTATTTTTCTCTAGATGTTTTCTTTGTTAGACATGAACACAGTTATTATGGTGTCACTTCTGACCACTGAGTTTAAGCATGGTTAATTGCATTGTTTTGTTGTGTCTCTAGGTTTCAAACAGTACTACATAAACACCAATGAGAGTAATTAAATTTAATTTCAGATATTCCCACTATTTTATGCTAAGTTTTATTTTATTCTTTTGTTTTACCTCCTTTTCTCAACCAGATGTAATCTAACAGGGCTATTAATGGCCCCCTGTAAAAACTGGAAGGGTTTATTAAAAACCCCAGAAAAACACAACTCTTCTATATACCACTTCCACCCTGGAATTTTTCCTTTTTTCAATGGAATCACAACCATTCTCCATAATTTTCCATAATGCTGAGTGATCGCAGTCATTAGCAAACACTACTTTTTATTTAAAGGCTGCTGCACTATAAAACATCGATTTATTTGGATGAATGTATCTTTGATGTTTATGATTTTATATAATATTGTAATGTGTTGTAAAAAGTCTGAGTAAATTGAACTAGGAGTTGAAAAATATGTAAATTCTAATCCAACTTCCTTGACTATATCTTAAACATTCTGCACCTCAGATTTTTCAGGTGTGGAACAAGGGTTATTGTGCTCTGCTTTGAAAACACAGAATTGGAAAATTTAGGGTTGAGAGGGACCTCAGGAGGCCTAGCCCAGTGGTTCTCAACCTGCTTTGTAGTAGGACCCATTTGTAAACATTGGCTAGTCTGGACCCAGTGCCCCTCACTCCTGACCTGCTGCCCCACAGTATGCGTGCCAGGAGGTGGGGGTGTGTCTGGTGGTGTGTATGGTGACCCCAGGCAGCCCATTGCAAGCTGGAACTCTGACAACCTGCAAGGAAAAAGCCACAGTTTCCCACAGTTTTCTCCTTTAAAGCAGACTCCATTTTTACAGTTCATTTGCAACCCTTTCATACATTCTTGTGACCCACTTGTAGGATGCAACCCATGGATTGAGAAATGCTGATCTAGTCCAACCCCCTGCTAAAAGCAGGACTAGTTCCCAACTAGATCATCCCAGGCAAGGCTTTGTCTAGTCACGTCTTGAAAACTTTTAAGGATGGAGATTCCACCATCTCTCTGGGTACCCCATTCCAGTACTTTACTGTCCTGCTAGTGAGACAGGCTAGATGGTAGGAAAAACTAAACTTCCCTTACTGCAACTTGAAACCATTAGTTCTTATTCTGCCATCTACCACCACTGAGAACAGTCTAGCTCCATCCTCTTTGGATCCACTCTTCAACAAACTGAAGGCTTTTATTAACACCCCCACCCCCTATCTTCTCTTCTTCAGATTAAATAAACCCAGTTCCCTCAGCCTCTCAGAAGTCATGTGCCCCAGACCACTTAACTGCTTTTGTTGCCCTCTGCTAGACTCTCTTCAATTTATCTACATCCTTTCTGTAGTGAGGGGCCCAGAACTGGACACAGTACTCCAGATGTGGTCTCACTAGTGCCAAATAGAGGAGAAGAATCACTTCCCTCCATCTGCTGGCAACACTCCTATTAATGCAGCCCAGCATGTCGTTAGCCTTCTTGGCAACACGGGTGCACTGTTGACTTGTATTCAGATTATTGTCCACTGTAACCCTGAAGTCCTTTTCTGCAGAGCTTCTGCTTAGCCAGTTAGGCCCCAACCTGTTCCGGTGCAGAGGATTGTTTCGTCCTAAGTGCAGGACTTTGCACTTGTCTTTATTGAGCTTGAGGAGATTTCTTTTGCTCCAGTCCTCCAATTTGTCTAGGTGTCTTTGAATCGTAGTCATGCCCTCTAGCACAGCTGCTACTACCCCCCAACTTGGTATCCTCTGCAAACTGGCTGAGGGTATGCTTCCTCCCATCTTCCAGATTGTTGATGGAGATATTGAACAAAACTGGCCCCAGGACCAACCCCTGGGGCACTCTACTTTGATACCAGCTGCCAGCTAGACATTGAAGCATTGATTACTATCTACTAGGCTTGTGTGAAGTGGAAAGTATGTGCTTCGGATTCGGCAGGACAGTGATTCAATTCAGTGATTTGAATTGCCGTCCTGATTTGATTCAGCCAAATCTGAAGATATTTAGCGCCAAATCTTATTTGGCCATAGACTATACAGACAAGGCGGTGCCAGTGGGAGCAGCTGGACGAGCCATGGTTGAGCCGGCAGCCCCAGGAGAAGCTATGGCTCATCCAGCTGCTTATCTAGTTGCCCCCACCACCAAGGTGAGGCAGGCAGTGCAGGCAGCCCCAGGAGACACTGCAGGGGTTGGGGGGAATGATTGAAGAGTTGGGGGAATGATCAGGGGCAAAGGGAACGAACAGGGGCTTCCCCCCAGCTCCCCGATCATTTCCCCCCAGAGCTTCTACCGGGGCTGCCAGTACTGCTTGCCCTGCCCCAGCAGGGTGGGCAGCTGGATGAGCTGCAGCTTGAGCCTGCAGCCCTGGGAGAAGCTGCAGTGGCTGGGGGGAATGATTGGGGAACTGGGGGATCGAACTGGGAGCTGAGGGGAAGCCCCTGTTCATTCCCTCAGCCCCCGATCATTCCCCTCAGTTCAGTCCCCCAATTCCCAGTTTGATCTCTCAGTCCCCGCAGTTTCTCCTGGGGCTGCCAGCACTGCTTGCCTCACCCTGGCAGGGAGGCAGCCAGACGAGCTGTGGCTTCTTCTGGGGCTGCTGGCTGAAGCCGGGGCTCATCCAGCTGCTTCCTTAGCTTCTTCCACCGGTACAGTTTAGCCTGCCTATACAGTCTATGGCCAAATCTCTCTGAAGCAATTCGGAGGCTTCTGATTCAATTTAGACAGATTAATGGGTCTCCTGATTTGATTTGGATTCGGAGATTCAGCCACCAAATTAGGCTGAATCTCCTCCAAACTGAATTGGCTACAGAAGCTTCGCATAGCCCTGCTACCTACTGTCGTTTGAGCCTGATGAGTCAGCCAGTTTTCTATCCACCTTAGAGTCCATTCATCCAGCCTGTACTTCCTATGTTTGCTTGCAAGAATGTTGTGGGAGACCATATCAAAAACCTTGCCAAAGTCGAGGTATAGCATGTCTGCTGGTCTCCCCACATCCCCAGAGCCAGTCATCTCATCATAGAAGGCAATTGGGTCGGTCAGGCATGACTCACCCTTGGTGAATCCATGCTGACTGTTTCTCCAAGTGCTTAGAAATGGATACCTTGAGGATCTGCTCCATGATTTTCCAGGGACTAAGGTGAGGCTGACCTTTCTATAGTTCCCCATATCCTCCTTCTTCCCTTTCTTAAAGATAGGTACTATATTTGCCCTTTTCCAATGGTCTGGAACCTCTCCTGATTGTGACGAGTTTTCAGAGATAATGGCTAGCAGCTCTGCAATCAGATTGGCTAGCTCCCTCAGTATCCTTAGTGCTATTTTATCAGTGTTAATGTTTTATCAATGCTTATTACTATTTATAATTTGTATCAAAGTATATTTTGAAAGTCAAAACTGTAGTAATGTGAGGCTCAGGTTTAGACATCTGCTGAGAAGTTTGATGAAATCATCATTTTTCCATGAAAATTGAGTTAATTGGGTTAGTTACAAAACCAGAATAGGTAAAGTTCTAGAATGGCTTCTGATACAGAAAATCAATTTCTTTCTTTTGTTCTTCACAAACAACTAAAGAACAGTCCTGCGATGGTATAAAAATGAGGAAATAAATGGTCATAAATGGTTTTTTCCTCCTACACAGTGAGGGGAAAAAAAAACAGGTGAAATATCCATAGGTGTCTGTTTGAAGGATCAAAGGAGATAATGAAATGTGCTGATGGCAACTATTTTGGCTAGTGAAAGCAAAGGAAAATTGTTGAAGAACTTAAGACATTTAGTAAAATGATCTTGAGTGTTAAGGTTGGAAGTATTACTTAATGGCATATCAAGGTAACAGCCAAGCAAGTTACTGGAAAGCTATCTACATTTCTTCCACATGAAGGAACTATTAGGATTTTGTCAGGAAACAAATGCATATTTTCATGGCATTTCAATGAAAACATGTGCCCGAAGTATACCAGTAGTTAAAACATATAGCGTTCTCATTTTAAAAAGAACAAAAAAGCCCCAGAAGATTACTGTGACCACATTGTACCAGATATCCTCACTTAAATATTGCATACAGCCTTGATTATCTGATCTTAAGAAAAGATAAATCTGTGCTTGTGTCTGACAGTACTATCCTACAGCAGAATTAATGAGTTTACTCTGGCTTAATGTCACTGTCTATATACAAAGTGGTATTTTACTGTGGAGCTAAGTAGTCAGCTCCACAGTAAGCATCTTGCATAGATCGCCCAGTGAATACCATTAGTATAATTCCTTTTTACATGCATTACCAAAGGCAGTATTTTCTTTAGCCCAGGGTAAAGCATTCTCCCAGCACCCAGGGAATCACTTTTAGGCCGTGGGTGAGGGTTGACCTGGTGGAAGGGCTTCTGGAAGGGCTGGATGTCTTTAAGTCAGCGGGCCCGGATGACCTGCATCCAAGGGTGTTGAGAGAGCTGACGGGGGGGATTGCTGAGCCCTTGGCTCAGTTATACGAGTGCTCTTGGAGCTCTGGACAAGTGGCGGAGGACTGGAAGGTGGCCAACGTGGTTCCCATCTTTAAGAAGGGGAGGAAGGAGAACCTGGAGAACTACAGGCCTGTCAGTCTCACCTCGGTTCTGGGAAAGATCTTTGAGAAAATTCTCAAG
>JAGPOW010003648.1:43208430-43219970 GCA_030014935.1 Caiman crocodilus
AGAGCAGGTTTAGGTTGGACATTAGGAGGCACTACTTCACAGTTAGGGTGGCTAGGATGTGGAACCAGCTTCCTAGGGAAGTTGTTCTTGCTCCTACCTCGGGCATGTTTAAGAGTAGATTGGATAGGTACTTGGCTGGGGTTCTGTGACCCTGGCATTCGCTCCTGCCGTTGGCGGGGGGTCAGACTAGATGCCCTGTTGTAGGCCCCTTCTGACCCTAGATACTATGATACTATAATTCTGCTGTAGGATTTTGCAGTTTCACTTGAACTTACTGTAATCCATTTGCATGTGTAATATATGACAAGTTTTTACCCAACCATAGCTCAGAAAAGACAAAAGTTCAACAAATTAATCCCTTTGATCTCTGGGGTATATGTTGAGATGAGGTCATTCATTCATAGATTACATGCCCTTTCTTTAAAGTATATGCAAGTTAAATGTATATTTAAGATGAGTTTTAATTAAAATGTGTAATCTGTTTTTGTGCAGCTGCTAGTACAAGTTGGCTTCAGGAGCATGTTGCAGATCTTAGTAGAAGGTGAGGATTCACAGTCTCTTTCATGGTACCTACTACTTAAAATATATCAGTCACTGTTGCATTCTACCAAATTTATATTTAATTATTTCAGATAATTTGGCCCCTCTGGGGGCACTAACACATAAGTTGAGGGGGAGGGGGGTAACCCCTCAGTAATTAGATTCTATGTATGGAAACATTATAAATTTGTATAAAACCAGGGTGGTCTTAGATGCAAGTAAGTACAGTGCCATATTTACTAGAATACAAGATGAGGTGTCCTCTCCCCCTTCCCTCCCCCCAGTCAGCATGGGGGGGAAAAAGCCCCTTGTCTTAAAATCACATATAAGGGAATCTCACTAAATACATTGTCTGTCATTAAACTGTTGGCAAAAGCAGCATGTGTTCATCAATGGAAACCAACTGTGAAGTTGATTAAATGTAGCCAACACTGAGCATGACTATAAAATACATGGCCCACACTGGAGAAACATTCTGATAGGAACCTTTTTTTGTCCCTTGAGGAAACAGGCAGATATTCCCTCCACAGGAAAGTGGTACCAGGCTTGGAGGTACTACAGGGCACCAGGAGGGCCAGAGCCAGCCCTGACATCCTCCCAGAACAGTTTACCCAGCATCCCTCTATTGCCTTTCAACCCAGGCAATATGATTAGTGTGGCCCTGCCCTCCATGAGGTGAAGCCAGTTGAGGTTGCCCTGTGCCTCAGCCATTTGCATATACATTTTTGGCGTCTCTCAGGACTCATGAGAAGAACACCGAGTTCCAGTTGTCAGTGGTGTTTAATTAACACATGGCTCTTTTGTGGGGTATATCTGGAGAATGCACATCCTGAGCAGTGTTGAGCTGTGGGGTCACAATGGCTTGAAATGCTGTTGACTCTGGTGGGGCCCAGCGCAAGGAATTATTTGGTAAATTGCAAGCTTTTGGCTTTGAACTAATATCATTCATAGTTTGTACAGCATATAAGTAGGTACAAAAATGGTACTCAAAGTGTATTTATGGAGTACCTGTGCTAAAACTTGCTGCAGTTTTAAAAGAAAGAACATGCATCAATTCTGGATGAACTGAGTACATGGGTATAACATGCACATTCCTACAGCTGTGTTTAATTTCAGAGTTATTGTTTTCAGGTTTTCTTCTCAGTTATGTGCTTAGGGAGAACAGGGTCTGACAGCAAAGAGAGGAGGAAGAGTCTGCCAGAAGAAAAAATTGAGAGAAGCAGAGAACAGCAGGACTACCTGACCTCCTCTCCCCACCGATCTATATCCCTGCTGTAGCAGTGGGAGGGGGACAAACTCAAGGCAAACCTCCAATAATTAGATTCCATACCTGGAAATTATAACAAATTTATAAATTTTCCATATAGCGAATCTAATTATTGGGGGGGGTTATCTTGTAATAATGTCTTCTATTAGAATAATTGCGGTAATATGAAAATAAGGTAATACAAACTGCTAAACCATGTTGTGTAACATCTTAAACACACTACAAAACCCTTCTGTGCCCTAGGGCATTCAGGTGTGGGATGAACAATGAGCTACAAGGTGCTACTGAAGAAGGAGTGTTGTAATCATAAAGAGAAGTCGGCCCTTAGTGTTGCAAAGCACTTAAGGCATTAACAGAGCATCTCTAGACTAGTTCCTGGAGAATTGATAGTTGCATCTAAAAAAAACATTACAGGTAGTAGAGTGCAGAGAAGAGCAGTAAGGGTTTTTTATGGGGTGGCTGCTAATTTTTATTGGGAGAAACACACAAATCTTACGATTTTCACACGCGTAGATTTTTTTTAACAAAAGGTGCAATGCAGGGTTGCAGTTTAAATACAGAAAAGCATTTTCTGATCAGTTATTTTAGTGTACTTTATTGAATATTGTCTTCAGTTTTTCCTTGTAAGACTAGAAACTTTTTTAACTTTTGTTTTGAGTATTAGTATTAAGTGCAAAAGCTTTGCAAGCTGGATGCACAAAGCACTTGATTTCAGATGGGTGAGATTTAGACATGAGTAATCTTTGTGGTCTACAAAAAAGATATTTTTTTTTAGCTTCCAGCAGGAATTAAAATGCTGAAACCAGTTAGTTACATCACTAAGTTTTTATAAGCCCCAAAGTGGATGTGTTATTGACTGGTGAAATAGTTGGGTGTAACTTTTTTTTTTTT
Organism: Caiman crocodilus; assembly: GCA_030014935.1. NCBI lineage: Eukaryota > Metazoa > Chordata > Crocodylia > Alligatoridae > Caiman > Caiman crocodilus. The sequence continues at coordinate 43,211,129 of JAGPOW010003648.1, forward strand.
AATTATTGTTTTCCAGCACCTATGATAAATAGTTACCTGACAGTCATTTTTCTCTGTTTTATTGCAGTCTTTGTGGAATCATTCCAGGGTTGAGCAGCATCTTTCTTCCACGAATGAATCCTTTTGTATTGATTGATCTTGCTGGGGCTTTAGCTCTTTGCATCACATATATGTTAATTGAAATCAAGTACGTATGATCATTGTTTACATTAAATATTTTAAATATTTTGACTTCAAATTCAGGGAAATCTTTTAGATTTAAAAGCATCGGCCATTGGAGTTGTAAGTTGAATTTTGCTTCTGTAGCTTTTGGATAAGTTTGGTTTGTAGAGATGTGTGTTTCAGATGCACACATTTGCCAGGTTTCTCTATCCTGTTGTATAGCAGTAGCCATTTAAAAGAAAACCTTGCAGATAGCTTAAGAAACAGAAACAAGACTCAGAGTTTCTTTTTTTTTCCAGCAATTATTTTGCTGTAGATACAGCCTCTGCAGTAGCTATTGCTTTGATGACCTTTGGCACCATGTATCCTATGAGTGTGTACAGTGGAAAAGTATTGCTTCAGGTGAGAGAATGCCACAAAAAGTGTTAATTTTACATGTTTAAATGTATGTTTGACTTTTACATTTGCAAGTTTCTGTGTTTAAGGTGATTAAGTGTTTAAATGAAAAAGGGTCAGAGAGAAATCACCTGTGGTTAGACTCCAAAGGAATTTCCAGTTCAGAACACCTATATATCATGCAATCATTGCAGTTTATACATACATGGATATTAAAATATCCAGCGCTATATTTAATATTTTTGTCGGCTATAAAGACAACAAAAAGGCAGATGATAGAGTTAGGAATTTTAAAGATAAAGCCAATGAAACATCTGCTTCTTTCTTGTAACTTTCTTTTGACGTTTTTCAGACTACCCCACCTCATGTGATTGGTCAGCTAGATAAACTTCTTAGAGAGGTAAGTTAAGCATGTATCACATTAAAGAAGGTGCACAGCTAAGAACTTCAGTACGAAGGCTGTGCGCGCAGAAAGGGCACATAAAAATAAATTTTGATTACCGAAGAAATTTTTTTTTGCTTTTGCTATATATGAGAAATATGAAACGTGCAATCCTAAATATCATTTTGATGCCTGTAGTGGTTTGTAAGTCTTAGAAAATGATCTGTATCAATCTATAAACAGTGTGAATCACTTACAGTATTTGTGGGTGAAATGTGTGAAACTGCTTGCCAAATCCTGTTGATTTCTATATTGAAGGTATTGATTAAATCATTTTACATTTAATGGCTCATTTGCTTAGTTTCTTGTATCTCATTAAAGCCATTTCCTTATTCCTTAATGGGGTGTGCTCAGCACAGCCTGGCTTTACGCATCTCATTGTGACTTGTATTGTTATTCAGAGTGCCAGCCGACACATGGAGTAACCCAAGGCACTTACCTGATGTCTGTGTAAGAGCTGCAGCAGCAGACAAGGGAAGTTGCTCAGCCACTGAGCTTAAAGAATTAGCGGACCACTGCATAAATTGGGCAATTTCATGGTTGCTAACTGAGCTTGCTGTGCATCTTAAAATGTGCCTTCTAGCAATTTTGAATTATTGTTGGTAGGGTTTGAAGAGAGCTTTTTAAAGGAAGGCTAAGGAAGGGAGTTTTATTTATAATTCAGGAAATAGTTGATAAAATGATAGTTTTTTGTGATTTCTTAGTTGGTCTAATAAAAGGTATAATTTCTGAACCAAGAGTTCTGGAGTTTTTACATTTCTTTTTGATAAAATGACAGCATTTCATCTAAATGCTTGTAACAGAGAGCTTTGACTGCTAAAAAAAATTTGTTGTACAAATCTGATTACTTTATTCACTCACTCGTGGCCTAAATACATTAGATATAACTGTACTGAGCTGGTTAGAGGATCTGTAGTAAAACCCCTTCAGAAAATTTAGTTAAGGGGGAAGGTCAAGAATATTAAAAAGGTGTGCTCAACAGGCCCACTATCTTATTGAATACACATTTCTGAAAGATTGAAAGCAATTAATCCTGTTTAATAATGCAGTTGTCCTATTTAATGATTAATTTTACCATTGGTTTATGTCTTCAATTAGGTTTCTACTTTGGATGGTGTTCTGGAGGTTCGAAATGAACATTTCTGGACATTGGGCTTTGGTACTTTGGTATGTTGCCTTTTACTCTTAAAAAGGGAATGTCAGCCACTATTTTTAATTCTTTAGTTAAATATGAGCAAATAAATGTGATCTCTTCTGTATCTTACATGGAATGTAGGAATTCAGGTGCCATAAAATACTGCTTTTCCCTTTGTTGTAAAATAAAATTAGTTGACTTTTTTTCATTGGGGCATGCTTCTGAAACTTGAGATCTTTACCTCCACCCCCATCTTAAATAGGATGCAGTTTTTGGTTGTGCATACAGAGGTGTTATGCCACAGGTCTGTGTGTAATGGTTGTAGAGGCACTTGACATCTGAGAGAGAAAACAGCAGTAGTTATTTTGCATGTTTTTCAACCAGGCTTCTTACTCTAGGATAGATCACTTGTTGGTTCTTATAATGCTTTTTCCCTTAAAAATGTGGTTTTCTTCCATGACTTAACAGTGATTCCAACTTTCTGGTTTTGCAGTATATTAGAGATGAATTATCTTAGACTGTACCGTAATATTTATGGCAACTATTTTGGATCCTTAAAACATTTCTACCAAATATCAGAAGTGTTGAAGTCCTGAACTAAAATTAAGGGAATCTCCAGAAGGCTGTTTTATATGGGGATGTGACTCTTTTCTGAGAAAACAAAAACTCAGCTTCAAGAAATGAAAAGGAAACCCTGGGCTCTTCAGCTGGACTATGCATTTTATAGCAATCCTGAAGCATAAGTACAATTGTTCTCCAGATTATCAGCACTAACTTCCTAAATGGAAGCAGCGATCTTCAGACTTCATAAGTGTAAAGTACAAAATTTATTAATGAATTCTATCAGCTGTCTTTTTCTGTGACATAAAATGGATATATAAAAATACACTTAGAGGCCAAAGTTTAGGGGAATCAGACACATAGTAATAACCAGGGGAGTAAGTATTTTTAAACCTTTTCCCCCTTGTATTCTTCTGCTATGTTATCTTCTGAGGGATCCTTTCTTTGGCCAAAGTTAATTTACTCCAATTGGCTGTAAAGAAAAGGGGGACCTTGAGTTACACATTATGTTATCTGAAATGCTGGATGATTCAAACAACATCCATGGACATCATTGGTTCTCTACAACTGTTTACAAAGCATTTGTAGGTTTAAACGTTGCCCATTAATCCTGCTGTAGAAACTAGATTGCTTTATAAAACTTATAAGATTTGTAAAATAAAATAATAAAAATCTGTGTGTTTGCCATCAAAATGAGAACAGCTGTCAACACCCCCTTCTAAGCCAACTTTTTTGTCTCCTTTGCATTCTAAAGGCACAGAAGGAACAGAAATTTACTTTCACTTACCATTCCTGCAACTAATGTTGCAGATTGATGATATTAAGGTGTGGACAGTCAGATTACAACCAATAGCCTGTGCAGTTTAGGCATGGAGCTCTGACTATTCTACCAGTGGCGGTGTTGCTCTTTCTTCAAGGGGGCACCTGACTGACGCTTGTCAATTACAGCTGTTCTTGATAGCATTCAGCAATGGCTGTGTGGTGTCCAGCTGTGAAGAGCCCAGGGTTTGTTTCCTTTTCATTTCTTGAAGCTGAGTTTTTCTTTGTTTGCTCAGTGCTTTGAGTCAGTGTGTGCTTTTTTTCCTCTTCTCTTTGCTTGCTCATATGATTTTTACAGTTGCTGCCAGCATTGCTGCCCACCATAAATTATATTAGCAGCTAATTGACTAATGTTCTTAAGAATTTCCCTTTACAGAAATGTTTCTTGATAGTGGAGTCACTTAATGTGGTTCGATTTACTCTGATGAGTAAGGAGTAGAGCTGATGAGTAGGCCTTATTCCACTGATTCTCAGCCAGGATGCTGAGACCCTTTTAAGAGTAATTTGCACAGTTTAGTTTGCAGACACCTACGCATGATTCACAAGACAAACTGAGAGATTTCAAAAAGGAATACAGAGTTTCAAAAACATTCTGAGTTACTGTGGTGTTTGAGTTGCTCTACTGTTTTGCTGCACTGAAGAAATGAATGTAATCTAAGAGCTGGCACTTTCCAAGGGTTGCCTTCAGTCTAAAAAGTTTGAGAACTACTGCCTTAGATTGTGCACAGTAAGACATTTAACTCCAATTATAGTTAAAATACTGAAAGAAAATTAGATTCATTACCCTAAGGACTCTTCACAGACTATTTTTTTTTTCACTTTCTAGGCTGGATCAGTACACGTGCGCATTCGGAGAGATGCCAACGAACAAATGGTTCTTGCTCATGTGACTAATCGGCTGTATACCCTTGTGTCTACTTTGACTGTTCAGATTTTCAAAGATGATTGGATCAGACCAACTTTATCATCTGGGCCTCTTGCAAACAATATATTGAGCCTTTCAGATCATCATATTATTCCAATGCCACCTTTAAAGTCTGCTGATAATTTGAGCCCTGTTACATCAACACCAGCTAAACCTATCAGCCCACCTCCAGAATTTTCTTTTAACACACCAGGCAAAAATATGAATCCAGTTATTCTTCTGAACACTCAGACAAGGCCCTATGGATTAGGCTTCAATCATGGATCTGGACCATACAGCCATATGTTCAATCCAGGATTTGGAGTACCAGGAATGGGAGCAGCTCAAGGATTCCGGACTGGTTTTACAAATGTTCCAAACAGATATGGAACTAATGCGAAAGGGCAACCCAGACCACAATAAACTCCATTTTTCATTATTTATTGTACTGAAGGCTATTGACTGCTCAGTTGTTTTTCTTTTATTGCCCAATTTTTATAAAATATTAGAGCATTCTCTAAATGACTGAGAACAATTGCATTGTTCATATTCATAAAACAATTGAAATGCTTTTACTTTTTTTACACTAATCTATATGATGCTGCAAGTATTCTACAAGCTTGTGAAATTTTAGATACATTTTCTAGTTACTGAGTTTATTCCTATTCAGTTTTTCTATTCATGTTTCTCCTACTCCCTCCTCCCTATATCATATCAAAATACAGCATTATCATAGCTCCGTGAGAGCAAAACTGTGAATGAGTAGCATCCTTTCCTTCAACTGAGAATTGTTTCTAAATTGTTTCCCGATTGGTGACCAGTTAAGAGAATGGGAAATGTTGCTGTTCCAAACAAGTCTCTATTTTATTTCTTTGACCACTGTGTAATAACTTTGGCAAAGTTGCAGCTAGTTTCTCCATCACTGGAGAAGTCTGTCCTTTTTTTTAATCAACACATTGTATTGGACATCTTGAGGACAAACTTAAGTTTTTTAAATTCTAATTGGCCATGTGTTCATTTTATATTTATTATTGATTTGTATTATTGACACAAAGGGTTCAAACAACTGTTTTCTAGTTGTAATAGTTCCATATTCACTTCTGTATTTTTTTTTGGTTTAACTGCAAAATTCCTTGGGAAAATACTTGGAAATAAAATACTGAAAACTGCCATTTCTAGGGACACTTCTTTTTTTTTTTTTAACTGCTGTCAGTCCTGTTTAAAGTATATGCAGATGGCCTTATCTCTCATTAAGTTTGCTACCTCATCCATAAGTTGGTTAGAGATGTTTTTTGATTTGATTGCTGACTTTGTGTTTTCTCCTGTAGAATTTAAGGGAAAAAAATCAGCACTTAATGCAAATGAACAGGATGCATTTCAGAGATGCACAGATAGATAATGGTTGCTCAGCCTTCTTGGTACTGAGGGTGCAGTGCATGTGTGGTATCATTTTCCTAATATATATCCGGATAGACATATTTCTAGAGGGGTCCTAGAGTAGCTTTGGTGGAGTTTCTTCCCCCTACTCCTTTTTTCTTCTCCTTTGTTATAGTTCATCATACAAAACAAAGCCTGGCAACATTGCTTTTTTCTGTTGTTTTTTCCCTAGCTTTCTATATGATCTATACCAGGCTCCTTTCCAGTGCCTTCTACATCTGTCGGTTGACATACTATTCCCATTATCTGCCTTGCCACTTAGCATGCCTTGTAGTTATTTATGAAGAGATTGTAAGGCTGGAAGGGACCTTGGATTTAACCAAATCCAATACAACAATGGGATGATAATATAAAAACTGATCTGGAAGGGACAGGGAAAGATTGTGACAAGGTGTGGAAAGAGATTGCACACAATAAGAGGAAATAGAAGGTTTTACTTAAGATGGTTATAGGCCCTCTAAGCCTGTGAGATGAGAGAGAGAAAGAGTTCAGTCTGCTGGATGCACACCTTGCTGGGGTTACTTGACCCCATCAGTCTTTCCTGCCCAGAGCAGGGGGGCTGGACCCATTGATTTCACAAGGTCCCTTCCAGCTCTCAACTCCTGTAAATCTGTGAAACCAATCCACCCATCCACACTAAGTCACCAAGCACCAGTCACTATAGCATCTCAGTGAGATGCTGAGATATGTTAAGATGTTTTCTGGAGGTATTTGACTGATGGGTGAGACTTTTTCTTGTAGAACTAGGTTGAGAGAAGGGAGAGAGATGCTAGAGTCCTCCTGACTATGCATTTGATCCAATGAGAGATTTCCAACCCTTCGCCCTTATTTGTATATTCTTGTGTGGAACAACACTTTCACTCTGCTAAGTTGAGAGGGGAACAACACTTGTGTGTAAATCAGCACTTGGATTCTGAGACTTCTGTCTCTGTGAACTGCTTGTGGAGCCTTGTTGTTATTCTCAAAGACCACTTCCTCCTTGACTCTACCTACCTCACTTCACTCTGAGGTGTGGATGAGGGTTTCCCCTCTAAGAACCACAGGCTGAATGCCGATCCTGATTTTCTGACACACTATAATCTACTTGATTCCTGAGTGGTTTTTTCCCTACATAAAACAAATACTAATGACTTCCTTTGCTTTTGATAGGACTTGATCTGCCAGTAATCAGCTGCTTCTGCTAATTATTTGTCTGCTACCCCTGGGGAATTTCCCTCCCTCCTCCATTTTCACAGTTCTACTTTCGGCTCTTTACTTTTGCTGTGTTTGCTTGCTTTCCTCCTCAGATCTGATGAAGAATCCCTTGCATTCAAAAGCTTGTCTGACTTTATTCCAACCATGCAGCTGGTTCAATAAAAGATGCACCTAAAAAATCCTGGCTTCCCACTAAGAGCAAGGCAGCACTCTGCATGATAGCATTTTGGTAAGACTACATGTGATCTGCAAACCACATGCTGAGAATCACAGATATACAACTTACTCAAGTAAGTTTACAAGCGGGGATCTAATACTGTTACTAGTAGTTGAATGATCAGCTCACTGCTGTACTGTGTCAATGTGTGACAGTATGGAAGACCATCGTAAAAAATGCTATTTCTTGATTTGAATTGCTAGTTCTCAATTCTAGTACTTAATTCCAGTACTGAATATCTTCATCTAGAAGCACCAAATGGTCCAGTAATAGTCTTTTGTTTAGTAACTGCCTTTTAGGATACAGTTTTAATAGAAACATAGAAACTGCCCTCACTGAGCAGGCATGCTTTATGAGATGTTTGGGTTTGTTTCTTGTACTTGCAGGTGAAGGTTTCAAGTAGCAATTTGGGGGATTTTTTGCTTTAATCGATTACCTGGAAATAAGGGAACTAGACTAGGATGGTTGACGGTAGGAGATTCCTCCTAGTCCTATGTTCCTATGCAATTCACCTCAGTACAGAGGTTTTAAAAAGGTCCTCTGCTTTTCATACATCCTGAGCTATTTCACCTGCAATAAAACAGCTGCAGCAACTTAATATGATTTTTCCAGAATAGTACTTTTATTAATCTGTCCCTCTATTATTGGGAAATGTATTTGTTTTATTTATCATACATCTCCAGTTCTTAAAAGATGCACTTTAAGTGAAGCTGCCTTTCATTAAAGATGGAAGGGGAAATTAGGATCTGCAGCTTTCCATTGGGACAAGCCAATATGTTCAGAAGGTTTCCAAGCATGTAATGTTATTGCATTCAAAAAGTGTTTCTGAAGTGATCATGTATACAATGGAAATGCGTAAGTTCTTCATCTGATCTACCATTGGAACATTTTCACAATATTTGAAAGTTCAGGACAGATGTTAAAAAAGATTAATTTTTTCCCATCCTTACAATTCCATTATATGAGGAAAATAAATTATGATTTTTTTTTTCAGATAACTTGTTTACAGAATTCTACAGTTGCATTTTCACATGTAAATGTTTGAATCATTGACTCACATATAGGGTTTCTACCTTTTATAATGAACCATACATGTTATTAGCTGAGCTATTGAAATGAAATTAGCTCTGTACTACTTCATAAGGCTCCTTAGAAGACTGCTATAAACAACTCCTTATGACACTTGTCAAAGGATTTGTGTTGCTTTTTTACCTGTGCTTACCTGTATTTCAGGCTTTACTATTATGTGGTCTGTTGCACTCTCAAATGTTTGTCTGGATTAAGTGAGAAAGCCAGAAGAACAGAAACAAAATTAACCCTATCAGCTGGGACACCCAGTGCTCAGCTCCCCATAACATGCAAGTCTTTAGAGGCTGAGATTATTCTGCCTACTAGAGGACTCATAGTTTCCTGGTAACTAGGGTCAGAAGGGGCCTAGAGCAGGCCATCTAGTCTGACCCCCTGCCAATGGCAGCAAACAAGTGCTGGGGTCACAGGACCCCAGCCAAGTACCTATCTAATCTACTCTTGAAGACACACAAGGTAGGAGCAAGAACAACTTCCCTAGGAAGCCGG
>JAGPOW010003648.1:43220070-43362950 GCA_030014935.1 Caiman crocodilus
GATCACCGCCTTGGACCGGCTCGAAATGCATTGTCGAATGCACGCTAGGGTTCGGTTGGCCTTTCCAACCACCGTCTGACATTGGCGGCTCATGTTCATGTTCATGTTGACTCGGAATTGGTCAACCAGTTACCTATTGCAAAAGCAGTCTTGCAGGACAGTGATTGCTGCAATGGAAGTGAAGAAAATAGTAGGGCCTTGGTAGACTAGCAGAATTTACAGTAATGATATGTACTGTAAGCATATCAACTGTAAACTGTTGGGGGACAGGGGCAGTCTTGGTGTGGATACAGTGCATACACAGCACAATAAGCTCCTGGGTCATAACTGGAGCTCCTGGCTGCTACCACAATACAAACGGGTGGTGCACTAAGTAGGTCTTACAAAAATGTATGACAACCTTTGTTCAGTTTTCCACACCCATCTCTACAAAGAATCTGGGGTAGCTGTGTGCCCCTTCTGGAATAAAAAAGGCAAGAACTACCATGTTTAGCTAACTGACTGGTGACAGCTCTAGCTAAAGAAGCAGGTCTAAGCATTAGCATGCTCCTACCACATACAGAAAGGGAGTACTGCCTCAGATCCAAAGCCCAGCTCACTCTTTTAACATATTCTTAATTGACATAATATGCTCATAATCTAGAGATTCTCAACCCAGGTGCTATGATGTACTCTTAAGGGTGTTACACAGTATTAGCATTGTTACCCATGGAATCACCTACACATAATTCATAAGGCAACCCCAGAGATTTCAAATAGGAATCCATAATCATAATAAAGCATTCTGCCCTGCCTTAGTCTTTCTGAGTTCCTTGCAGCAGAAGAATTGCTCTGTTGTTTTTTTGTCATTGCCAAGAAATGCGTGAAAGCTAAGGGCTGACATTTCCCAAGGGGTATCTTGAATCTAAAAAGGTTGAAAATTGCTGTCTTCATCTCACTAGCCACTACTGAGCCCAAAGACTTGAGGGTCCATTCTCGTAATTTGCATCCTGAGGCAATGTTATCTGATAGCCCAGACTTTCATCTACCCAATGTTTTACCTCTCCTAGATGGACCAGTGAGCCCATATATTGCACTTTAGCTCAGGGGTAGGCAATTATTTCAGCCACTAACTGAGTTTTGGCAACCCATCGAGGGCCGCATGACAGGCAGCCAGAGGCAGATAAATATTAATTTTCGAAAATATTTAAGGCCCCCTGAGCCAGATAGAATGGGCTGGTGGGCCACATCTGGCCTGTGGGCCGCATTTTGCCCACCTCTGCTTTAGCTTGTCAGTAATTTGAAGGATCTCTCTGAGGCTGTGTCTTTAGCTGACATACAGGCTCCTATTTTTCAAAATCACAAGGTTCTCATTCCTTTTCCTTTTAGCAGCTATCCCTTGCTAACTGTACTACACACCATCTCCATTTCTGAGGGCTTCCTTATACAACTCCAGGTAAGCCTCTTTTGCTAAGCTTTAGAGCCTACATGTAGTTACAAAAGGTTTCTGTTTTCTTTTGAGCCCAAAGTAGCAATGCTTCATTTTCCAGGAGGGTCTTTGAACCTTCTTGTCATGGAGACCAGTATCATCATTCCTGGAGCTGAGCAATCACAACTCACTGACGTCATTGAAGACTGCATGTGTTCAATGACCTTCAAGCTCAGGCCCTGAATGAGGAGTCCGAGACACAATAAACGCCAATTATCTCCAAAAGAAATCTCAGACTGTGATTTCAGTTAGCAGGCATGGGGATAAAAAGTGCTACTATTCGCTGATAAAAATCACTGATAACAGTGGTAACCTCCAACTAATACATAATGGCTTCTTGCAAGTCAAACTTCAGATTGGAATAATATGTTATAGCTGAGTTATAGTGCAAAACAATATACTTAAAGCAGTTTCTAAATGACACCAGTCATATATCTTAGATTTCACAGACATTAGAGCTGGAAGGAACCTCGCAAAATCATGGGGTCCAGCTCCCTGCCCAAGGGGCAGGAGGTCAGCTGGGGTCAGATAAATGCCTGAATGCTTATCTTGCTGGGGTTCTTAAAAGTATCCAGAGTAGGTGCTTCTAGCAAATCTCATACTAATTCATATTTCAAGCACCAACATACTTTGCTTTTGGATGATAAGGCACAAAACTACAGGAAACAGTTCACTTAAATATTAAAAAAACATGCCTTAAAACTTCATGTTTATATTTTTATATATTTCCATTTTGTAAATACCTTTTTCTTTGCCTACTGGCTGTGTATATGTCTTATACTGTTCAGACATAAAGCATAACATTTCAGTATTCAAGTGTCAGCAATTACAATATCAAATAGCAAAGGCTCCAAATAACTTTAATGGCATAACGTTTACTTTATGATTTTACATTTAAAAAAAAATCTAAATTTAAAATTATTGTGCTCTGATTTAGAGATTGCAATCAGGATAGGATAATGTAAAATTTAAAAACCACATTAAAAAATTCTTACTTGTCTTATGAGAAGTGACTTAATTTTTTTCTACTTCAACAGTGCAAGTTTTTTGTTGGTTTTTTTTTTAACCTTTTGCATTTCTGTTAATTTGGGCAGTGAAAATGAATTATGTTCGTCTTCAGGTTTCAGGGTTGTAATTTTGGCCTGAAAACAGTACCGGGACTCGTTAGTGCTTCTTACATATTTCTGGTGCAGTGTTGTTTGCTTTGTTTTTTCTGGTTTGTTTTTTTTTTATAATAACAAAAATATTGGACTGTGTAAAAGTGAGCTTTTTGAACCACAGCCCAAGATATGGCCAAAACTGGACAATAACCCTTTAGATCAGGGGTTTTCAACCTTTTTTAATAAGCGTATCCCTGGCAGCCCTCTTTTTAATAAATATACTACCAGGGGGCAGAGGGAGAGGATGGGGATGGCGAGTGGCCGGATACAGTGCTGGGGCATGGTGAACAGCGTCTGTGTGCATTATTATTCTCACTGCATTTTATTTAAACCTGTATACAAAACCTTTGTTTAAAAAAATTTAGCCAACCAATATGCGATCCATTCAGATTTCACTTTGGGTTGCAATAATAAAGTGGTCTTGATAGGTTCTGCTAGCACCTTCTTGGACACACAGGGCATAGCCTGCCATCTATTTACAGAGCGTTTGCTCCATTTCCTAAAGGTCTGACAGAGTTCCGTCTGCCAACCAGGAATTAAAGGCATGCCTCCCACCGAGAGCAGCATGTGCTTTCTTGTTATCATCGTAAGAGGCTAGATGACATGCTCTAACTATGGTAACCTGCTCCAGACACTAAGAAGCTTACAATTTTTTGCAAAGTAGAAGTAGCTAAATTCTAAAATAGACAGAGGCTGATTCAGTTTAGTTTTAAAGTGTTGACTACAAAACAGGGGGAATGAAAAATGTAATTCCCCTCTCTTCTGCTCATCAGACATGCAGGACCCTGCTCTTTCCAGGCTGGCAGTAATTCTTGTTTAGAGGTTATGTTTTAGCTGACTTCACTGGAGTATGCAGGTGAGGAGAGCAGGGTGTAGTTGCTGTATCACCCTTACTTTAGTGCTCTCTACCATGCTTGGAGCCAAGTGAGATGATGAAGAATTTCTCCGGAGGGCTGGTAGCAGTATTTAAAACAGAGCAGTAATTTAGTGCCAGTATGTTATTACAGATTAAGATATTCCAGCACAAACACTTGCAGGATTTTGTTGAGATTATCAATGATGGTTTTGTCAAGATTTTCTTTGGTGTCTTCCATGGTATGCCATACTGAAGGGAAAGGGGATGGGATCAGGTGCAACACAGGAACTCCTGTGGGAGAAGAATTCAGTTGGAGATGAGACCAGCCTTTATGGTTCATAAGTTAATGTACATTGTGGTCACTCTGAGTGCAGGACTACAGTCAGATTATTATTCAGTATGATAACTGCATAAAGAGAGAATCTTGCCACAGCTTCCTTTTACTGTTCCTCTTTTTCAGTTAGTGAACACAGAAGCTCACTGGTTTCATTGCACAGTTCTCAAAAATTGTTTTTCTCTTCCCCTTCCCACCTGCTGTTGCTACTCCTGCTGTTTTTCTTTCAACATCTGTAGCTATAGTTGTTTGGGCTCTGAAGCCAGTGCTTAGTTTGTGGCCTTTACCATGCTGGTGACAGAGCAACAGAGGAGCAGCAAAAGTACTGTAGCACCTCCAAATCCACACTAATCCCTGTTGCTACTGCAGCATAATGTTGGACTGTGGGCAAGTTCCTGTGGGACAGTGCTACAGTGCCAGCTGAGAAAATGCCCATATCCTATGGTAATTGAAATATATCCCACAGTCGTTTAGCATGGATTCATTTAGGGCTACAAATATTTCCCACTTTTGGGTCAACTTTGCTGTAAAGTAAGATGCATGCAGGCACACACTATTGGGCAGCTGACATAAGGCAAAGCCTTACACTCCTCACTCTACCATATTATTGAAACAGAGTACCACTCATTTTCCTCAGAATAGAGAATTTCCTGAATAGCTGCTTATGGCACCTCATGTATCAAGCCAACAGAGGAGGTTCATCTTAAGTGTCAGAGGGCACACCTACACACACAATTACTTTGAAGCAATAAACTTTGGTGCTTACTGCACCAGAGTTTATTGCTCCTTGGCATGCCATTTAAACATGTGCCTGGGACCACAGTTCATTGAGCTGAGTCAAGGCAGCCCTGGCTGACAGTGGGTCCGGGCAGTCAGCCTGCCAGCCTGGGACTGCTCCAACACAGCTCATCATGCTGTGAAGGAGTTGGCTGGAGCACAAGGGTGCTCCGTTGTAGAGCTAGCCAGAAGGCAGCCCCAACACAAGCATCTTTGTGCCCCAGCCAGCCACATAAACTGTCTACGCATGTGCTGTATTTAAAAGTACTACCCTGTTACAAAGTTTGTTTATTTACTTTGACCTAATAGGCCTGCACATGTAGATGCTTAGTTTGTTGTAGAACTAATTTGTCTACTCTGTAGTAAACGTCTTGTGTAGACACATCCAGAGAAGCCTTGGTGGGGGTGCAGAATTTATATTGGTTCTGTACTTCAGAGTCATTTTTCCTTTCTTAATCCTCTTCCCTGTCCTTGCTGGCCTTTTCCTTGGCTATAATACCAAGTACTTACCACATCATCTAGTTGGGCATAATCTTTCAGGGAAACTTGGATTTTTATGGCTTTCACCTTTGCAATTGCTTGAGCTTAATTCCTGCAGACAGCTCTATAGGAGACTGTGCTTTGGAGCAGTACAATCCTCATTACATTTGAAGAGAAAATAGATGAACAAGCACTTGAGATTTGGAAACCACTACTCTACACTTTCAGCTTAATCAAATGTCTATGCCTAATTCTCTCCCTGATGAAACCCTTCACTGTGTGAGTCCAGACTGCAAGAAAAACAGGATCCAGATCCAGCAAAGGATACAGGTTCCTAAGCTTAAGCATGTGATCCACAACAACTATCTAATTGCTTGGGCCTGCAACTACCTGTGTTTTTTTAATTTAAATTCTGTTACTTGGGTACACTACTATTTTAGCTGTACTGATTATCTTGGTGCCTGTTCCCTGCCAAAAGCTGTTTGGGATTCCCAAACGAGGTGATACCATGTGCAAAGCCCTGGGGGAGCCCACGTCAGCCTAATACGCTGACAACCAAGAGTTCAGTTCAGCCTCATTCCTATTCATCATCCAGGATGGAGGTAGTGGTACTGTGCCCACCTTTTATATAGTCAGAGCATTGGTGTGGGAGGTGGGCGAACCAAGTTCAATACCTTAAGGATTCAAACCCATGTCTCTGATCTCTCTGCCGTAACTGCTAGGATAGAGGTAAGTCTGTGACATTTTCCAGCCCTTATCCAATGATTCTTTAATACAAAATATACAAACAGGCCTGGGAACAAGGATCAGAATGCAAGCTTCCAGCTGCCAAGAGACTGACTTAATTCCTGGGCTATAGTCCTTCCCCTCTTTCTTATGCTGCCTTTGGCCCCATTAATCTGGTGTTCTTGGCTACACAGTGGTATAACTTCAATAAGAAAGGCAGAGGTGGCCTCAGCCTAGACTGCAGCCTGATGCTTAGGCAAGGACTGTCCTGGGAGAAGGGGGAAACAGACTTGACTCCAAGTCTTCTGCTTCCTGATCCCTGTGGAACACTTGCTACTACACGAAATGTGGGTACCCTCTCCTCCTTTCTTGGACATCTTTAAGAAACAACAACAACAAAACAAATGAATGGGCCACCTAGTCTCTGAAGGCAGAAGTATGACTTGGGTGCCTCAATCCAGGGAGGGGATGTCATGCTCTGAATCTCAATGTCAGATTGGTGCTTATATCTGGGAGAGAGGCAGAATAATTGGCTTTCTCTGGTATCTCCTGGCTCAGCAATGCTGCCTGTTGTGAACACCATTCCTAGGTGCCTAGCTCCTCTTCTGAGTTGCAGTGAGAATGTAGACACCTAGTTCAGGTTTGTGAATTCAGTCCTGTAAATATGGCTCCTAGAGCCTTAATTATAATACTATTGCAATAGTGAAATAAGTAGCTGGGCAGATCTAGGTTCTACTGTTTTGGCGATGGCATTTCTCTGAGAGCTGTGGTTCTTGGTTCTTCTGAAAAATGGATTTAAAAGGTCTCCAATTCAGAGGTTTAGCTCTAAAAATGCTCATTTGCATACATCCTGAAGCAAGCACCTGTTCAGGCACAGTAATGAGCACCCAACCCTGAAATTACAGAGTGATCATACACTAGGCAGGAAATATTAATGCAGCTTTTACTGTACCTCTTATTAAAAATGGAACATGGTCATCCTCAATCATGCCTTGATGTGAGTTACCCTGGAAGTACTGCCTTTCAAATGGGTGATTCTTCAGCAAACCCAACCCATGTAACTTTCGTTCTGTAATTCACAATTGAAATGAAAATGAAGCATGACAGTATAGTCATTTGAACATCTTTTGTCCTCTAGTATGAGGATCCTTTTCCCACCAAAGAGAAAATATTAGAAACAAACTATTTGCATTTACTTTGCATTGTTCAGTACAGGATCTCAAGACTGGTTTTGCTCTCTGTATTGTACATATAAGAAAACTAAAGCACACTAAAGTTAAACAATTTGTCCAAGGTTACACAGAGACACTCCTAAAACCCTGACTTTGTGGCTCTAATACTTCAAGATTTCCCTTATTACAGCTTACAAATGTTAGAGTCTTTATAATAGATATGTCAATTTTAGAAAGGGGGGCAGAGTTGTTATATTCTTTTAATTTTAGTTATAATATTCCCCGTTCCTGAAAATGGTATGGTGTGAATCAGATAAATTGTGAAACCTCATGATTGATGATAAAACATAATGACCTTAGCAAGGAGGATCTTACAAAAAAACCACGTGCCCCTTAAAATGCTGATAACTTGCTTTTGTTAGAAATGGTTAACAATTTGCAAGTCTACAAGCTGCCTGCATTAAACAGTCTATGGAATTCCAGGAAAAAAGTGGCCCTCTTTTACACAGGAATTTTAGGATTGAGCTTGTACTTTTTACAGTTGTCAAATTATTAAAAAATGTGATCGTGATTGGTTGCGCGATTAAAAAAATAGTCTCAATTAACCATGATTTTAATTTGAACCATGCTTTTTAATTAAAAACTCAAAATTATGTGCAGAAAAAATCAAAATGATGCAAAATTATGCAAGTAAGTCTGTGTAAGGGAGGGACAGAGGGAGAGAGAAGGGGTAGAGTGTGCAGATCAAGGCCCACATAGTGAGTGAGGGAGTCAGGTCGGGGCAGGTCATGGGACAGAGCCGTGGGTGACTCATCTAGGGGCATGGCTCCCTGCTCCCATGTGCACCCCCAGGAAAGGCATGGAGGGCACGTGCCCCTCAGATTTGCAGGCAAGGTGGATGCAGGCTGTGGCTCTGTACCCTGCTGCCTTTGCCCCGGAGCCACAGATTGGCTGTGCCGTATCCCCTGCCCACCTGGCGTGGTGCTGTTCTCAGGGCAAAGGCAGCAGAGGCAGAGCCCCAGCCCACAACAGGCAGCCCACCTCCCACCCCATGCACAAGTCTGGGGGGCATATGCCTAAGGCTGTGTGCTGCATCAGAGAGCCGCACCCCTAAACAAGTCACCCAAGCTCCATCCCATGACCTGCCCCTGCCTCATTCCCTCCCTCACTGTGCAGGCTTCAATCTGCCACCCCCCACCCTCCCCTCCACAGACTTACCTGCAGGACACTACTCTACACACTACTGGGCTGTGTTCCTGGCCATATGCAGGCTGCAGCTGCTCACCTGTGCCTGTGCAAATATCTTTCTCCTCCCCTCCCCCATCTGTTGAAGCCACCAGGCACCTGAACGAGGCTACCCTGCAGTCTCCTGCATTGCTGCTGCTACCCTGCTGGATGACCCAGTGACAGCAATGGAGTGGAGCCCAGGCACAGGCTCTGAAACCACATGCGTGCTTAACATGTTAAAAAAATTAATTCAAGGACCAATTAATGTGTTAATCACACAAATTAACTTTGATTAATTGACAGCCCTACTTTTAATCATGGGTAACCCCCACTTTACCAGTTGCTTGAAGCCTGTTAAACCACCGGGCAGTTTTTGGAAAATAATTGGGAAAAGTGGGATTTGGTGCACCAATCAAATCCAGTAATACAAGTAGATCCTGTAAAAGGAAAACAAAAGCTTGTTAAAGTCTAAGTTCTTTTAAAATAAATATGCTGTCCTACTTTTATATGAGTGGAAGTATAACATTCCTATTTCTCTAACTCAATAATTCTCATCAAAGAACCAATGATATCACCATCATGCCTGTAGAGATCTAGTTGGCAGAGGCAGTAGCCAGTTCTAATATGAGAGTACATTTAACAAGGAAAAATGGAACAGCATAATTTGCAAAATATAATGGCCCAGACTCAGAACATCTGGTGCAAGTAGTTTCTACTTTCAGAATGAGAGCATGTTGTCCCTCCATTTGCCCCAGTTCTTATCTAGGTGAAGTTGCCCATGCTGAAGAAAGATAAAGGAAGTAGGACCTCTCAAAAAAACACACAGCTGCTATTAACTTGAATGTAGTTCCTGAGAAATTGTTCGGTTCCAAGAGAAATTTGGCCAATTATTTCACAGTATTAACTTGCATGAACTATTTCTTATTTTAAAATTAAAAGGTTTTTCACCTACAATGCCTTGTAGCTGGCTTGTGGTAGTGGTACCAGGTGGATGTGGTGTAGATGCCATTTTCTGAGCTAGGTGTTGAGATCCATAGAGAGAATCAAAAGGCGACCACTGAACAAAGGCTTCTTCACCGTCAAAGAAAATGAGCTGAAGTGAAAGATCGGGTCTGGAGGTGGAGCTGTTCTGTTGAGAAAAGTTAAAAAAAAAAAAAAGTATCAGTGATACCATTATTTTTTTAATACATATAGACAGAACATTGATCCTTAATCTAATCCTGCACCTGTTACTTGCATGAGTCATCCTTTTGAACTAGTCAAGAAGGAACTTCAGCATTAGCCAAGTTTCAGGACATCATATCCAAATCTTCCAATTTTTCAATCTCTGTCAAATAATAATGGCTGCCACTTGCTTGTAAACCAGAATTTGATGATACAGTTTATTTACAAGGATTTTGTAGGTTACATCTCTGCCTTTTTTGAGAATAAATCCAATAACTTGAGCACCATCTACAAAACCAGGTAGCTGAAAAAGCTCATGTCAGATGGGAGTAGCATATGGGAGAAGTTAGAACATGAAGGACATGAGTCTGCAACAACACCCAATTGCAGTCTGACTCGACTGACAACTAATCATTGATGTCTGGCTGCAAGTCTGTCTCTGCATGCACACACACAAGCTGTGTTTTTGTACAGCTTGTGTGTCCTGGGTCTCATGAAACCTTAGTGAGGAACAAAGAGCCATCAGCCATGAAAACAGTGACAGCCTCTTCCTGTAGTGTGACAGGCAGCCAACTGTAAGGGTTATATTTGACCCTCAACCCAAAGCAAAGCGTGCCTCTTAGTCACACCCTTCCTCTTTGTCGCCAAAAAATCAAGGCAATCCAGTCCACTTCAAAAAAGGCAACTTTTCTGTTTAGGGTTGCAAAGAGCTATCCATATGAAATATCTTCCCCTTCCCTTTTCTTAGTACTGATAGAGGTTTTATCTGTACTCAGGATATTTTCTAAGATTTTTAGGAATTAGCCTAAGCAATTTAGCCTTGGTGTTTTAACACTTATATCCACTATTCAGAGCTTCACACCTTATCAGGGTTATTATATACAATACAGTTAAAATGGTGGGATCAGGGTTAGCAACAAGTAGTGTCCCATATGAATTGTGATTCAACTTTGCTCCCATGGGTGGAGTTCCATACTAGCAGAAACAAGAGGCTAGAATACTTCAGTTTGAAAAGGAGAAGGCCAAGGGGTGATATGATCATAAGTCTATAAAATCATGAAGGGTGTGGACAAAGTGAATGGGAAACTGTTATTCACTAAATCCCAGAATACCAGAACTAAGGGGAACCTAAAATTAGCATGAGACATATTTAAAGCTGGCAAGCGAAAGTACTTTTTTACGTGGTGCGTAGTTAACTTGAGGAATTCATTACTACAGGAGACGGCAGAGGCAGATGATATACCTGGGTTCAGAAAGAGAGTAAAAAATTTCATAGATGATAGAACCATTAATAGCCATTAAACAAAACAGAGATGTAAATCAATGATGGTGGGTGCCAAAGAAGGTAATGACAGAGATCACTCTAGATATACCCTGTTTATATGCTCTGCCTCTAAGGCATCTATTCCTGCCACTGTTGGAGACAGGATACTGGAATAGATGGACCACTGGTTTTACCCAGTATGGCACTTCTTATGTTCTTATGAGCTGAAACACTACAGCTCTAACTGCGCAAGGGAAATTCTGTAGAAGACATAATTTTTATAAAATATGTAATTCCTAAAATATTTCCTTTGTGTAGTTAGTCACCATGGAGTGAATATCAATATAGCCCTATTTTTTCTGGTAGACATTCCATTTTTTTCCTGTTCATTCCTTCCACTGGAACCCCCACCCCCCACAACACGAGTCACCCCTAGAATACCCATTATAAGAAAAGCCATATCGTGCACGGGCATTTTGTTTGCTTTTATGTTTGCTAGGTTTTCGTATTTGCTTGGTCCTAGGTCTGAATATTGTAGAAAGATATCTTTGACCTACTTTTTTTTGTACTTCCTTTATATAATTGGAAGAAGAATGCAATAGAAATCTCAGCTCAAACTCGACAGTATAAGTAGATCTGGCTGAGAGAATACCATAGCATTATACTACCAAGGCAGAGCCAAAAGGTCACAGATAATGTATTCCTCAGATATATCCCAAACGGTTTTGCTGCTATAGTCTATGAAAAGTATTTGCCCACCTCACGAGACAAAAAGCTGTAATTAAATCTATTATTTGCTAAAACTTAAAATCTTCAAATTGATGCTGATGATTGTTCATACAAATGGTTAGGGGAGGACATGGAAAAAAAAAATCAAGCTTTCTAAATGAAAATGAATAAATAAAATACTCTGATAAATTATGTATTATAGAAGTGCTTATTTTTGTGATAAGCAGTTTCCAGATATATTCCTTCCATTAAAAAGCAAATGTGTATCATTGTCTAGGGACAACCTGAGTCACAAAAACAGTAAGAAGTGAGACTGTGTATACTTATTCTCCATTTTTAGAATATTTAATTACTTCATATCAGAACTCAACAAAAGTCTGTTATCTGCCCTTTAATGGAATCAGCTTTATGTATATATCCATTATTATTTTATAACCCAGGATTGAATACATGATAAATTTTTTTAAGTCTTCAGTTACTTCCATTGTATATTACTGAAATGCTCAAAACACTGTTATCTTTGCACATGTATCCTTATTTATGATTGCAGCAGTATGGCACTGGCAGTGCCCTTGTCTCCTCTACATGCATGACATGTTGTTGAATGTTTTTGGTATTTCTGGTTTTGTGCCCTGTAGTTGTGTTTGAGAGTTACTTGGGGTGATCCTTGAGGAAATAGTTGCCTGTGAGTGCAGGAGACCAGACTCCATGATTTAAGAAGCCCCATATAATCCTATATCAGTTAGGATAATAAATGGACCTATTATGTGATATTAGATGTCATAATTTTGGGAGCAAGGGTATCTGAAGGATCACTGAGACCACACAGAAGCAATCTAAGGCTTACAATTTGCGAAAGAAAGGAAGTGATAGAGAAAATGACATAAATACCTCCATTGTATAAAGCTGGCTGTCCAGGGCACGTGCCAACTCTAACAGCATAGCACAGGGCACTGCCGAGTCTGTGGCCCCCACAAACACTCTGCCATCCCATTGTGGGCCAAAATATTTTGAGTCGTAGTGACAAGCAAGTACCAGATGACGTTTGGCGGTAGAGTCAAGGGTGCTAACAATATTTGAAAAGGTTCGATATCCATAGGGTGTGTATCTCTGAAACGTATCTTCTTCAATTACCCAGCCAGCCTGTAATCTTTGAAGACGGTGCTTGATATGCTGGAATAATAATAATAATTATTATTATTATTAGATAAATAATGTTCTAATTCAAACAAACTCTCCAATCAGTAGCTAGTTTAGAATAGCAACACTTAAATATTTCTGCAATAGTCACAGCATTTTTAATAAAAAGATATTCTGCAATTAGGTAGCTAAGTATATTCTGTAACAAGGCACTGTCGTGACATTCAGTGGAGTGACAATCAAATATTTAAGCATCAGTACCATGAGTGGTGCTTAAAATACTACACATCACCGTTTCACTGCTACCTTATCCCCCCTCACAATTGCTCCATTTGTCTCCTAAAATTGGAAGCTCTTTGGGGCAGGGATCATTTGTATATAGATATTTTTATTATACCGTGCCCAACATGATGGGATTCTGGCTGCTCACTGGGGCCTCTAGATACAATATAATTCAGAGTGGTGACAAAAATGTAGACAGTAAAATCTATCCAGTGGTACCTTGGTACTCGTCGTTAATTGGTTCTGGGAGGCGCGACGAATACCAAAAACGACGAGTACCAAACAAACCCTTTGTTTCCACCAGAAAGGGTAGCAAGTCACAAGGCAAGCAACACCGACAGGTTCTCGCTTGCGCATTGAGTACCAAGCAAACGACGAGTACTGGGACAAAATCTTCCCGTCAAAATGCGTCGAGTACCAAATTCAACGAGTTTCAAGGCATTCGAGTACCGAGGTACCACTGTACAAGAGACCACTGATCTTGGACAGCTCCTGCCTTAAGAAATTGCCTCTGAATAGCTCCATATGTATTCAGTATAGAGACTTCTGCTTCAGTTTCATCTGAAGACCATCTCTTCAAAGCAGTTGGTTTTTACTGGTTCCTCAAGTACTGTGATAAGGTAGTTTTCATCTATTTAGATAAGCAGTAGGGTAAAGTCCTCAAGAACATTAGGAATCCAATCTTGTTCTTACCAAGGCAGCATGCACATTGCCATTAGTTTCTGTGCTGGCAGAGACACCTCCTTCAAGCTGTTTTCATTTTGTTTAGTGTTGTTTTGAAAATCCATGCAATAAGAAGGTACGTGCTACCCTCAGTCTGTGCCAGCTGGCCATTGGGATCACTTGGAGTTCTGCTCTGAATTAAATGGAATATGTAGTCCTGCACCTACTTGCCAGTGATCAGGTTATAATTCAAAGTTGAATTTGGCCCTCTCCACAGAATGACTTTGGCCGCCCCCCCTCACCCTACTGGGTCTTAGAAATGCCAAGTCACAGTGGAGTATAAAATCAGAGATGTTTATTTGTTACATTTTCATAGGAACTTTGTTTTTATGCAGTGTTGTTACCCAGCAGCAGCAGAGAGCTCCAGGTTAGTGGCTGCGTGGTTTCCAGGCCCCTCTGTTCTGCTATTTTCTTTCTTCTGGCTGTCTGCCAGCATTACCATGGAAACGAGAGGACTGGATGGCATGGAGGCTTGTTTGATTTTGAAGCAAGCTGAATTTTTCTGCTCCACCAGCTACAGACTGGCAAGTTAATTTACGTGACAATTAGGGCTATGCTCAGTGGTTTTCAGCCTGTGGTCCATGGACCCCTGGGGGGCTGCAGACCATGTCTAAGGGGTCTGCAATAATGACTATGATCAATAAAAAGTATGTGAATACCTACACTTACAATTCAACAGGGTCCTCACCTCCATTTGAAATTTGTTAGGGGTCCGCAAATTAAAAAAGGTTGAAAACCATTGTTGTAGCTGTTAAATTACATTGGAGTCTGCATTGCAGGGGTGTGTGCGCAAAGCAGCCCTACATGGGTGAGCCTCCTTTAGAGGTATTCCGGGGTTTGTTTGATTGTTTGGTTTTGGCAGGGGGGGAGGTTCATGTCCTAGGCCAAATCAGTTCCGAATCCTACCAACTGAGCAAAACTCAATAATTATAAAGCCATATGTGGTGCTACAACCAGCAAGTATCCTGCACCCCAGACTTTACAGTCTAGAGATCCAGACTTTACAGTCTAGAGTCTCCCAGATCCATTTGGCATGCATCCTACATGCAGGCCTAAGCCCAGAGGTGTTGGGGTTCAGATGCCCTCAAGTCGCTTAGCCAACAGCCACAGGAGCAGTCGCCCATTTCCATAAAGCGGATGTGTAGCCGAGTCCTCTGGTTCCCTCAGCCACACCAGAGCAGAGACCATTTAACAGATGCAGTAATGTGTCTTACCGTACAGGTTCAACTTTCCTACTTGCTAGGGCAGGGTAAAGGGGTTGCTGCAACTCACACTAGTAGGATGAAGAGAACAAAGGCTATCTAGCAGCTTGGGCAGGAGAAAGATACATTTGATCCTTGCAATCTGGTAGAGCATGAGGATTAGATTTGCTCTAGTCCTTGAAAGAGGAATAAAGATTACTGGAAGAAGAATCCTTCATTCTCCTTCTGTAAACCTATGTAGAGTCAGCCACAATCTAGCTCTTAGATTGCTTTTACCTTTTATGTAAAAAAAAAAAAAAAAAAAAAAAATGCATCAAGGGAAAACAAGAAACAGGAATGAACTGTCAGTTTTTAACATGGAAGAAGATTAGCACTGGGTGTAGGAGTCAGGACCCCATTGGATGACAGATTCTGTTTAATTTGTGTATAGTATTCTAATAATCTTACATACAATCAGTAATAAGTTGTCTATGCATATAACAGCATTGTAATCAATATTATATAGGGCTCACTCTATTTGACTACAGTTTTACAACATGTGGCCAGTTGCAGATCTTTTTGGAACCTTGTTTGGAAGCTGATTAAGTAACTAGTGTCCTTTTAAATTTTCTAGGTTGTTAAAGTCCTTTTTCAAGTACATAATAATGGTTTATTAATTTCCTGAAGTTCCACAGGACTTTTCTTAATAGGTGACCAAAGAGTTGACCTGGTGTTTGCAAGTGCAACTCTCTAGAAGTTAGAGCAACACTAAGGGTGCATTCTGTACTACTGCTATGAAATTCTAAAGCACCTTTCTTCCAGGGATCTCAAAGTGCTTTATAAACATTAATTAATGAAGCCTCACATTGCTTCTCTGAAGTAAGGAACAATCAGTATCTCCATGTTGTATGAATGGGAAATGAACTAGAGCAAAAATAATTTATCCAGTATTGCCCAAAGGGAAGATGACAGACACAGCAAAGAAACCTCAAGCTCCTGACTTCTGGTCTCGTGGCCCTTTTGTGGCTTCCTGACAAACTGTAATAATCCAAAACAAGTTAAATGGCAAGTAGCATTGCGTCTACTAGAATACTAGCAGAGCAGCACTAGAACAAAATCTCTTTGGTAACTCTGTAGCCCAATCCCTAAACTAGCAAGAAATCTTTAGGGAAAGCACTTGGCTTGTCTACTGTATGGGACAGGTATCCACATGGTATGTGTGTGTCAATAAAAGAGCAAACAGCAGGTTTGATTTTTGTTTATGAAACAAAGAAGGATTTTTTAAATTAAAATATGTGCTCAAATTCTGTTCTACTTGAAACCTAATACCTAGGTCACAGAAATGAGATTAGAGAGTAGAACCTGATGTAAATTAAGTTTGGGATCAATTAACCTTCACATTGTGAATGGTGTTTTTTCAGTATGACAATACTGATGTTCACTTTACTGAATGCAGGGAATGTGTCCTTCCATATTAGTAATTGGTGCCTAGTACATTGAGAACACTATCAAGATGCAAAGAATATATAGTAGCCAAAGGCCTCTTCTACATAGTATGCTTAAGGCTTGATTAACCAGTTAATTATGCCTTAACGTGTGTAATAACTTTGTAGCTTGTTCTTATTGTGCCATTCATTGAACCTGTAGCTATGTGCTTACCTGCTCTGAACCTCTGTTGTGGAGCCTGCAGTGGGGGCAGTGCCTGGAATACTGTGAGCCTTGTCAACTGCGGGGCTCACAGCCACAGAAGCTGATGCCGTGGGGTTGCAATCCTGGGCTTTGCCTGCACCAGCAATAACGTATGATTGGATCTGATGCTGAATACCACAATGATGCCTCCTGCATCCAATGAGCAGCATGGCAAAAGGCATGATTGTGTGGACCGCACATCAGATCCCATCACGCCTTTATCTGAAAGTCTAGAGGGTCCCCTAATATCTTCAGAAGATGCAGTCTTACCTGACGCACAGCATAATTTCCTGGTGATCCTGAGTATCTCTCTATCAGCATAGGGTGCAAATCACTTTGCCACATTAGAGAAACATTTGTGTTTGCTGCAATTTGCCGGATACTGGTAGAATTTAAAATATTTGGTTGGTGGGAATACTGCAAAAGGAAAGGAGTAAATATTACAATAATCATTGCTAATTACATCTCTTAAAATTGATTTTCTTAAACACTACAGTAAATACAATGCACTTGAATGCAACTACTATCTTCTGCTGTATTATTAGTAGCTTGAGTGCCATTCTGATTTGTCATGGCATTCTACAATAATATGGAAAACAAAGCAACTCCTTTAAAGTATGGTTCATCTCTCAAGAAGTCACTTGAGAAGTGGCATTATGGAGTTCTGTGTCCTTTAAAAAAAAAATGTACTAATTTCCAGACAGAACATGCTTAGTTTCTAGAGAATTTTTTTTCTAGGTGCCAGCACTGCAAATCCAACCACTTATTTTAGTTGGGTTCCTTCTATCTCACACATTATTACTAGTAACAATATTACATCTGGGTAAGCTATTGTGTTTTAAGTCAGGTCTTGATTAGGGTATCTGAGAGAACTATTTGACCTATTACTATTAATGATGCCTGAAGAACATAGCACACAGGTGGAGATTACAGGACAGCAGGGGTGTCTTTTTAACTTAAAACCAACTGCCAGGGAGGGGAAGAGGCCTTTCTATTCAGGCAGTGTTGAGGGACTTAAAATTATCTTCCTGGTTTCTGCTAATCTCTCTCAACTCCAGATGTGTTAATGATTGGCTGTCCTTTTTAATAGTCTTGTTGTTCCACTATTCAAACTGTCCTTTCTTCTGCATTTGTGCTGTCTGTTAGCCATTCTTGGTAACATGTCTCTTCTGTTTCACAGCCCTGCAGACTGTTTTAACTTCAGCTAAAAACCTCAACTTGGGTGTGGTAATATTAACTCAGATGTAGAAATGACTGACAGCGAAATATTGGAGGAACTCCAATCTGAATAAGAGATGTACATTTAACTATAATGACTACAGGACTGTTTTTGCCTCGTTTGTAATGTTTTTATAAATTGAATATATTATCTAGCAAATCAGTATACATTCCAATAGTTATATTTATTTATACTTTGAGCTTAAAATGAATAATATAGAGCTATTACTTCAACTAGATATGCTGAGGCCGTGCTATCCCCCCAGTATGTTAGGAAAGATTCTAGTTTGTCTTTAAGTGGGGAAAAAAAAAACATGTGCTGTGTTGTATGTGATGATGATGATGCACCACACTATTTGCACCCTCTTTTCAAAAACCCTAGATTCGCCCACACAGGGCAGATAGTTAGAGAAAATATCTTTTTTATTTGCAAATTTCACATGGGAAGCTGAGGGACACAACAATGTTGACTTTCATTTTAGAGTCACGCTTTAAAACAAAAGCAGACTGAACATTGCTGAAGACTTCATCTCCTCTAATCTTACAGCACAGTTATGTGACTCACCCATTACAATGTGAAACTCTTCTAAGTGTAGGACCTGATATTGTGTAAAATGGACTTATTAGAAATGATCACAAATGAGAGGAGAGGCGTGTCTTCAGGCATGTCTTTCTTCAGTCTTAGCTGCTGAAGAAAGTGTGTTTAATAATATCAGGTTTATATCAGCCTGGGAGTAGCAGATCATTGAGAACAAAAGTTTGGTGGAGAGCACTGTGGAAAAAAGAGACCTAAAACTGCAGCCTGTACAAAAGAAGCCAGTGAAAATATAAATCAAGGGAATTCAGAGAGCAGCATATCTTGGTCTGAGGAAATGATGGGTTTGGTTAAAATGGTGAATCATATCTAGCTGAGGCAACACAAGAAGAGGGTACACCACAGTGGCTGCATAGTTATTGTGAAAGGAGGCAATGTTGCAAAAATACAAACCTATGAAAGAGGAAGAGGAACAAAATCCCCATTTTTATGATATAGTCACATAATTTACCTATCCATAAAGGGACGTGGATTTATAACAAGAACCAAGGGAAATAGAAGATACAAGTTAGATTTTGCTTTAACAATGCCTATAAAATAGAAAAAGATCAGCAGCATGAAGTGCACTATAGACTCCTCTTTCCAAGCACTGACCCTTTCACATTGCCTCTACCTGGAGAAAAGGAGGGACTGGGCCACTTCCCAGCCACAGTCCCCCAGCCCTGCCGATGCCCCCTCCTCAACAGTCTCCTGCCTCCCCCAGCCCTGCCAGAGAGGCCACCAGCTGCCAGAGCTTATGGGACCAGGGACCCAGGTCCAGAGTCAGATCCGCAGCCCTCTTCCCCCAACAGAAGCACCCAAGCCCTGGCTACCACCCACAGGAGTCAGCGCTACTGCAGCCAGGGGGTGGGGGACAGCTACCCTGCCCCCCACAACAGGCAGCACAGCCAGAGTGGAGCCCATGGGGGGACAGGCTGCCTGCTGCAGGCTCAGGCTCCCAACCCTGCTGCCCTCCCCACAGAGCCTCCACAGCCCAGCAGGTGGGACCTGGTATGGCAGGGCAGAGCAGGGCCGGGAAAAGAAGCTCCTTGCTGCTGCAAGCTGGCACTGCCCTGGCAACGTGCCCCCTGCTCACCCCAGAGCAGCGAGGGACCCAGCCCTGCCCAACTCCATCCCTGCGGGAGCCTCAAAATCCCCCACATCAGACTTACCTGCAGAAGTGCAGAAGCTGCTCTCCAAGCTGTCTAGCAGCCATGTGCATATACACCCTGCCTGACCACCCTCCTCCTGCTGCCTCCCAGGCCCTTACAGGCTGGAATTCTTTGCAGAAGAGTAAAATCTGCACCTTTCTTTGTTAAAATTAAAAATCCATGTTTTTCCTTGGGTAAAAGGTAAAATCCCCATTTTTCCATGGGAAACCAGGATCCCTGGTTATTAGCCATAACAATACTCATATTTCTCAACTAGCCATAGTTCACCAAAGAGCCCTTTGTTTCCTCAACTAAGATCTAACTAAAGCCTCTTTGAATCATAGAATTATACTCGGATTGATTTCTTTTCCAGAGTCCCATCACCTTTTTTCCAATTCAGCAGTACTCTGTTAAACATTTACATTGTTGTTCTACTAATTCCAACTTTGTGTAAACCATATATCATCAAAATGGTAAATTAAGGAAAAACAATTCTCTGTACAGACATTAAATTACAAAAGATAAGAGACCATGTTATCTCTTTATCTGCCAGTGCCATGCCATGCTGGTACCTCCTAATAACAGCACCTCTTAAATAATAGGTTAAGATTTCTGATTTTTATGTTGGCAGCATCACATAGGCGAGGTACAGACATTACACTTTTACCAGTATAAGTGATTGAAAACTAGCCTATACCTGTAACAGAACAGAAGTTTGACACATGTAGACTGGTTTAAACATGGGAGAACTGGTCTAAGATTTGCCCCCAATCTCCCAAAGGGCAAACGTGTGTTCTGTTCACTACCAAGCTAAACTATGCTGCTTACAGAAAAGGGCATAGTTGCCTGATAAGCAAGGATCTGGATTTTCCATTTGTTGTGGAAAAATGTAGATTTTCTCCTTAAGGAGAAAATCCACCTTTTTTTCCTCTGTTAAACTGAGAAAATAACAGGTATTCCCCCTTTAAAGGAGAAAAATGTGGTAAACTGTGGGTCTCCCCTTGCCACAACTCTGTGCTGCTGCCCTGTCTCACCATGGAAGCTTGGCACTCACTCTGACACCAGGTCCTGCCCACTGTGCTGTGGAAGCAGCTCCTGCTCAGAGCTGGTCTGGCCCAGCTGCAGACCCATGCCCTGCTCTGGGCACAGAAGTCTTGGGGTGCACATGTTCCCCAGACCCCCCACTGCATTGCCTTCATCCCCCCTGGCCCACCTATGCATCACATGTGTCCACACCCCCTCATTCCCCACACACCCACTCCCTTCCTCATGCACTGGAGGGCAGGGGTGGGGGGCAACAGGTAGGAGTAAGGGGCACCAGCAGGGCTGAGGGTTGTCACAGGAGTGAGGGGCAATGGCATATCAGAGCTGCGCAAGTGCCACAAAGTGTGTGGGGGGGGGGTGAGCAGCCACAGCTGGACCCATAGCCTGGTGAGTGAAAGGGACAGTGGGAGCTCTGGTTTCCCATGATAAAAAGGTGATATCAAATGCCAAAATATATAGGTATTTAGAATTTAATGTTATTATAAATAATAACAAATAATGTTATAAATAATAACATTAAATTCTAAATACCTATATACTTTGGCGCTGGTAGGTTTCCAAGTTGCTTTAAATGCAGATATGGGGAGTTTTAATCCAAGAATTTGGGCTTTTTAAGCAGAGAAAACCTGAATCCCTGCTTATCAAAGAGCTCCACAAAAAAGATGCGATTCTTCTGACTGTCTCTAGTAAGGAAGAGGGGAGGGCAGCCCGTGTTCAGGCTGACGAGGCTAACTGCCTCTCTCTGTAGTAAGGAAAGAGAAGGGATCTTATGAAGATCATATTAGAAGCCTCCTGACTGGCACAGGGAAACTCTCCTGGGGCGTTAAATGGCTTTCATCTACTCATCTCTCCTCCCCCCTACAAGAGATCAAATCCCCATACTGCAAGCAAGTTCAGGGAAGCAGGGGGGGATTAAAAAACAGTCTGAGAAATGCAAGGATGACCCACCTTCTCCTGTGTCCAGTCCTTTGTGGCTTCCCTCCCATCCACTAGCTGAGAGAGAGTGACTGCTGTCAGGCAGAGTGCCCAGGCCTGGCAGAAGGATGCTGCTGCCTGGGTCTTACCTCTGCTTCCCCCTGCCATCCCTCTTCTGCAGTTACCACCGCTGTTCCTCCTGCTCATGTGTCAAGAGCTGGGTCAGCTCCTCCTGCAGGCCACCCCTTTCCCTCCCCTCTGCTTTCTATAAGTGTCTGGGGGTGGGAAGGGGAGATCCGGGGTCTGTGCTGAGGGAGGAGGAAAAGGAGCAGTGCTGAGAGGGGAGGGAGACTTTCCAGTGTGCTACTACGGGAGCAGGCATTTGGCTCTCTCTATGTGATTCATTCAGCAATATCTACTATTAACCACCCCTTCTCGATGCAGTTCCCCTGTGAAATGAGCCTTGTCCCTAGCACCACGTCAGCATCATCAGGAAAGCTGCATGTGACTAATCCCCAAGCCCTCAGGCAGTAATTAGTGTGGGATGGTCTCTCCCTCTCTCCCAATTCTGCCCTCCCTCATTTCCTCCTTTCTTTCTCCAGTGTTGCAATGAGCCTCCATGGGGGAAGGGATATGTTTCTCACTGGCAACAGTGACAAGATTTGCAGTTTGTATTTTTTACTATTCTTTTTGATGACCGATGAGGATCATAAAACGTTTTTTGTTTTTGCATACAGGCTAAATGAATTCAAATGGGCTGAGAGCTCAGCGCCCTTTGACTTCCATATGTCTGAACATCAGGACCCTTATTTTCAGGCTACTTACTTCAATAAGCCCAGCTGTAGGCCCCTATTACTCACAATTGTAGGACATCATTAGCTAATTACGATTATTGTTTAAGGAATAATTGTTTGTAAAGTGTCTTGAAATTGCTTAAATGTATGTAATTGCAAAACATTATTGTCATGAATTATTATTTTGCTAGGGTTTTGAGGTACCCATTACTCACCTTACTCTGGAGGTTGCAAGATCATGGTGTTTTATAGGAGCTACCCCATGAGCTACCCTGCCAGCCTACCATGCTGCCTCAGGCCTTCCAATCAGATGCAGTTTACACTCATACCCAGGAACGAAAGCTAGCCTCCAATGCCTTATGGGTATTCTTTGGTTGGTGTAAGGCTAAGGGACCTCACCCTGACAAAAGTATTCCCTCACTGAAGCATTAGGCAGTCAACAGCAGGTCTAATCTGTTGCTCTTTGGCAGAAGCTACAACCATCAAAGCACTGAACATCTGGACTTGGTCTAGCCTTTGTACTCTGTCTCAGTGGTATGAAGGGGAGGATGGTAGATTTAGGACAGCCTCCATTCCTCCATACTCCTGCCTAAGTGCATGCACTGAAGATCTTGATATGATGATCACATGACTTCATAAAGGGCATAAGGAACCTGAGGCAGCTACCAAGGCATCCATACAGCCCTGTTCAGGACTGGTCTGCTTGCCTCTCTTGAGGAAGGTCCTTCAAAAAGTGGGCCAAAAAGCCATGCCCCAACTCAATCTATCGTGGACAAAATTAACTACTTTGCAGTCTATGCATAATATTGGGTAGTGCATGCATAGACTTGCAGTCATCTGCACATGTACATGTGACCACCTTCCTTTAATTTTGCAGTGATACTAGCAAAAGCTATATACATTTTTATAGGATTTTTATTAATGCTAAGGTACAAAGTCAGTTGACAACCTGGGCTATCATTGTCTCTCATTGCATTTGAGACTAAGCACCCATCCTGCTGGCTTGGATCAGAGAGATTTGTTTTAAAGTCTTGACTTATCATACACCTCCCTTTGTACTCAGTGAACATGGCTCTACTATCCCATTCTGATGCCAAGGACCACTCTGTTGAGATGCTGTCAGAGTTTGCTAGTGCCCATGCAACACCCCACTCAGCTGCCTACACTGTTTCCTGCTAAAGAACTAGTATATGTGACACAGGCATAGCATGTCTCAGTCAAGTGCTCCTCAGTCCTGTAGTGCAGTGCTTAGACATGCCTACAGGCTACCCAGTACTACCCAAACTAAGAAGAATTCCAGAAAATGGCATAAAAAGGTTGCAAATGGGTAAAATAGACATCCTTCTCTCACCCCCTCAAATACAGAGCTTCCCCATCCCAGAAATCAACCCTTCAAATATGTTCAGGTGGTACACAAGGCTGAAGACAAAAGAATCACAGGAACCTAAAATCTGGGCAAAGCCCTTGCATTGTTCCTAGAATAACTGGTTAATTATAAATTATAATTAAAAGTTATAATTGATACTTGCACAGGAAATTACTTTTGGCTTAAAACCAGTGGTACTAAATGATATTTAAATAGAGAGGTAGCATGAAGAAGCAAATGGAACAAAGATCAACAGTTTCAGTTCCCATTTATCCATCTGAGTTCTGTTAGCATTTAAAAAAAGGAAAACGCTAACTAGTGTTTAAATATCAAACACTGTGGTAGATTCAAAGTTGCTGTACAGGTAAGCATTTGGGTCACAAAAGCCACTTTCCTAATATTAAAAACTGTCCCATGCACTTCAGACCACTTTAGAGGTTTTGGAAACAGGAAATCTGACTGTTGGACAAATTTAAGTGGGAACTCATAATATAGATTCAGGGGGCAGTGGGGTTCTCCCTAAGGGATATTTTGGAAGACATTTCTGAAAACATTTCTTGTAACAGCCAAGGCTTTGGATGAATATTTTTAAATTAAAACTGATACTTTGACATCCTGTTTGGGAAAAATATAAGGTCTTTTATCTCAGCCTGAAGATAGCAGGAAGTTAACTGCTTTAGTGCAGCTTTTGCTATGTATCAAAAACAAAACTTCAAAGCAGCTTGTTAGAAACACCTGTTTCAGTACCTTCATTCTTTGTGTGGATCTGTTTTCTTTCTCAGGTGGAGTTGCTATATTATGCCTCAGATCAGCAAAACACTTATGTATTGCTTAAGTCATCCAGCAAAACAGTTAAGAACACATTCAATATCAAGCGAGAAGTCCCCATTAGGTTCATCAGGACTTAATCACATAGTCACTTAATACTAAATGCTTAGGAGCCTTCATGAGACTTCCTAGGAACAGTCCTTGTTGATGATATGAGGAGGACTGGGAAAATCACCTTTACCAGCAAGAGAACTTTAAAATTATTTAAAAAATAATAACACGCGGTTCAACAATAACAAGACAATGCAAAGAAGAGAAGATTTAAAATATTACAATTCCTAGTGATTTCTGAAGAGAAACTTTGTTCTACTTTGGACTATCAAATTA
Organism: Caiman crocodilus; assembly: GCA_030014935.1. Taxonomy (NCBI): domain Eukaryota; kingdom Metazoa; phylum Chordata; order Crocodylia; family Alligatoridae; genus Caiman; species Caiman crocodilus. The sequence continues at coordinate 43,244,660 of JAGPOW010003648.1, forward strand.
ACAAGATGTCAATACCCTCTTTGAATTGTAATTATTATTTTTATTGTGTTTTAGACCTTCTAAAATAGCATACTTTTTATAATTAATAAAAATATTTTAAATATTTTTTAAAACATAGATGTCTTCTAATGGCCAGAATGTATGTACAAACAGTTTATTTCAAGAAAAATGGCAAGTGAATTATCTGCAAAAATTGATTCTACAGGGCTTTTTATGAGAATCCCTTGTCTTTACACCAGGCACCATAATAGTGCCATCTGGTGGACTCAGACTGGGACATTATCCAGATAAAATATTTGTGGAGTTCACTGTGCATGACTTGTACTCTCAATTTGACTACATCATATGAGTGTCTTAGCCAAAACCAGATTCTTTCTCATTATTCTCTGAATATCCTGTTGTTCTAAACTCTGAAAAAGCACACATCAAAAGCTGTTGATTTAATGTGGAGTCTGATTTTCAGAAGGATAGAGCTTCCCCTCTAAATGTAACTGGAGCTTTTGATGCTCAGCTCTTCAAATAGACCCTAGGAGGGAAGGCAATATGGTTTTCACATTTATTTAAATCCCCCCATAAGCCATTTGAGATATATTTGTAGCAGAACTGTACACATATATAACTGTTCTTGGCCAAATTGCTTTGACATAGATGCACTCTTTATATGTATACTTAACCAAAGAACCACTGAAGTAATTTGTAATATCTCTGTTAATTTAAGTGGGTATTGGAACTAACCCTTTTTAATTAATATAATGAATGTTTGTGGTGACATAATTCAGGGCCTTGGTTTCCTTATATTGCCTCCAAATATAATTGTTGGCATATTAATAATATTGCATAATTTAATCCTTGAACCCTTACTTAAATATGTAGGGCCTTACTAGGTTTAATGTCATGTTAATTTTGTAACTAGGGCAACAGGACTACATAATTGGAATGGGAGTACTAACCTGAGCCAAAACTACTCACATCAGGTGGGTCACAGGATTGGACCTTTATGTTTCTACAGCTGTGGGTGGTTGTACTCCAAAAGATCAAACACTTCTGTGGGGTAATGTCACTGTTTTCAGTGGGTATATACAAGGCATGAATTTGACCCATACATTTATTTGACTTTTTAAACAGTGAACTTTACTTTCCACTCTCCCATGGTAGGTTTCTTTTTCAATTACAAGGTTTAACTTTGTAGAGAAGCGCGTCAGCCCCATAGAAAGACAGAAGATGGAGATAATTCAGACATGCACCCAAATTTCAGGATTTTATCCAAACCAAGTCTGAACTCCAGACCTCTGAGGTTACATAACAACAAGAACAGAAAAATATTAGAAGATATGACCTGCCGAGAAGGCAAAAAATAATCATGAATTTTGCCTGTGTAGATATCAGTTTCTATCTTAGGGCCTGAACTAGTATTCCTTGCAAAGCCCAAATTCCTGTTCACTGAAAGGGGAGTATTGACTGGGTCAGGTATGCATGATTGGCACAGTGAGCAATAACCACATCTGTACATTCTACAAATAAAGGCAGAAGTCAACTCCCTTGGGACCTTACCCTATTTGTAAATAATTTAGATGCTACAAGAATTCTGTAAACACCGAAGTGCTAAAGTGAAAAGGAATAGATTTGTTTTCCCTCTATAATTGCAACATACCTCTATGTCAACTGAGTTCAAAACTCTATGTAAATTTTCTGTTATTAAACAGTTACTAAAAAGTGATATCTGTCTACCTAAAATGATATTACATGTAGAATACAAGACATTTTACCAATAAAAATTAGCAAAGAGCTAGTTAACCTGTTTCCAGACAGAGTGCTAGAATTACCATTAGCTTAGCCAGTGGGTCATACAGAGATAAAACTGTAGGTTGAGAAATCAGGTGGTTTTAGTAGCAAAATATCTGGGTTGTGAAGACTGTCTCAGAAGTCCAAATATATATAAACCCAGACATTTCACATCTATACAAACATACAAATACATATGCATACATACATATAAATAATATATGCACATATACATATATATATATTTTTGTGTATGCATAATGTATCTGAAGATCTATAGATAGATAGATCTACCCACACACAGGTCAGAGAGAAAGAGATGAGTATTAAATCACATATAAATGTCTGAAATCCACAATAAATTGTAATATTATAAAAGCATAAGTCTGTCTGTCTGTCTTCCTGTCTGTCCATCTGTAACACTTTATTTGCACTCTGATTGACTGACAGAAACAGCCAGTCACAGTTCTCCAAGTGTGGGGGAGCACTGCCATGATTCCTAAGCTGCTGGCCTCAGCTCCCCCACCCTGCTCGCCGCAAGGGGCAGCAGCATAAGGTGTTAGGTGGTGGCACTCCTTCCCAGCCCTCTCTCCTCCCCACCCCCTGTCATTCTCGATGGGCAATTGGCTAGTGTTAAATAATTACAGATTGCTCTAACTATGAAAACAATAAATTAGGCCACCTATACTGTCAATTAATGTAGATGATCCAGACATGAATGCTTATGTTGTAGCAATGTTATATATTGTAATCGTATAAAGTAAGGTCTACATTTGTACAGCCATATGTGTTGCTATATATAGATGTTGAAGTGAAAAGCTGAATTTAGATTTGTTTTACTTATAAATCTGAAAGTATGAACAAAACATTTTGGGTTCTTCAGCAACAGTTGCTCAACACTGAAGGTAGCTTTGAATGTGCTTAATTGAATGTGCTGATGCTATTTTACATGCTACAATAACTAGAGTTTAACTAATCCATTGATCTTAATTTATGAAAAAGCAACCATTATGGCTTATGGCAGCAAATAAAACAGCATCAACCCTATTGGATGATGTAGGGCTGAGCTTCTTTACAAAGAAGCTTAATTGCTGACCAGTGACTGTGGTAATACCTAATAACCATCTGTTATTGTCCAGAAGTCACTGTTTTTGGGTTGCTGCTCATTATGTGAAAAGTCTGCTGAACTTAAAACTGTAGAGTATGAATCCTTGCTGTGCCAAAGAGCAGAAATCATGCTAATGAAGGTAATCTCTGTGTTTATAATGTTTTTGTGTGGGTGTCCCACTTTATGGGGAAAAAAGAAACAAAGGTTGCTCAGAATTACCTTGACTAGCACTTTGGCAACAACATAATCTATTCGTAGAATATCCTGCACTACAACATCCCAGGGTGTTTCAGCATTCAAAAGCAGTTAAAAGCAGAAGCAAACATTAACTTCTGCAATCTTAGTTTAAAACAATTGCCGATTTCAACAGGAAGCTCCAGGCTAATTATGATCAAATAACCTGGCTCCAGCCAGATTATGGGAGTACAGTCCTCTCAACTATACTGTTTAAGGACCTGATCCAAAGCCCATTAAAATCACTAGAAAAATCCTCCCAATTGGCTTTAACTGGCTTTGGGTTAAAAGTGGCCACTTATTTTTAGATATTTAGATACTTACTTTGTTCATATTGGGCACCCAAAAACAGATGCGATAAAAAATTATGGCTGCTTTTGAAAATTTGCATGTAAGGTTCTGATTCAACAAAAACTGATAGATATTTTTTACTTTATACATGAAGAATTATCTAATTAAATCATTGAGTCTACTAATAGAATGTAAATGTTAAGCACATGATAAATCTGGGGACTTCCAGAGCAGGTCTATGCTGTGATGGCAGTTTGCTTCAGCTGGGGCTACTCTTGGGACCTAAGTTTCCAATCCACTTGACAGTGGCAGCAGAGAATTGGCCTGAAGTCACCTCACTGATACATTGCCTGGTTTGGAGAATGTTGGCAAGGGCAGGCAGGTTGAACTTGCTAGGGGCCGTCTTGCCACCTTTGTGTAAATGTACACCATCAAACCTGCTATATTTTTTTGCATACCCCATGCGCCCGAATAAGATACATAATTTACTTCAGAAGGCAGATTGACAAAAAAAAAAAGATTTTTTTATAGATTGTAAGGCTAGAAGGGACCCTGGAAGATCATCAGGTCCAGCCCTCTGCACCAAACAGGAAAGATAACTGGGGGTCAGGTGATTTCCAAGGTCCTGGCTGAATCCTGGCTGCAAGGAATACTGACCAAATGATAGCAGCTTTGAAAGGGTTAAAGCTAATTGTGATGCCTTGAGGTAGAGTGACAGCCTCCTGGCACCCATCAGAGCATCCCTGTGCAGCCGCTATAGCATTTCTATGCTTCAATTCTGGCACAGAAATCTGTTTCCCTTCTTAAGATGTTCACCCCAAATTTGGAGGGCTGATTTTTGGGAAAAAGGTGTGCAGGGGATGTTAGTGAATGTGGTGTCTTGAAGAACATGTTGGAACATTTAGACATTTTCACTGTATGAATCATGTCTTGAAGGGAGATTGTATCATGGACCACATTCCTTCTATACACAGCTCCATGCATTCTCTCCATGCATTATCATAAAACACCCCAGCCAACTAAACACAACAATTGCTTACATGATCGGTTAGTGTTTACTACACAACCATCTTTATGATTAATATGATTTAGTAACTGAAAACATGAACTAGCTATGTAACCAGCCAATTCACCAAGGAGAAGTTGTTGAGCAAGTGCTCTGTTGGTAAGTTTAGGAACCTCTGTTATATGGTATTTTGCTCCATATAATGTCCGTCCACCCTTGTGTTGAATAAGTGTGGTCCTGGCAAGTGTCTCAGGAGTCTGTGTCCTTCAGTTTATGAAGCAAAGATGGTCATGGAAGGAGTGGAAAAATGTCTAGAAGTCTTTGGAAGAATCTACTGAAGGGGAAGCTTAAGAGCTGAAATATTTGCATAATAATGTAATGAATCCTGGCAAAAAGGTGGAGCGAGTAGACTGTGGATACACAATGTGAAACCAGGTGTTGTATGAATAGCAGAAATTAAATATAATAATACTGTATTTACTTAACTAGAAGATGGCCCTGATTATAAGATGACACCACCCCAATAATTAGATTCTATATATGGAAAATTTATAAATTTGTTTTAATTTTCCAGTTATAGAATCTAATTTTTTGCATTTGCCTTAAATTTGTCTCCCTCCCAATGCCACAGCAAGGAAAGTAAATTGGGGGTAAGGTAGTCCCTTTGTCACTGCTTTTCTCCTAACTTTTTCCTTTGGGATCCTGTTTCCCCCTCCTTACTATCAGACCCTGCTCTCCCTCAGCACATAAAAGTGAGGAGCAAATTTGAAAACAATAACCTTGAAATTAAACACGGCTATAGTAATTTGAATATAGTACCCACACAATTCATCCAGGATTGATGATTATCATAATTTTTGTACACTGTTGTAAGTTTTAGCACAATACTCCATAACCACACTTTTGAGTAGCACTTTAGTATGATCTTACATGTAGTACCAACCATGCATAAATATTAGTCCAAAGTCAGGGACTTGTGATTTATTGCACAGTTCATTGGGCTGGGCCCATAGGCGACTGATAGAAGGGGCACAAAGGGACATATACTCATCCAGGCAGGGCCATCCTTGTTGCTGACACAGCTGGTGGCATCTACGGGTGCTTACCAGCCCCGTCCCTGCTGCTGATGCTGGTTTCTGCGGGTGCCCTTCAGACTCAGGAGGCACCAGTCACCCATGGCTGGGTCCCAGCAGAGTCAACAGTATTTCAAGCCATAGTGACCCCACAGCTCAGTGAAGAAGGTTTGTGGAGCAGTGGTTGGTAAACAACTAAAAGGGGAACATGCTGACCTAGCATAGATAGTAACAAAGGTCTTGGTGGTGAGAGAGGTACAACACACATGAAGCTTGATGAGCTCATCAAGGTGCCTAAGGAAGAGATGAGGGAAGAAGAAATGGTGGGATGTGTGTTTTGGGAGTGTACATATAAAAATGTGTTGTGGGAAAGGGACCACTGATTTTTGAGTGTCACCAAAATAAAACTGTTGTTAGCGCAGGAAATGGTACTATATGGGATCATGCCAAGAGGTCTGGAGGAAATGTTATTAAGGACTTTATTAGCATGGCTAGGAACAGACATTACACATAAACTGGTTCAAGTGATCAGAAACTGGTTTAAACCTGTAACAGCACAGATATTCAGTGTACATAAACCAGTTTGAAAATGGCTGAAACAGGTTTGAGATAAACCTGGTTGAATGTAGTATCAGACTTAGCTGATTTGGGTCAAACTGGTTTATGCAAAGTCTGTCCTAGACACCTTCCTGGTTTAAGTTAATCTAGACTTCTCCAGCATTCTGGCATGCTTTCTCGGCTGGGCTCTCTGCTCCATAGTAGAGCTGTGCCCCCCACCCCACTTTGCTTTCTGGCTGGAGCTCCAGCAGAGACTGCAGGAATCTACCTGGCTTCCCCCTGTTCCCGCCTCTCCCCTTCAGACTCAGGAGGCACCAGTCACCCATGGCTGGGTCCCAGCAGAGTCAACAGTATTTCAAGCTATAGTGACCCCACAGCTCAGTGAAGAAGGTTTGTGGAGCAGTGGTTGGTAAACAACTAAAAGGGGAACATGCTGACCTAGCATAGCTGTGCTGTGGCACAGCACAGACTTCTTCCTTGGAGAAGCTGTTTAAGAAGAGCTTGAACTAATGGAGGCTTTGTTTTCTGATGGAGTGATAAACACTGAGTAAGGGGTGTTAAACACTGTTATCAATTGCCAGTGTAAAAGGGAAGGAGGGCTGCTGTCATGCCCCTGACTTCTAGCTTGAGCCACTGCAGGCATGTGCCTGCATTTTTTAGATGTCTCTGCAGTTACAAACTGGCTGAGCCTAGCCAGTTTAGACTAACTTGCAAAGATTGAAGAAATTCAGTCTTAGGCTTTTTGAATATCTGTCCCTAGCCCATATGTTAAAACTAGTTTATGAAAAGTAAGAAACCTCTGTTTTTTTTTGGCTTTTACTGAAAGACAGTGCCTGAAGCTGGGGCTGCAGGAACTGAAATATTACATTGATTGGGACTAGGAAGAGATTGGAGAAGAAAAGGCAGAGAAGAAGTGGAGGGAAAAGGACTGGAAGCATTTGTTTCACTGTACCAACAGAGAGGACTGATTGGAGGGGTGGAGTGTTGTGGATGGTTAGCAAGTTAATAGTTTTTCTTGGGGTTCTGTATAAAGAAAAAGAGTTCTGTAAGAGGTTTCTTTGTTTCTGATGTATGTTGTTAATGTGTTTTATATATGTGTAATTGTATGGTTTTGGATATGTAGTTGTTTTTGAAATATGAAGTTTTAGTAAAACAAGGATACTCAATGTGTGAAGCTTTGTACATGTAGGGTAATGCGTGTTTTTAATAAAATTTGCAAAAAGAAAAAGAAAAAAGAAGTTCACTGACCTATCCTTGTGGTAGGTTCCTATCAATTTTGTGGGAATAGGGGCTGCTTTTGCACTTTTCCCTTAGCTGCTTCTCAGCCTTTTAGCTAGGAGACAGCTAGACTAGGGGGCATCTGAGCACCAAGGCATCCAGACCTGGGGCTTGCATGTAGGATGTCACCAACAAAAATAAAAAAGTATGATCGCCATGTGTTTTATAATCAAGCTCAGTTTTGGCTGCATTGAATCAACTTCATAGTTGCTTTCCATGTCTGAGCACATGTTGCTTTTGGCAGCAGTTTAATAACAGCCAATGCATTTAGTGAGAGTTCCTTGTAGAAGATTATAAGAATGAGGGTCTTTTTTCTCACGTCAACTAACTGGGGAGAAAAAACTTATCTTGTATTTGAGTACACATAGTAATTATGAATATAAGGCAGATATTGCAGGGGTATGCATTATTCAGGAAAGAGAGAAATAAAAGTAAAGGTGGTGGGGTTATAGTCTTCATTAATAATGTGTTAGACTAGGGTTCACTGACATTTAAAAATTGTGGACCACTGCTTGATCTGCCTTTGACTGCTCCTGCCATTTGTCTGTACAGCACTCCAGCCCTCCCTGCTGTGGCTACTCCCTCACCTCCCCTACTGCAGCTTCCACCTACCATTGCTACCAGTTGCCATCAGCATGTGTCACCAGTGGTGATAGGTAGCCCTGAATGCAGTGGCAAGGGTAAGTGCAGGCTGCAGCTGTGGGATGTGAGATCAGCCCTCACCACAGGGTAAGGAGGGATGCACTGCCGTTCAGGAGCCTGGTGACATGCAGCACAGACCAGGGTGGAGAAAGTGCCCTTGCCACTGTGCGCCACTGATTGCCACTACCAACACAAACCTACTAGAATTTCTTGGGTGTGTCAATAAGCAGGTGGATTGGGGTGATCCAGTTGAAGTAGTTTATCAGACTTCCAAAAACCCTTTGGCAAAGCCTCCCATCAAAGGCTCTTAATAAAGTTAGGTAGTCATGGGAAGGTCCATTTGTGGATTAGCAATTGGCTTAAGGATAGAACAGAGCAACTACGAATGGTATCTGGGATGGAAAGAGATCCCAGGGATCTGTGTTGTTACACATTTTCAAGCCCTAACTTAGTATCTGATTGGCTCTTTTTAGAGCTGGGCTAGTCATTTTTATTGTATGAGAATAGTGTTGCACATGTGTCTCAGCTACATCTAATCAACTGCATATGTAAGGTGTAGCAGGGCCCTTCAGCAGCCTTGTGAATATCTGGCCAGCTTCTAGAGGAAGATACCTCATTTTGGGCCCTGCTCCACTTCAAATTAAAGCTGGATAGAAACCAGCCATAGAATTGCTACATTCCCAAGCACTAACTTGATAACTGGTTGGCTTTTTTTTATACTGGGAGAACCATTTATATGGCATGATAATAAGCCTTTGCACCTGTGGCTGGTTGAAATTTTTTGCATGATTCACCTTTGAATGGTGTAACATGTCAGGGATAGTTGGACTGCTTTAGGATACAAAACCCCTGCGGGGCAACCCTGCACTGACCACCACAGCCTGCTATAGCTGTGCCCTCAGGGTGGGTACAGAGCACTGCGAGGGCTCCTGGGGCTGTCATAGAGGACGTTCCCGTTTTCTGCTACTTTTCCCTCTACTGGTACAAAACTGGATACCTTCATGGCCTCTGTTTTTCTCTTCAAGAAAAAAAAAAGAGAGGACATAAAGGTGTCTGTTTTTGTATAATAGAGGACAACCGGACTGTCCTCTATGATGGACACCCTAGGAGGTAGAGAGACAGGAGACAGAGGCCGGAGGGTTTAAGATTGCACCAGTCAGAGCAAAGGCGGGCCGCTCAGGAAAACGCTGGGCGGGGGAGGAGGGCAGCAGGGCCAAGGGTAGGTACAAGACGCCCAAACACCCGCCAGCACAGAGCTCGACCGAGCGCATTGCAAGCCCCGCCCCCTCAAACCCCGCCCCTTCTGCCCCGTTAGCAGGTCGAGGCTGCAACCGCCACCACCTAACGGAAACTCCCGCGGGCGCCTGCGCATGCGCCGCACCACCTCCCCGCCTGTTGCCCCGCGCGGTGCTTCGCGGGACTTGTAGTCTCCCGTGCCTCGCAGGGCTGTGCGCGGGAGACCCAGCGGAACTGCGGCTCCCGGCATGCCTCTGCACCCCCCCCCGCCCCTGTTTCCCTGTGCCCCCCCACCTCCCCAGTATCCCGCCCTCATTGCCGGGCGGCGCTGCGCTGGGGAGGGTGGGTGTGCGCGGGCAGCCGCGGGCTGTGCCGAGCCGGAGATGTGCGTGAAGCGGCTCCGCGCCGCCGACCTCGCTCCGTCCAGCAGGTGGGTGCGCGGGGGGCGCGTGGCCGGGGGTGGGGTAGTGTGCAGCCGAGCCCACATCATCTCCGGCCGTTGCGGCCCGCGCCCGGGGGGGGGGGGGAAGGGTTCCCCGTTGCCCTGTGGTGATGCCTCCGCCCCCCCCCGCCCTTTGTGACGTCGCTTAACGGTAATGAGTAGGTTCCCCACCCCCGGGAGGGTAGGTAGCTGCGAAGCGGGGAAGGGGTGGGGGAGTTTAATACTAGACACTGCATTTAGTGGGAGCCCCTTGCATAAGATGATAAGAACGAGGAGGGCTTTTTTTCTCATGCCAATAAGGGTGCGGGGGACGCACAGGACCTTGCTTTGTGTTTGAGTAAATACGGTAGTTATGAAGGTAAGGCATTTATTGCTCTTCAGGAAAGACAGAAATAAAAGTGAAGGTGTTGGGGGTAGGGAGAGGGCCATGCCGGGCCCTGGCTGCTAGCTTGTCTTGTTCACCTGCCCCATGTGGGTGGTGAAGGCCCTTGGCTCCTTGAGGCAAGGCAGTCACGCCCCACCAGTGTGGATCAGCTGGGCCCCCAGCCGCTTGCGGGCACAGCTGTGCTACGCACACGCCTGACTGAGCAGCTGCTGCCCGCTTGTGTTACCGATACCCTTGTTCTTCCTCTCATGTCCCAGCTGGGCTCGGGTGGGTGGCAAGAGCAGGGCGCTCTCTGAGGTGGGACCTGTCTCTGCCCCCCTGCATGTATTCTTGAGTACTCAAAGCATAATATTATAACTATTACACTGGAAGCTAGAGTAGTTGCTTGTTTGTTTGTGTTTTGCCTGGGAAAGAAAGGCCGCACCAAGCTCAGGCACCAATTTTGCAGTTGGCCACTTTGATCTGAGTTAGCCTTATTATTGCTGTTGTTGTTTCAGGATCAGGACCCATCTCTACCCCCCTCCGAGATTGCAACCCTTTGTATTTTTTTTTCAAGTGTAACCAATTTAGAACCAAAAAAAATGCTGAAACAGACATTTTAGTTGTGCAGTGGGCCAGTATTTGTTAGTTGGTTTAATTTGTTAAATTAAACCTGAAGGATTTGAATCCGGTTGATTCCTTCTGAAGTTAGTGCTGAAGAAACTGGGGGGTGGGTGGGTAGGGGTACATGTGTGTGAATTGTTAGAAGCAGTGAAATAGTGAAACACTGGCTGAGAGTCCTTCTTCTACATAAAATGTCACAAAAAATTACATAGTAGGGTTGGAGTGTTGTAGCTGAGATGGTGCAGGAAATTAGGGCTGGGGAAGGGACCTCAGGAGGTCATCTAGTTCAGCCCCTGCTTTGAGCAGGTCTGTCCCCAAATGCATCATCCCAGTTGAGGCTTTGTCTAGCTGGGGTTTAAAAAACCTCTGAGATTCCACCATTTCTGGGTAACCTGTTCCAGTGCTTTACTACCTGTCTGGTGGGAGAGTTTTTCCTAATAGCTGATCTAAGCTTCCCTTGCTACAGCTTGAGACCATTGTTTGAGATGGTAGTCAGGTGTCTGCTTGTGTATGGTTCTTTTCCATCCTAGAGGAAGGCCACTTTTATGCTCAAAAGCTTGTCTAACATCTGTCAAATATTCAGTTGGTTCATAAAAAAAAATTACCCCAAATCCTTTGCCTCAAAAAAGCAGGGTAGCTTGATTTGTTTTTGTTTCCTATGTTGGTCTGCTGTCCTTGAAAGAAAAGCATTGTAGATGGTGTCCTGCTACCTGAGTCACCTGGTCCATTTGTAGAAGTTTATTTTTTATGGAAATGAGTTATATGGGGCAAGGCAGAAGGATTTATTTGCTAGCATTTCTGTTACTGTTCCAGACTGGAGAAGATGTGTAGTTGAAACTTAAGTGGGAGCATATATTATGCTTTCCTAAATCCTGGGCACCTTTGTTAGATGCTGAGTGTCCTGGGGGAAGGAAGTGAGAACATTTCTGAAACATGAGCCCAATTTTATGAGATGTTCAACACAATTTTATGATCCTAAGCATCTCATCACATCATAGGAAAGTAGTGCTAGAAGGGACCTGGAGATGTTATCTAGTTCAGTGTTTCTCAACCAGTGGGACTCAAAGGTCAGGTAGGTGGAAGTTCAACTCATTGACCAATTGAAAAAAATCAGTTGTTTGCACTTCAAATAGATGAATCAACAGGTATCTTGAACAGTGCAATTTTGTGGGGTTTTGTTTTTATCATGGTGGAACCAGGGTTTTTTGACAAGATGGTTGGTGGGATGCAAGGTGCAAAGGGTTGAGAACCACTGATTTAGTCCAGTCCCCTGCTTAAGACAGAATCATCCTTGACTAAACTATCCCAGACAAGTGTCTGTTTAATCTGGTCTTGAAAACTTCCAAGGATGGAGATTGCACAACTCCCCTAGGTAGTCTCTTCAAATGCTTGACCACCCACATAGTCTGAAAGTTCCTTTTAATCTCCAATTTACATAACTGCTGGAGCTTGAGGGCATTGCCCTCAGTCCTATCCCCTGCAAGTACAGAGAAAAGCCCATGTTCATCCTGGCTGTAGTCGCCCTTCAGATATTTGAAAACTTTTATCAAATTCCCCTAAGTTTTCTCTTCTCCAGACTAAAGAACCCTAGTTCTTTTAGGCTTTCCTCATAAATTTTGTTTCCCAGGCTTCTAATCATTTTTGTAGGACTGTGCTATACTTTTCAAACTGTCCAAATCCTTTTTGAAGTGTGGGACCCAAAACTGGGCACAGTACTTCATGTAACCTGAACAGCCCTGAATAGAACAGAACCACTTCCCTTGATTTGCAAGTGACACTCCTGTTAATGCAACTTAGCATGCTGTTGGCCTGTTTGTTTTGCAAGAGCTCCCTGTTGGCTCGTATTCAGCTTTATGAGCTACTGTAACCCCCTGAGGCTCTTTTCTGCGGTATGGCAGCCTAGCCAGTCATTCCCTGGTCTGTATTTGTGCATGCAGTTATTCTGTCCTAAGTGGAGGACTTTGCACTTGCCCTTGTCACGCATTTTGTCTGATGGCCTGGAGAATGGTACACAGTCAATTAAGGCCTTTCTGGATCCTAGCTCATTTTTCAGGAGCATTTGCAACTCCACCCACTTCTTAGTATTTTAAACCTGTTTATAATAAAAATGTGGAAGGTTAGTTCCAGTTAAGAAATAAACATTTGAGTCACCTTGATTTTTATATATCTGACTAAAACTGCTCAGTACTATTAATGTAACAGCCAGTACAGATTCAGATGGCTTAAACTGGTATTCAGCATTCCTTCCTGCTTGAAAAACTGGTTTGGGCAGCAACATCTTGAAACAAAAATACAAGAGTCCCTGGTCACCAGAGCAGAGCAAAAATCCCAAATGCATCACAGAATAATAATAAAACAAAACATGGTAGGTTTATTATTTTTTAGGTAGGCTTGAGCATTAAAATCATGTATAGTGGGACTTCTAGCTCTTCTGAAAACGATATGTAAATGTATTCTGGGGATGTAATTAAGCTTTTCTAAGCGCTGTATGGAAGAATAAATGTTTCACAGTTTAATGTCGACTCGAATAAAAGTATTTGTTAAATTCCATGTTGCATGCACGTTGTGTGCACTTTTTTTGATGATGGGACTATGGTTTTTTTTCACTTAATTCATTTCCTTCCCTGCTCGCCACCTGTAGACTATATACCCATACAGCAGAGCTGTGGTCTACTCAAACAACCATAAAATGCTAAATATGGCAGCCATGTCAGGAAGCTGTAGACATCCTTAACCTGCTATATTGAGTGTCAGGGAACATTTTAAGCATCAGTTACTAACCAACAAAATGTATGTAAAAATTGATTAACTAGCTTTAAAACTCATGTGGTTATGCTGCCATTAAGCAGTGTTATGGAGCTATTTGACATAATGACTTCAATTTTTTCTTCTACAGGCAGAATAAGTTTCAAAATGCTGCAGATTTTCTGGGTGACCCAAGAGATTACATTTAATGTGTTTGTTTCTTTCATGAGAGCAAATGTTTTACGAAAATGAAAATTTGGAGACCAGTGAAGGTAACCTTTTAACTATGTCCTTACATGCCAGCAAACTTGGAAAACTTCAGAGAAAGGAATAGATCCACCTAAACCTTGATATAAACTTTACTGTTTGCTCAGGACATTGTCCACACTGTTTGGTCAAGGTTAAAAAGACATCATGGTGAAGATGAACCTGTGTTTGTTATTTAGTCTCTGGAGCTAAGTCACAGAAGGAATATATATTTTAAAAAAAGAGCTACTGCTGCTGCTTTTCATCTGGGATCAACATTTTTCAAAAGTAATGAAAAGAAAGATCCTTGTGCCCCTCTGAAGTGGGCAGTTGTGTGATTTAAGCCTTGCCCAACATTTGGATGTGGTGCTAAAGGCAAATCCGCATTTTTTGATCAGCTGGTTGAAACTTTGAGAAGAGGACTTTCATGTAAAATAACTTCCATCTGAAATACTGTTACTCATCAGCCAGCGTAAACGGAATGAAAGGGAAAATGAACATGACTTACAGGTCAGAGGCCTTCAAGTGAACTATAAAAAAGGGAACGTTAGACTTTTTAATTTTTCAGTTTAAACCAACAAACTGGTAGAATATTTTTCTTAAAATTTGACTACTAGGCAAATCTCTACAGATTTAAAGCAAGTCAGATGTCAGGAAACGACTCCTCTCCTCCATCCTTACAGAAGTTTTCCCCACCTGCATCTCATGCTGCTGCATTGCCAACGCCTTCTTTATCTTCAAGTCCCCAGTCTGGACTCTCCAGCCGACTGTCCAATGGCAGCCTCAGTACACAGAGCCTCACTAACTCCAGAGGCTCTATGCATGGGATCTCATTCCTGCTGCAGATCGGTCTTACTCGAGAAACTGTCACCATTGAAACTCAGGACCTGTCCCTTTCTGCTGTCAAAGACCTTGTGTGTTCTATAGTTTACCAGAAGGTATAGTATGGAATCATACAATGCTCTTACTGATAACTTTACATTGTTAATGTATTCATAAGAATGTTGGTGTAATTTAGGCATCCCAGGAGGCTAGGTACGGAGGCAAGGCAGTGTTAGACTTGTACAAAGGTTGGTCTCTACTTAGTTCTTGAAGATGTTTGAATTTAAGGAAGTAGTCTGTTCCTTTAGGTCTGGCTTGTCAAATTTTAGCAATAGAAGGTGTGCTAATAAGCTTGGAATCTTCATGAAATAATTAATTTTCATAATAATAATATGGAAAGTGTTTTTTCCTCCCATCTTGTGATTGCAGTTAGTGTTGTTGTATTTTTAACATTTTCCTTTGGTACTTCTTGCTGCTGTGGATACAAGTTGAAGGAAATGCTGTTCAGTAATGTCCTTGGAATAATATGGTAATTTTCAAATCATAATCTGTGAAGCAGTGGCAAGACGCAGCATTTTCGAGTGGTCTTAGAAAACTGAAAGGTAATGTAATACTGGTTGTTCTTATATTTATCTCTTAAAATATTATTTAAAAAAACAGCTAATGCTGTATTTACTTTTACTTAGCTAATACTTTTCTAACAGCACTTTTACATGTAAACAATTGCTCCAGTTGTCAAAGGGAAGTAGTAAGCTGTTGAATGGAAAGGAAAGTATCAACAAGACAGTTTTTTTTAGTAAGACATTGTTCACACTGAAAAAAATTTGAGAACCTTAGTGTAATGCTTAAATGCACTTTGGTTTAACCATCTCAAAGCCCTGACTTAACAAGATGTGCATTATTTCCTTTCTGTTTTTGTTTGTCAGTTGTTCTTTACTTAAAGGTTATGTGCTGTTAACCAGATTAGAAGTTAGTTCACAGTATGTTTCAAGCAAATAGAGTTCTTAAACTAGACACCTGTATATAAATGAAAACACCATGAGACGAGAGAGACAACAGGATTGTGGGCTAAGTTGCTTCTCTCAGCTGTATTCATATGGTTCAGAATAAGGCTTATCAAACCTAGGATGCAGAATCCATTTGAGAAGGTAGAGGTAAACACACAAACACAAATATCTATGTACTCTTGTGTTCCTTAGATCTTTAGAATTTTGTTGTATATTTTTCCTATGTCTTATATTGCATTAGAAATAATATGGTAAGAACCTATTTTTGTGGTAGTTACTTGAATTACCAAAATATTTCAGTTGTCTTGTTTTGGCTTTGACCTAGGTAATTTTAGTGACATAAATATTTGGCTAATTATTTTACACTATTTAGAGTCCTTTCTGCCTGTTTTATTATTCCCTTCTCTTTGCATCTATATGTTTTCTTTGTTTCTGCCCGTCTTACGTTTGTCTTACCTCTCTTTCTGTTCAGTTTCTCTCTCTCTGTCGTTTCCTTTCTGTCAGGCTGCTTCAGCTATAGTTGGTGCACAGCTCAAGTTTGGGGGCATATTGCACATGGAGTCCATGTATTATAAACTTTACCCGTATTTCAAGATCTTTTTTGGTTTTCAGCAGACTTCAGTTGAGCTTTATGCTAACTGTTGTGGCTCATACCAGTAGAAGCAGCTGCTTAGTGAGAACATGTTTTATGCAGGCAGCAAACACTGATCAGGAAATGAGGGGGAGGGGATGTGCTTATGTATGGTGGATTCTTCTTTCATAAGTACTTTTGCAGTAACTGTGGACGTGTCATTATTATCCCCTCTGCAAGTTGACAGCATCACAATGTGTCTGTAGATCCAACAATAGTCATAATTATACCCATAAATATATCTTCATATTAATATAGAACTCTTATGGTTTTCTTAGAAAAACTGTCCTGCATATAGTGATTTGTTTCCCCAGTTAATATCACTGATATTTGTGGGAATTAAAATTCTGTAATGTTCAAGCCTCTCCTACCTGTGGCAGTTTACAGCTGTTTTATTCTGTCTCATGTCTTCATCTGTTAACTTTTCCTAGCTTTAGGGCGATATACAGTTTGATCTTGTGTATGTTCTGGAAATATGTAATAATAAATATGTAAAATTTTAGAATTTGCTTTTTAAAATATATTTGTTGCCTCCTTAAAAGCCTTGGTTTATTTCTAATTCTTATTTTAACTGTTTTTTTTTTAATTCTGGGAGTGCCAAAAGCAAAAGGCAACATTAATTTCTGTATTTTTCATTGCTGCAAGGACATATTTTCGTAGCATTTTTTGTGAAGCTGGGATTAGGGGCAGCTGCACTGGATGCCAGCCTTCTCCAGCCTCAGTCACTTTTGAATTCAAAGCTGAATTGCCTGCCTGTCTCCTTTAGGAGCCTCAGTTTGGAACCTCATTGAGGGCAGGTTCAGACTATCAAAAAATGTTGGTATGGGGTTCCAGCTGTCCAACAGAAGGCTGGAGCATAGTTCTTTTTCCCAGTCATAATCTAGTTACACTGGGGTAGGATGTCCTCAAAAGTCCTTCTAAATGCCTGGCCTTTGCCTGTCTTAAAACGCTTATCTTCAGGCATGTCTTAACTTCTTTTGTAAGAATCCAGTTAAAATTATACTTCCATCAGAAAATATTGTATATATTGCTGTTGCAAGCAATTGCTAAAAGAAGCAATAACTGAAAGAGATTTATTTTACTTCCTTCTATTCACTCACTTTGTTCATTTGACAGCATTTTATATATAGTCTTTTTGTTGATGGTACTTGAACTTTGTATCTTATGTGCACTGCTTCTAGGGGACAGAAGTTATCCAAGTCTTGAAAAAGGGCACTGAATAATATCAGTGACAGAACTGAAAATGGAGGAACAGAAGGCATGTATTTTTCATTGAAAAGGAGTGAAGATGAGTGAGCCAAATAAGTTCTCAGGGAATACTGTTTAGAGTAGTGCTTCTCAACCTTTTTTGTACCAGGACCCATTTGTAAACATCAGTGCCTAATCCTGACCCTGTGCCCCTCATTCCTGACCTGCTGCCCCCTATGTGGGGGCAAAAGGTGTATGTGGGGCATAGGGGTCTCCAAGCAGCCCCTTTCAGGCTGGACCTCTGCCAGCTTGTAAGGGAAAAAGCCATGGTTTCCCATGTTTCTCATCATTAAAGCAGAATCCATTTTTAAAGTTTGTTTGCAACCCTTTCATATATTCTTGCAATCCACTTTTAGGTTGTGACCCATGCGTTGAGAAACATTGGTTTAGAGGGTATTCTGTATCTGAATGGGAAGGAATTCTTCCACTCTTTTCAGCCCTGGTGAGTCTTTTTACCTGGAGTACTGTGAGCAGTTATCATGGCGTGGTTACAACCAACCAACCAACCAATATGAACCTGAATTTTTAAAGAAAAGAGCATCTCACCCTGTGATAAGATTAGGAACCTTCTGTAATAGATGGTCATATTTAATCTGCCATTCGCTTCAACTGCTGTCTCTTCCCATGCACATTCTCTTACATAAGAAATCTAATGAAATGTAGGACTGTACAGTACAGTATTCTAGTGAAACCTGCTGTAATGCTTCTTGTGAGGTGAGGTGAGGTGAGGTGTTCAGCTAAATTGTTGGTGCTGTTGGTATCTCTTGTTTATTTATAAACAGCTCTGAGACCTCTGCCTCCACTGTAGCTAGAAGAAACCAACTAAATTCTTTTTTTGCACTTTTATCTCAATAACAATAATATGGGGCAGGAACTCTTCTTGCCTTCCTGTCTTTCTCAAACATCTAATTTACTCTCATTTCTTGTTCTGAAGCTTCTCCTCTACTTTCTACCTCCATGCTTACTGCCTGTACCCTATTGCTTCTGCTCTTTTTTTCTGGCCTTATTCTGTTCAGACCCTCTCTTATCTTTCTCTGCTTTCTTTTGTTGGCTCACTTTCTTTTGCTCTGAAGCATATTTTCCCTAACTTTGTATATATGCATGGATATGTGTTTTTTGTTTCTCATTTTCCTTTCTAAGTACTGCCTTCCTTTTGTTTCCAAAATTCAAAGTATGCAGTTCACTCATTGTTCAGTTCTGTTTCTTGTTTTCTTGTCCTTCCAAGCTGATTTTCTTCCCTCCATTTTGTTGAAATGGTTCTAACTGACAATGGTCACCATTTAGCAAAACCAAAAGTAAGCTGCTTAGTTGAACTGATCACTCATTTTCTCTTTTTTGGTTTGTTTCATTCTTTGCTTTGCTGAACCTCCTGTCTTTTGAGAGATTATTTTTCTCAGTCTCATCCCTCCTCGTTGTCTTTTTTTTTCTTCTTATCTATTTCCACTTGTTCAACTCTACCTTCATATTTATTCCCAAATCTATCTCTTTGCACTATTCAGTCTCGTATCTCTTGCTCTGTCCAGTGGATTCTAGCAACGTTTTAATGATGGAACCTTCAGGGCAAGTTCCTTCTAATTTCAAGTCTGTTTAACAACTTTTCTGTCTTTGAGGCTCAGAACCCATATTTTCTTCCATATTTAGTCTCTTGTTATCTCATTGTTTCTCATCTGTAATATCCTCAAAAACTAGACTAGCTTTTTCTCTGCGTTGCTGAATCCCTGGTTCTCTTAACCTTGATTAATGAAATCTTCCATGGTTTGGCATCTCTTCTCTCCTTTTCACAATGGAGGCTTCTTGAATATTCTGAAGTAAAATTCTCTCTCTCCACTCCATGCCTGTCAGCCCCAATTTCAGTTGCAGTCTTTCCCAAGCATCAGATTAAAAATGTGCATTTTATGTCTTCATTTTTGTTTCCAGTACCTTGTATTCTTCAACCTTTCACCTAATTGCTACCTTGGTCAGGTCTGTCCATACTTGACTTTGTGTGATCATTCAACTATTACCCAGCCCAGTTTTTCTGTTCTCATCTGCCAAGAATTCTCTTGTTTACTTGAAATCTCTTTATAGCCATCTCCTCCTCACACAGTCCTTTATATACCTACTAATAGCCATTTATCTTGCCCACTGTTCCCTGAACCATTATCCACTGCTTTGTCTCGTCTGCCCTTAGGCCTTAATACACTGTGTCTGTGTGGGACCATGGCCTTAAATTGTAAGCTCTTGACATGGAAAGGAGAATTCATCTTGAAATCTAAACTTTTTCTAAAAGAGAAATTTGATTCTGATACTATATATTTTAGTTTTTAATTTTTTTTCTATTTCATATTCGTGTTAATACATTCATAAAGGAACAAAGACTGACACAAGTAACAGAACTATTTGACAGCACTTTCATGTGTTGACTTCCCATAAATTGATGTACAAACTCTTATCTTTGTTATCTTGGGTTAATTTTGGATACTACTTGTAACTACAGTGGGTAAAAATGAGGCAGAATATAGGATTTAATTTGAATGGTCAGTGTGTCACTTGGGGATACAGCCAAGCTCTAGCACAAACCTGTTTTTTTTATCCTTATGTAATGTACTCGCTAGCAAAAAATGAACATGAAAATTGGCCTGTTTCCAAATGTGTGGAAAAAGTGGGGTGTTTGTGGGTTTTGTTTTTTGCAAAGTTTTGATGAGATTATTTTAAACTTATTGAGTTTATGTTAATTTAAACAGTTCAAAATATTTTAGATGATTTAAAATAAGATTAACTTAATTTGAAATTTTTGCTTAGCGTTTATTTGCACATGTCTACTTAAAAAGGATTTTAACTCTGGTGTCAAATTTGCCCAGTGCCCTCTTCCCCATCCCCATGCCTTGCACCTTTGATGTCCCTGTTTAACCCCTTTGCATTTTCCACATACTTAAACAAAAATAAATAAATCAATCTGTGTTTCATGTGGATGACTTGAATCCGCTTTTCTTACTGGAACCTTTTGGTGGTGGCAGCCACCTTTTGCTTCAGAATCAGCTTCTGTTTAAAAAGCACCTATAGTCTGTATGTTTGACAATAGTCTTCAAAATATGAACGGAAAGGTAAACAGATTAAGTGTTGTCAGCAGGTATCTTAAAATAATATAGAGGCAGTGGCTGCCTCTGGTTCACATGGAAGGGGAGTTGATCTTGAAGCTGAATGTTCACAGGTTGTTGCAGTTACTTTTATCAGCAGTTAAATAGTTAATGAGAAATGAGAGCAGGATTGCAGCTATACAGATCTAAATTACCTACCTACTCTGAACAGTATTGTTTTGGTTTAATGAGTGGGTAGCATATGAGGAGTGTACCATACTGGTTCTTTAGGTTCTTTCCCTGGTTAAATCTTGTGTAATTCAGAGTGTGTGTGTGTGTGTGTGTGTGTGTGTGTGTGTGTGTGTTCATTAACTGTATAACATATAGTTAATATATATATTATTGTTATTTGGGATGACTCTTTTAATTAATCCAAAATTAGCCATGGAATGCCTCAGCTTCATGAGTGATGCATGTTTTCTGTTGCTGCCAGTCTGTTTTCTTGATTTGCCAGCTGTACTCTCCACCCACCCCTGGTAATCAGGGGAGGCATGTTCAGGAACATGGCATATTCATAGGCTCTGAGGAAGAGAGGCCTTAAATGGTTAATAAAAGGACATGAGTGGATCTGTATGGAGGTCAGCAAAGTGAGTTAGGTGTGGAACACAAAGAACTAGTATGGGTTTGGGCAGCTGAGAGCAGAAGGGTTAACATTTCTGTGTGTGTCTGTGTGGAGATGAGCATTTGAGACCAGGCATTGGCACTTCATGGGCCCCTCCTTTATAGCAAGTGACATTACCGGTAAAGTAGAATGGGTCTTTGCCAAGGTTGGTGGTGGAGAAAATGTCTGTTGTCCAGAATGTTGAAGTCTAGTTCTACATAGTGGTGTCATAAAATTAAATGTCATGAATTTAAGTGCAGGAGGGTAGGTAGCCAACCAGGATGCAAGACAGTAATCAGAGTGGAGTGACTTAAATGAGTGATGATAAAAACCAAGATAAGTGATGTTTTGTGCTGTTAGAAAGAAATTGGGAATGGTATAAAGCATTTGTTTTGAGTTATGGTGGGTCATGAGATATTGGACCTTAGAACAATATCCGCCTACGCTTGTCCCTTGTGTGAGATTTTTTTTGGCGACTGGTCCAGAACTGTGTAAAGTAAGTCCTGAAACTTGAACCAGAGTGATTTTCTGTTGTTGCCAAGACCGAAGAAACCCAATTGTTTTTTCACTTCAGCAATGCTGGCTGTTGTAGGTTGAAGTCCTCATAGAAATATCAGATGTAAAACACTATACATAAAAGTCAAATGGATTTTTTGTATTATAATTATAACACCTATATAAGAACCAAGTTTTTAACAAAATATGTCCTTTCTTTGTCAATTTAATCCTGGTAGTCTAACAATATTATTGCTGATATATTAGTGAGTACTAATAGAACACAAAGGGCTCAGGCCATTCCTGGTGTAGCACTAACAATGCTGACATACTTGCACCAGGGATGCACTCAGCATAGCCTGTTGCATAAGCAGACTTCCATAAGCGATTAAATGTAGTTAGATGCTTTTTTAGAGCTGTTATATTAAGGACTATGTTCCATTTTGCTTTTAGGAAATGTAGTAATACTGGGATTAACAGTTTATACATTTAGAGTCACTCTGCAGATTGTTTGGGGCTTTAAACAGGAACATAGCAGCTACATAATCCTGGAAGCTCAAACAGTTTTTTGAAAAAAAAACCAAAACATTTATTTTGTTTTGAAATGTACTTTGTGCATCTCTTAAAGTTCTTGAAAATGCTTGTGGCATTTTCCTCTTTGGTCTTACAATAATATCTGAAGGAGAAGCTGGAATAGCTTTATTACTTTATTGTACTACCAAGTGAAGAACTACTTGTGGTTCTGGTAATGTACAATTTGAAAAGGAGAATATCTGTCAAATTTAACTTTAAGCTGTTTTGTTAAGATACCCTTTGGGATAAAAAAACAAAACAAACCCAACAGATTGTTCATCATTAAGACTGCTGTTGGCTAGTGTAGATGGCTTGCTGGCTGAAGTGTCAACAAGAGGGATGTAGCTGGTAGCTGAGCCCCTTGTGGTTTTTACAGATTTAACAGAGAATAGAGGAGAGAGCTTGTAGCTTATGGCTGTGGAGAAGGAAGCTGCCAGCACAGTTTCTCTTGCTGAAGTCTAGCCAGCTCCATGATGAAATACCTGTGGCTCATCGGAGCAGGACTTGAGCTGGCAAATGGTCAGAGTTTCTCTAGCTGAAAAATTCCAGAGCTGGAGGTGG
Source organism: Caiman crocodilus (assembly GCA_030014935.1). Classification (NCBI taxonomy): domain Eukaryota; kingdom Metazoa; phylum Chordata; order Crocodylia; family Alligatoridae; genus Caiman; species Caiman crocodilus. The sequence goes on from JAGPOW010003648.1 coordinate 43,267,343, forward strand.
CAGGAGTTGCAAGCAAGGGGGGAGGATACTGTGAAGGGGCTTTGGGAGGGGGAAGACTGTATAGGCTCAGCTGGAGATCTACAGCAGAATTGTTAATGACCTCTGAGATTTAGAGTCCAAGAGGAAAAAGGCAGGTTAATGTGGAGGGTGTGATATGGATCACTGGTGGGGTTTGGTTAGTGCCTAGTTTGGGAAGTGGGAGAGCCAGAGAGAAGACTTTTACCTCATGAACTTAAATAAGCTGCCTCAGCAAGCTCTTGTTTATTTTTATTTTTTTTAAATATATATTTAAAATCTTAATCTTAATTGCTGTGAAATGTCCCTTGCTTGGGTATAATAGTAAACTTTTATACCAGTTTTTGATGGCTTGCAGAGATGCACTCTGTCATGTATTTTGCTTCAATTGGAACACAAATAATTGAGTGTTATCAAGTAGAAGTTTTAGTCTCTTGAATGACTGATTCAGAATTGGTTAGCAAATGAAGATTTTATCTGTAATAAATTCCCTTCAGGAGGGGAAATGGAGTGCAGATTTTGAGACACAAACTTCTTACCATTCTTAGCTCACATTTGTATCTCCAGATGTTGGCAACATGAAAATAAATTATGAAAATAAATTTCCCTAAAATAAAGTTACTGTTTTTAAAGGCAAAGGTGTTTTTAAGGAGAAGAAAAGAGATGATAAAGTTGCAGTTCCTGTACTCATAAATAATGAAACAGACATCTTAGTTTCCAGCTGCAGGGTACTTCATACAAATGATATGTTGACATGAATGAAAATCTGCATAAACATAAAAGCAGTAGACCATTTGTGTTATGTACTTGTAGCACACAGATAAGAGTGCTTCAAAAACAGTTTAACTTTGACATTGACCTCTTTCATCAAATCTTCTTTCACAAAAACTAGTTTCTTTCTTGCCGTGGAGACTGTTTCATTTGTTTGAGTGGATCTCAAATTTTAGGTTGTTTTCAGCAGTTTTTCAATGAACAAGTTGGATATGACCCCTTGAAGTGTTTTTCTGGGACTAGAAGTATTTTCTGGATATGGTATGGTTGTTTGCTATTTTAAAGGGGACTGGCATGTATATTTGCTATAGTTTTTTTTTTTTTTTTTTCTGTAAGCTAATCCGTTTCAAGTATTTAGAATTAATTGTTGTACATGTTAAAAAGATAATTTAAAATAATTATACATCTGGTACACGGGTCCATGGGGATGGAAAAAAGAAGTCAACAATATAAATGGCTTTACATAAATGTTATAACAAATCCTGTTCGGCACCTTGACACGTGCCTCCAACTGCCGGGCAGACAGGGGACATGCATCTAACATGGGACCCTGGGACAGGCAGCAGAGGGGGGAGCCCCAAGTCCACAGCAAGCAGCCTGCATCTGTTCTTGCCCTGCTTGGTTCTGCTCTGGTTAAAGCATCCCCATGCTTAAAAATAGTGGTGACGGTGATTGAATTAAAGCTCATTTGATGAGCTCAGGCGCCCTCACCACCATTTTTAAACACCAGGACCCTGCTCCTCTGAATGAGCTGCACACAGCTCAGTCCTGTTCCCTGCCTCTGGTCCCATTTGCTGCTCTGGCTGGCCAGCACCCCCAGCCTTTGTCCCTGCTCCCCCCCCTTCCCCTGCACCCCCTTCCCTTTTGCAGACTTACCTGCAGGGTGCTGCTCTCCACACTTTCCAGTTGCATTCCTGTAGATCAGTTATCGGATTGGTATCAGCTGATGTGGGTGGTTAATAATCAGCTATTGTTATTGGCCAAGAAAATCTCTATCGGTGCACCCCTAGTTGTATAATATGTAACATATATAAACATGTTGATATCTACCCTGGAAGGGCAGATTAAAAGACTGGATGCACAGGTATTCATGCTGCATTGCATTCAGGACCAGGAAGATTACTTGGACAAGAGTTATGAGAGGCTGGTACTGGAGGGATCAAAGGGCAATGAGAAGTGGCTACATGTGTCTATTTGAAGAAAGAGGGCCCCCAGAATTGAAGAGGAATAGATGGAAATCAGCAACTGCTTTCAAGCATTCCACAGTGGAAATGCTGAGGAAAAGGCAGAGGAGAGGATAGCTGCAGGCATGAAGCAGAGGTGGCAGCAGCCTAGAGAGCAGGAAGTTAAAGGCTCCTAGGACAGGCTTCAAGACCCTCCACTAAGAAGGAAGAGAAGAGTGGTGGTGATTGTGACTCCTTTCTGCACAGGACAGAGGCACCGATTTGTCGTTCAGATTTGGGGGCTCGGGAGCTGTGCTGCCTGTCTGCAGCCTGAATTCAGAATGTCACAGAGAGAATGCCAAAGCTTATCCATCCTTTACTACTACCCCTTCCTGCTTGTCCATTGTAGGCACCAACAGTACTGCCAGGAATGACACTGAGCAGATTAGAGCTGACTGAGGTTCTTGGCAGAAGGATTAAGGAGCTCGGAGCACAAGTGGTGTTCTCATTGATTCTTCCATACAAAGCAAGGTTCAGGCATCCAATCAGGAAGAAGAGGTGAATGAGGCACTCTTCAAGCAAGTGACAAATCTATCCAAAGCTATGGATGGTATTGGTGGGAGACTTCGATTTTCTGGACATCTACTGCGAGAATAGTGTAGCCAAACGAAATGTTAAGCCTATTCCTAACTTGTGTGGAGGACAACTTTGTTTCAGAAGGTGGAAGATACAACTAGAGGATCGTCTATCTTGGATCTTGTTCTTCCCTGTTAGTCAGGACTAGTGGAAAATGTGAAGGTGATGGGTAACTTGGGAGGAAGTGATCATGGTAGGATAGAATTCCAGCCCCTGAGACAGGGGAGGCATGAGGTCAGGAAAATTAGGATCTTCTTTTTTTTAAATCTAACTCAAGGAGCTAATAGGCATGGTGTCATGGGAAGATAGATTGAGATACCACAAGAAACTTTTCTAACTTGATGGAAGCGGAAGAATGACAAGAGACCAATGTGGCTGCATGAGGAGCTTTAAAATGCCTCAAATAAAAGAGGAAAACACAGGCAATGGAAGAATGGGCAAGTCACCATGCCTGTGTACCAGGAAAAAGCAAGAACCTGCAGGGACAATCAGGAAGGTAAAGATAAAGAATGAGCTACGCCTGCCAAAGGAGGGTAAAGACAACAAAAAGGGGTTCTATAAGTATGTTGACCAGAAAAGAAGGACCAAGGAAGCTGGGGGTTGTCTTTTAACAAGCCAGGGGGAACTCCTAACCAAAGATACAAAGGAGGCAGAGCTACTCAACAGCTACTTTGCCTTAGTCTTCATTAAAAAATTAAGATGCAACTGGACACCTAATAGGGATTATCTGAATAAGGAAAGGGGCAAGTTGAGGGAGGAGATAGCAAAAGAGGTGTTCAGAGAGCTTTTGCTGGGTCTGACTGAATTCAGGTTAGCAAGGCCAGATGAGCTTCATCCCAGGGCACTGAAGTAACTGGCAGGGGAGATCTGAAAAGCCCTTAACAATGGTCTTCATGAAGTTGTGGGAGATAGGGCCAGGTTCCAGAAGACTGGAAAAGGGCAACTTAGTGACCCCTCCTTAAAAAAATGCAAAAAGGAGGAATTAGGGAACTACAGACTGCTTAGCCAAAGCATATCCCAAGGAAGGCCATTTACAGGCATCTGGAGGAGGAACAGCTGATCCAAAGTATCCAGTGTGGATTTACAAAAAACAAATCATGTCAGACAAATCTGATTTCCTTCTTTTGACAAAGGGACTATTTGGGTGGATGAAGGGAATATTGTGGATTTAGTGCATCTGGACTTCAACAAGGCTTTTGACGAGGTCCTGCATGACCTTCTTGTAAAGAAATTGGAGACGTGGATAGATAAAACTGTGATATGGTGGACAGATAACTGGCTCAATAGCCACAAGCAAAGGGTAGTTGTTCATGGATTCATGCGAGAATGGCAGGTGATTTTGAGTGGAGTGCCACAGGGGTCTGTTCTGGGCCCGGTGCTATTTAATGTATTCATTGACTATTTGGATGCTGGCATCAAAAGTTTTTTGAAGAAATTTGTAGATGAAAAATGTGAGAATTGAGAACACAGAGAATGTAAGTACAATTCAGTAGGATCTTGACAGAATGGAAAGTTGAGCTAGGGCTAATGGGATGAAATTCAGTGCAAACAAATGCAGTGTGCTACAGAGGGAGGAATAATCAAAAACATACATGGAAAATGGTTGATACCTGTCTGAATGGCAGCATTATGGAAAACGACTTAAGAGTCCTGGTAGATCACAGACTTAATATGAGTCTGCAGTGTGGAGCCTCACAAAAGGCGAATGCAGATTTGGGATTAAGGGGTTTAGATTGTAGCCGTGTTGGTCTAAGGACATAGGCAGACAAGGTTCCTTGGGTGAATTTGATATCTTTTATTAGACCAACCCAAATGGTTGGAGAATAGTTATTCAGCAAGCTTTCAGGTTCAAAAACCCTTTGTCAGGCTAAGGAAGTTTCAGCAGTTGGTGTGTGCTCTTCCTTAATAGAAGCATTAGGTGCAAGATGTGGGGGGTGAGAATGCCTCTGTGCTCAGCATTGGTTAGGCTTAATCTGGAGTACTTGTATGCATTTCTAAGCTCCACATCTTTTTTTAAATTGTGGAGAAGTTGGAGAGGGCCCAGTGGTGGGTGATAATAAGGATGATAATACTTGGAAAGCAAGTCATGTGCAGAGAGGCTGAAGGAGCCAGGCATGTTCAGCTTGCAGAAAAGGCACTTAAGAGGGGATGTGACAAGTTTTGAAATACTTGATGGGTTGCCATAAAGAAGAAGAAGAGTACTTTTCTCTCTTGCTGCAGAGGAGGAAGCGAGCAAGTTGCTTGAAGTTGCAGCAAAGTTAGTTTAGATTGGGTATCTGGAAAACTTCTTCGCTGTTAGAACAGTGAGGCAGTGGAGTAAATGCCTAGGGAAGCTGTGGACTCTCCATCACTGGAGATGTTCAAGAAGAGACTTGACAGCCACTGGTCAGGGATAATCTAGGTATAGCTATACCTATGTTCTTCTATGGGTATTTTCTATGTTTCTGGGGTCTTCTGGTTGCTCCTTCCCCCCCCCCGCCCATCCCTTTTCTGGTATGTATATCAAGGTGTTTTTAAGTCTTCCCAGAGACATTGGGTGTTGGCTATAGCCAAGGCTGGGTACTTTGATTGGTCCCAGCATGAACATTGGCACACCCCAAAGTCAGAGGTTCCTGGCAAGAGGGTCTTGCCCCTCCACTCCAGGTCAGACCAATAGCCATATTTGGAGTCGGGAAGGAATTTTACCTGATGGTCAGATTGGTATGAACTGGGGGTTTTTGTTTTTTTTTTTTTACCTGTAGTGAGGAGCATGGCCTTCTACCCAGGATGTCTTGACAACACTTAATAGAAACAGGACACTGCGTACTGTGGTTCCCCTGCTTTACAGGTTAGGGTGCTAGGTCTGTCTAGTGTGACAGATAACAATAGTCTTATGTAGAGTTTAGATGAAGGTTTGTATGGAATGGTTTGGGGGCTTTGACTATCTAGATGACTGTTGATATGTTGATGATTGAGTACAAGCTATGGAAGATTCAAGACACTTTTCTGTCTTTTAAGCAGCAGTGGTTGGGTTGCCAGCAGGTCTTTCGGGGTAAATAGGCCCAAAGTGGCGAGTGCTCTGATATTCGCCAGTAGTGCTTCCAGTGAGAGTCCAGGTATGACTCTCTTGGCAAGGTAAGCATAGTACTGAATAGCTCCTCAGGAAGAAGCCTACCTTGTGTTGCGTGTGGTGCAAATCCTGGAGTGGCTGGAATGGGCATTGTGTGCAGTGCAGTTCTTTTAGGGTGTCAGCTGAGCTGTATACAATGCTTGTTCCATCTGACTCAGCTGCATATGGCACTTGCTTTAGCTAGTCTGGAATGCATGCGCCACCTGTGAGCACCATGTGTAGTATCATGCTGCATGTGGTGCAGTCTGGCCAGGGCAGCTACTGTGTGCAGCTCTGCTGCAACTCCAGACAGACTGCATTGCGTGTGACACCCATTCCATCAGTTCTGGTATCAGCACTGCACACAGCATGGTTCCCAGTATGGTGGGAGTGGCTACTTGATCAGGTATATCAGAGGGGCAGGATGGAAAGGTGGATGAGAGAGGGGTCTGTGGGCTCTGTCTGGCCCTTGGACCAGCCCTGTGCTATGGGTGTGCCCTGTGTCCTGTGTGGGTCTGATCAGATCCAGGGACAGCACCGGGGTGATGGCAGGGCTCTGTAGGCTGTGTTTGATACCCTTGGTTTAGAAGAGTTTAGAAAAGGGGCTAAATTCCACCAAACTTGGGGAAAGCTTATACCTTATGTTTAAGCACCAGTAGTATACTTGTTAAAATGTGTGTAGGCAAGAGATAAGGTCTTTATAGTTGGAGATGTACCTGTGGAACCAGTTTGCTGTGAAGATAACTAATCCAGTGTATTAAGTAAGGTGAGGTCAAGCTGCAATAACTTTTTCCTTTGGTAAACTTTTCCCACAATAGTCAGACAGTTGGTATAACTTTTACATAGATTCTGTTCCCCCTCCACAAAAACCTCCAATAAATCCAAATAAAAAAACATACAACTTTTGAGGCCTTGAAAGAATCAGACCCTTAAAAGATGAATGAGGCTTTATTCTGTAAACTATATGCAAAGAAGATCTTAATAGAAATTGCTGTATAGCAGAGGTGGAAGACTCATTTAGAGCCAGGATGGTGTATGACTTGGGACTGGTCCATAGGGTGGATGAATGGCAATGAGCTGGCCCTATGGGCTGGATTGGGGCCACAGACATTACCCACCCCTTGCATGCTGGATCAAGTGCTTGTTCCAGCAGGTCTGGGACTGTGGCGCCTAATCCGGGACTTGTGGAGCATGTGTCATGGACCGGCTAGAACGAGCAACACAGGCCCTGGATCTAATATATGGGAGGTGAGGAGGGATCCTGGACTTGATATCTTGTGGGTATTGTGGACTGTGAGTGTCCTAGACCAGCTGGAGCAAGAACTGTGAGTGCTGGATCCAGCATGGGGGTGAGAGGGTGTCTCAGACTGGCCCTGTGCAGAAGCCATGGGCGATGCAAGTCCCAGAGCAGGTGTCATGGGCAGGAGACTGTGCATGCAGAACCGGTCTGGTGTGTCCCACAAGATCCAGGGCCAGCACTGATAGCTGAATGATGTTGCTCTATGGGTAGAATCTGGCACATGGGCACCTGCTATGCCAGAGGTGTCCAACCTTTTTGAATGTGGGGCTGGATCATGAACTTTTTATCACCCAGTGGGCTGGTGAGCCATATTCAAAGACTTCACAGGAGGTGGTATCATATCAGGAAGTGATGTCATGTGACCTTTGACACCAGTGAAGTTGCAGGGGTTGACATGGTGCTGGTTGACATGGCACGTGTGCCCGGGTTGACCTGGTACTGCAGGAGCCGCTTGGCTACAGCTGGGTTGACCTGGTGCTGGAGAAGCCGCGGGGCTAGGCTGGGGTTAACCTGGGGCCTGCCCAGCCTGCCGGTGCCATTCCTGGGTTGACATGGTGCTGCAGGACCCACCTGGGCATAACCGGGTCAGCACTGGCCAGGAAAAGCAGCATGCAGTTGAAGCTGGCTTTCCATGTACTGCTGGGGTTGGGAGGAGGCCAGCTGGGTCTGCACCAGCCAGCAGAAGGGGTGGTGGAGCTGTGTGCTGCTTGGGACTGACTGGTGCAGGCTCATCCCGTTCCGAGTGGCACATGGCTCTGCTGCTGCTTCTGGCCAGTGCAGACCTGATCGGGCTTCTCCTGTCCCCAGCAACACGTGAGAAGCGGCCCCATTGGGGCCTCGTGCACAGGTGGCGGGCCTGGAGAGCCACAGTATCCGGGGAGAAGACTGGCTGGGGAGCAGGCGCTGCCTTACTGGGGGCAGGGCAGGGCAGAGCAGAGCAGTGGGGCTGGCTTGAAGCGGCAGGGAGAGGTGGGGAGGAGGCAGGTGCGGGCTGGCACTGCCAGTGGCTGCTGCTTGGCCTTCCCTGGGGCCCGTGGGGGTAAGCAACTCCTCTGCCCTTGCTGCTGTGGCTCCCTCCATGCTCTCTGCCTGCCACGGCTCCACGCCCCGCAGTGCTCCCTGCCCACCTTGCTGTGCTCTCTCTGCACTCCTTGCCCACCTAGCCTTCGCCACTGGCTCCGTGCTGCCGTGGCTCTGCCGGAGGCCAGATAAAATGGCTTGGCGGGCCGTATGACGGCCTGCGGGCCATATGTTGGACAAGCCTGTGCTATGCAGTGTGGTGTGTTAAAGTTTACATAATGCTACACACTACTTGTAAGTAAAAGGTCATGAGTGCATTATCCAGAATTTCTAAATGAAATATATATTGAACAGTTATGTAATCCTCTACGTCATAGATATTTTACAAAAAAGTGCTTTTATGGCTATTCTGGGAACTTCTTTGTATTCAGTTGGATCTCTTTAATATACTAAATTCAGTGGTTGAAGTATCTTAAGTGAAAATAAGTGTTTTGTCTTAAATATTAAATAAGTGTGTCCGTTTTTACATGATTGTGGGAAATGCATCTTCAATACATTATAAAGCTGTGGCGATAATGAGATCTAGTATGTAGATAAAGGGTCCTGCTGTAGTTAAATGCAGAACTTTTTACTTGTGGAGTGGGGAAGTATGGGTCTGGTTTCTGTACCAGTGAGCCCTGAACAACATTATTTAGATCATTTACCACCCTGTCAATGAATATTGTGCATCCAAAAAGTTTGTTTTAATTTTTTTTTTGAAAGGGAGAAAAGACGGAAACATTTTCTGACATGTTGTTTCTAGACTTTTACTAGAACTTATGGGAGTCTGCATGTGGTGGCAGCAGCAGCTGCCACTCCCCACCCTGCACTGCTGCCACTCTGCATCGGGTTGCAGTCCCCTCGCCCCTGTCTGGCTGCTGGGGGTACACTTATTGATAAAGCTTGAAAACCCTGGTTCAAAGGTATAGAAGACCAGATCTATGAGACATCACCATGATTAACCAACCCTTCAGATATCTGCTCTTCTCAGCTTTGGGTTGTCTTATTGACCAGAAAGATAGTGTTACCAATATGATTGATACCAGGCTTGTGAAGAAACAATCTTGACAATACATTTATGAAATCTGGAGTTTTAGATGGCCATCTTAAAATCACAAGGTACTGAATATTGCCATTATTTGCAGCATTTAAGCATGGACATCATACAGAATTAATGCTCTTAGCAACACGTTTTCTATCCTAACATATTCCTCCGTATCTTATTTTTTCCTCTCGGCAGCTGTAGTGAGTTGGAGTTGTACCAAAAGATGTTGGAAGCCAATGTATGCTTCTAAGGCCAAAGAAAGTGAAGATGAGGTCACCCTGAGAAGTTGGCTCTGCCAGCAAAAAAAATACCCAGAAATACACAGCGACCAAGATTTTAAGAACCAAGTCCAGAAGCTTAGTGGTAAAATACCACCAATATTCTGAACAAAAGGGACTTAAAACAAACTAATATATGATTATAGACCCATGGTGATGGTGTCTGTTCTGAGGTGGTTTGAGGTAAAGGCAGGATGTCAGACAAGTATGGGAAATATTGCTACTACAGTGTATCAATGTGTGTGTTCTGAATACAGCATAAAGTCCTATGGTGTGAAATCTCTTCTGATGTTCCAGGCACAAACCATGACCATACATTCCTACCCTCTTTATCTCTTTCACCTGACACACATTCTCATTCAGAAGATTAATGGAAAAACTGCCATTTCCAGATAATTCAGGGATAGATGCCAGTTACCAAGACTCATCTGTGAAGGACTGTGCTGAGAAAAGGAATAAACCTGGCAACGAGTGCTGCAAATTACTTAGTTAGCAGTCAAGTTGCAAGGCATGAAAGAAAATACTTGGAAATAATGTCAAATGGGAAAAAAGTGCGTGGAGGCTCTCCACAGTTATTGTAATTTGTTTTCTATCAGCTTGTGTTTTAAGATTGTAATAAAAATAAATATGATTGTGACTCTATTGCTATGCTGTCAGGTCCGCTATCAGGTCCACTGTCAAGAATAAGGGAGTAAATATGCTTGTTTGTGGAACCTATGAGAACTAATCAGAAAGGAAGAAAAAACACTCTTCTCCTTTTTCATCATATAGTAAATGCTTACCCCAGTGGCTGTCAGATGGAATGAATAATCTCAGTCAATTTTTGTAGATTAGATTTTTTGACAATGTCCAACAAACTGTCTCTCCTACAGGTCTTTATTTCCTGGTGTATGTATGAGATCTGTTGACACTGAACAAGAATATTTCCTTTTTTTGTGACACTTCAGAGATGTGGTGGCTATGTGTACTGTTTACCCAATGGCAGTCTTTTGAATGTTCAGTTTTACACAGTGGTCATCCAAAGGAAAGATTGATAGCCTACATGGTTGAAATACACATGACCACAGTAATATTGTTAGGGGAAATGCTATCAGAAAAAGGAAATGATTATCATTGAAGGGCAAAGTAGTACAGAAAGTATGGACACAATCAATCGGTACAATAATCCTGGCAGATATTTTCTGTTGACTCAATAATGTTAAAGTTCTAGGTGCCATGAAGTACAACTTTAATGTGGTCTGTAACATTTTATATATGTAATGTATTTATGTACTGGCTGCTTAAGATTCTGTAAGCCCATCTTTGCATTAATTAATAGTTTTGTTTCTTGTTTTATATTATGTGCAGACCTTTCTGTATTCTGCTGTCTTCCATGGACCAATTAACTGTTTCTGTAAACTTTACTTGTATTCAATGTACATTTCCATTTCAATGTGAGTTTGGGGAGGTAGACTGGCAGATACTAAGTACTTCAGAATCCATTCTAGTTCTCTTGTGAGAACTAGGCAAAAGGCCTGCAGAGACATTTTATTCATCTCATGGAATTGAGGGGCTTTGGCACTGTTTCTGATGCAGGGAGAGGGTGGCAGGGAAAGAAGCTTCACCTGTACAGTGCAGCTATGTAGAGAGGCCTTGGGCAAAATGGTGACTTGAGCTCTGGCTTTGGCTGTGGCAGCATTACAGGCCATGTTGGAAGTGGATTTGTGCTGAGCTAGGCTCTGTTAAAGCAGTCCCTGTTGCAAAAGGTATTGTAGACTCTTGCCTTAGGCAAAAGAAAATAAAACTTGTTTCATTTATTGTTTTAAGAGACTGCCAACTTTTTGCTCAGACTTTAAAAACACAGCCAAGGCAATGCCAAATAAGCTATGGTTTAAAGTGTTGGTGTAAAAAAGCCACTTTTTACTTGGCATGTGTGTTCATTGTGTAGATTGAGTCATCTTTGATGTCTTCCTCAGCCTGCCCATCTGATAAATCATGGGACAGTCCAATGGATTCCTCTCAATTACACATCAGCAGAAGTGTTACTAAGATTCTAGTGGCAGTCTTCACATCTGTACAGAGGTATATGCCTGGGTAACATCTGTGAGGTCAGGGATACAGGTAGTGATGTCTGAGCTGACAAGAATAAGTTTGACTTAACATGACTTTAAGCATGTAGGTCTGGGAGCTAGAAATACTACTTTTATTTCAAATGGATTGCATTTGTTATAGTCATTGGATGCATCTATATTGACAAAATGAAGTTATTTTCTAATCTATTTACATCAATGATGGCAAGTGCTCTTGCAGCAGCAGCAGTGTTTTAAACATTTTTCCTTTTTTGGGGATTTTTGCTACTTTCAGCCTGTGCTTTTGTTTTGGGACCGAGCTTCTGAAAAATAAACTTAAGCAATAACCAGAACATTGGTGCACGAATGCAATCCTTAAATCTTCTGTAGTCATACTGAAAAAAAATTAAACACAAATCTTTTAATTGTTTAGCAAATTATGGCATACGCTAATTTTTAAAGTCTTTCCTTTACAGTTTCCAGAGTGTGGTTTCTTTGGCATGTATGACAAAATTCTGCTCTTTCGCCATGACCTGAACTCGGAAAATATTTTGCAGCGGATTACATCAGCAGAAGAGATACATGAAGGAGACCTTGTTGAGGTAGTCCTCTCTGGTAAGCTTCTGAATCAATATCAGACAGTGCATGGTGTTATGGAACATTTTATTGGAAACATTTTTAGGATAATCTTGTGAAACAAAGATTCGCAAGTGGTAGGAAGTGTGGCTTTATACACTTGGGGCTAACAAGAACTTTAGCTGTAACATGGGAGTATAAAGATAGGAGACAATTGAGGAGAGAGATCTGGGTGTAATGGTCTGTTGTAGGATTACCACAACCTACCTACCAAAATGAAGTAGCTGGGAATTAAGCTAACACTATTCTAATGTATATTAGGCTAAGACGTATTCAGTAGAGACTTGTAGCATCTATACCAGAGGTCAGCAACCCCTGGCATGTATGCTGAGCATGGTATGCAAGGCCATTTTGCTCAGCATGCCACCACCAGCCTGCTGCTCTAGGCAGCTGCTGCTAGCCGTGAAGCCCGAGCTGCTCCCAGCAGGCGGCTGGGTGGCTGCAAGCCCTGCTGCAAGTAGACTGGGCTCCGTGGTTGGCAGCAGCTACCCAGAGCCTGGGCCGGGTGCAGCCAGGAGGCTGCAAACGTCTTCTCTGAGTTCCGGCATTAGCGCTATACTGGCAGGTGCGCACATGCGTTGGAGCAGATGGTGGTGGAGGGGCCTGAGGCAGCACAACCCTGGCCTCTCCCCTGCTGCCAGCACATAGCTGATGACTGGGTTCCGGAGCCCAGCTCAGCTTTTTGTAGCCAGCCTGGGCTCTGGGCAGCTGCAGCGGACAGGCTGCAAACAGATGTGCTGGGCTCCGCAGCCCCGGCATCAGCTGCATGGTGGCAGCAACTGCATGTACACCTCAGAGTGGACAGTGGGAGGCATGAGCTGCCTCAGGCCCTATCCCCACTGTCTGCTTCGAGGTGCGCATGCACCCACCAGTAGGGAGCTGATGCTGAAGCAGCTGTTTGCAGCCTGGTTGCCACCGGCCTAGGCTCTGGTAGCTGCTTCCAACCACAGAGCCCAGTGTGCTTACAGCAGCATGGCTTGCAGCTGAGCCCTGCTCATGAGCTTGCAGGGCTTGCAGCTGAGCCTTACCTGCTCTGAGCCCATCCCTGGCCCAGCCCCACCACCGGGATGAGGCTGACGTTGCTCCTTGCCAGGAGCACTGCACCTTTTGCAAGCTTAGCTGTGCGGGATGGGTGGGTGGTTGGGCTGATGAGTAGGCTCTGGGCCAGGGCCTTGGCCAGCTGCACTGCAGCCTGGGGGCTGGCTCCCTGGGGAAGCACAGGGGCTCTGGTGGGACCAGGGCATTGTTGGGTTGGACTTTGTCCAGTGGCCCAGGAGCCTGACTCCATGTGCCTGTGCAGCTGGTTCTGTGTGTTTTGTCTCTGTCTGGTTCTGTGCATCTTTGTGCCCATGCATGTCTGTTCTGGGTGTGTTTTGGTTCTCTGTGTTTGTGCATGTGGTTCTCTGTGTGCGTATGTCTGGTTCTCTCTCTGTTCTCCTTTTTCCCTCTCTCTCTCTTATTTGTCTTTTTTTTTCTCTCTCATTGCAACATGCTCAACACACAAAAGAAATATACAACAACAAAGGCACCATTTATGATTATTAAATATACTAATATGCAGTGCATCTTGCCATGTACTCCTCCTCCCCCCCATTTTGTTTTTCTGGCATGCCAGCACTCTGGCACCTTCCAAGGTAGACATTGTAGTTTTTTTCAGCGCTATAGCCAAAAAACGTTGCCTACCCCTGGCATATACAAAGTAAGGTATTGTTAAGACCTCATTTAGGATGCAGTGTACAGTTCTGTTAATGGTTGTTCAAAAAAGATTAACTTAAACTGGAATGGGTACAGAGAGAGCCACTGAAATGGTTAAGGGAAAGATGATAACAAAAGTTGTTTAGTTTAACAAAACAGATTGAGAATGTATAGTTTACAAATATACTTCTGGGACAGATATTAGGAAGAAGTAGTATTTAGGCTAAAAACAATGCCTGCATAAGATCAAAAGGCTGCAAAAAGGCTTTGAAAAAAGAGAGATTGAAAATTAAGATTTCTGACTTCAGAATAGTGGCATTTTGGAATGGTCTTCCAAGCACATTGGTTGGGGCAAAGGTGTAAATTGTTTTTTAGTTCAAACTTGATTAAGTGTGTGGAAGGGGTAGCATGACAGGATAGAGAGTTTGTGTTAGTTTGTCAGCTGGTGTGATATGTGGAATCTGATATTTGCAATTCTGACATTTGGGGCATAGAAGTTACTTTTTCAGTATGATAGCTGCTGGGCAATGCCATGATACAGGGCTTTCATTGGTTGCCTGCAGGGGACAAAAGATTTCACCCCCACCCTCCTCCATGAATGCTGGTGTGTTTTGGTTTCTGAAGAATCTGGATATTGCCCAGAGCTAAAGTTATAGCATTTTGACTGTGATACTCTGCTGATGCTTAGGAACCTCTTAAGTTCCTGTATATAGCCATCATACCTCAGAAAGTGGCCATAGTACTGTAGGGTCTTACTACCCTTGCCTGCCTTGTTCCCTGGGATGCTGCCTCATTGTCTTTCCTGCCACATCTTTGTTGGAAAGGATTATTAATTTGGGAGGCTGCCCTAGCTCAGCAAGCAATGTTCTGCGAGTGTTTTATCCAACTTACTTTACTGGGCTGGTTCACCCCTCAGCTTGGCCATGTTGCTTTATGTCTTGGCTGTCCTATGACTCTCACCTTCCTGTCTCAGCTTTTAGGCTTCTGATGGTCCACTAACCAATACTCCATGTCTTCTTAGCACTAATCATAGCCTCCAATCTCCTCCATAGCCATGGTCATGCTTTGTAGGTACAAATGATCAACAACAAAAATCGGGTGCCCAGCCTCTGGCCAGTGAGGCTTCCTGTGGGTCTGGAAATTTGGCAGCAGGGGAGTGGTGGCAATTAATACTGCCATCACTTCCCCACTGCCAGATTTCTAAGCCCCATGCAGATGGATTGGTCCTAGCTGGACCCTGCAGAAGGATCAGGTCTACAGATTGAATCTGGCCCACAGTTGAACCTGGAATTGCTCGTATAGCCTTGTGGGCCAGAAAGGTCAGGCACCACTGACACAAACCAAATATAAACTCTAAATCACTTATCTGCTAAGCAGTCCCTTTACTTCACTGTCTGCTGGGTTTTCTTCTCTTTAGGGTATGTGAGCTCTTGCCCTTCCAGTTTTGTTGAGCTTTTTCTGTTCAGGGCACACAATCCTGTTCCTGCCCAGACTGCAGCTCCTACCCCTGAGCCTGGCTTATGTGCCTTTTGCTCTCTTGACCTGGGCTTCCTTAACAGGACCAGTAGTTTCCTATTAGCCTAAATAGCCTGATTAGCAAGCCTTCTGGTCTCCTCTGCTGCAGTCCTGCCTCCCTCAATCAGTTGCCTATCTATGGCTTGGTCCTTGCAGCCTGCTATTTATACTCTGAGGGCTGCAGATCTTTTAATTCTGCACCCTGGTGCTACCTTTGATTGCAGGGCTTGGGCAGCACTTCTTGTGGTGCTCTGGGGTCTGGCAGCTGCTCCTCCCCAAAAAAACTCTGGACCTATCAGGAATTCCTCTGCATTTGGAATCAGTCTATATTCACAAAAGGGTCTTCTTAAAGGAACTGTACTCTTCTTTGTTATGGGGTCAGGGCCCTAGTACAGTTCCTAATTCAAGGTTTCTGTTCCTCTGCTCAGGGTCAATAGTGATTGCCAAATTTAGGGTCAGGAAGGAATTTTCCCCCAACTCATGGGCAAGAAATACAGGCAAATTGGCCTTCCTCTATAGCAGTGGTTGTGAAGCTTTTTTTGCCATGGCGGACCACTTAATACATTTTGCATACAACTAACTTTAATATCAATAGTCTTACCATACAAGTACAGATATTCTCGATTTTGTTCTGCAACCTTTCTGTGGACCACCTGAATGGATCTTGTGAACTAGTGGTGGTCCACAGACCACAGTTTGAGAACCTCTGCTCTCTAGAATGGAGTATGTTTCTTTTGTTGAGATCTGAACCTATGTAGATCAATTACATCTCTGTCATTTTAGTGCTAAGTTATTTGCAGTGGCCTCATCTCCCCTGCTTTTTACCTGTGGCATGTTGTAGGTGTTTTTGGTTTCATCTTGTGGTTGTGTAAAGGTTTAGAACAGGTAATTTTTAGGAAGCTTTGGGTAAATGTTTTCCAGTGAACACAGGGAAGTAGACTTAGTGGCCTGGGAGATGCCTTTCAGTCGTATGTTTTTATAAGGGAAACAAGTCCTGAACAATTGTGGTTATTATTGCATGGGTTCACAAAACCAGAAATATTGGTCTTTGATCTAAAACTTGCTAAAATTGATTTAAAAGATGGCTACAGACCTTATGATTGGTTTTGGTGATAGAACTAGAAGCTAGCCTTATAGTATAGTAAGTGTAGCTGTTCTCCCTAGAGGGTGTGGGTGTGTGGCAGTGGTGATTCAGTGTCCCCAGTAGTACCTCGGTTTAACAAAATGGTACAAAAACGTTGGATTTATTTACACTCATAAGCATCAGAACCACAAGCTGGAACCTAGCATGGAAACCTGATAATAGAATTACCTCAGTGAAACTTAAATTTCTAACTCCAAACAGTCTTAAAAGGACTTTTCAGGGTGAGAATCTGCACCTTGTGCACA
This sequence comes from Caiman crocodilus, assembly GCA_030014935.1. NCBI lineage: Eukaryota > Metazoa > Chordata > Crocodylia > Alligatoridae > Caiman > Caiman crocodilus. The sequence continues at coordinate 43,283,981 of JAGPOW010003648.1, forward strand.
GCCTAAGATGTTCCAGATGGCACAAAGACCCCCATAATCTCACTGACTGCACTTACTTCTGCAGGCTTTTAGCAACTTGGGCCCTGCTCTGTAGCAGCAGTCTGTTTCTTTCTCTGTGGGGAAGTCCATCCTTCTCCCAACTGCACTTAGACCAGGCAGGTCCACTATATCCCAGGGCCTCTTTCAATGGTGCTTGGAGCATAATGGGGAACAAGGCCTGCTCTCTGCTCCAGCCGTACTGGCTCTAATGCCCTCCCCATGCTTTACCACTTCCCTCCTTGCTCACCCTCAAAGCAGTTTGGGGATTGTTGTTCAATTTGTCATTCCCTGCTTTTCATTTTCATGGGCTTTTTGTAGCCCTGTCCTTACTCTCCTATTAGCTGGTGGCAACTTCCTGCTAGCTCTTGGGGCAGGTTGGAACCTGTAGTTCAACCCTTCTCCCTGGGTCTGGTTTTCCTGGGCCTGGAGTGGCCTCACCCTTCTCAGCTTAACCTTTGGCAACCCTGGGGTGCGTGTTACATAAGAAATTTGTTCTTGTTTTGTTGTATTGTTTTGTATTGTATTGTTGTGTTGTTTTTTTTGAATCTCAGAACTAAGTGCTAAACCAAGCCAAAATAGCTTTCCTAGGATTTAATCTATTGCAGTTAGGTTTGTAACTCTGGTTGGTAAAATGCTCTCTTCTGTATCTTGAAATTGGGTTTTGCGATGGCATGTAGGGCTCAAAGCACACTTTTACAAGTTATGTGGCTATTGTTTATTTTGTTTTGAGCTTTTTCTTGTACTGCTGGTCAGCAACGCTTTTGGAAACCACTATACAATCATAGGGCTAGAAGAGATCTAGTGAGATCATTTAGTCCGTCCCCTGCCTAAGGCAGGATAATTCTTGTCAAAAATATCACAGACGTGATAGTTTTTGCCTGCTCTTAAAAATTTCCGAGGGTTGAGGTAGCCTCTGCAGGGAATCTTTTCCAATTCATAACCATCCCTCATAGTGAGAAACTTCTTCCTAATTCCCAACCTAAATTTCCCTTGCTTCAGTTTGGCCAGTGCTCTTGTAGTCACAGAGAAGTCCTATCACCATTCTCTTCATGTAACCACCCTTCAGATATCTGAAGTCAGGTATCAAATTCCCCTTCTTTTCTCCAGACTAATAATCCCTGTTCTTCAAAGCTTTTATGTATTTTCTGTTCATTTGTTTTGTATATTTTAATATGCATGCTGTACAAGTTGTTTGGGTTGGTGTGTCCACTTGAGTCTCCAAGTGAAGCTGGGCCTGCTTGTTACTGTTGGCCTCTGATGGTCTTCCTATCAGTTGAATAAGCATGTGTGACACACGCATGCATTTGTTGGCATTTGAAATGCAAGGCCTAGGGGTCTAAACATTATAATACCAGCACGTTCATTTATATAAATAATCAAAGGGTATAGGGAGGTAGGAGTAAGATAACTGAGGCTCAAAAGAACCACGCAAGAGAGGACTGATTGCCTAATAGTGGAACCTGGTTAGATTAACGTAGGGAAATTCAAGCTCCATTGATCAGTGTACTCTTTAATTCGTCTCAAACTGTGAATGCATTTTCTAGGAACCGTATGTCATCACAGAGCAGAGCTTTCTTGTTCTTGGAAGTTCAGACTGGTGGCCTAATTTCTTTCATCTAAATGGAAAGGTACCAAAGATAGCAAGATCTGGTTTACCATTGCACTTTTGCTTACAGTTCTCCATATATATAGTTTCAAGTTAACTTGAATTAGTTTTCAGGTAAATGGTTTGTGAGGTGCTGTATTAAATGTTTAGTAGCACTTTATTTTATTAAGATTCTTGTTTTTTTTCTTCCCTTCATTCATGTTTTGAAACTCCAGACAAAAACAGGTTAATATTAAGTACTCTATAGTAACCATACCCTTTATCAGCATTAAATATTATGTAGTAGCTTGTAATGTTTATTCCTCAAGGTTTTGCTGTCTTGGAAATTCCAGCAGACTTTTTTTTTAATTAAAAAAAAAAAAAGTGGCTAAAAACTGTGTGCATCTGAACATGCAATCTTCCAAATATGCTCTATGGGATTTGGGGATGTAATTTTGGTATCTAAACAGCTCAGTGGTGTCCTCTTGAAACTGCTGGGGTTTTTTTTTTAACACAGTATTATCTCTAGTAAATCTTCATTAAGCTTGCAATAAAAATGACTTATTGCAATTTTTTTAAAGCTTTAGCTACAGTTGAAGATTTCCAGATTCGTCCTCATGCGCTTTATGTGCATTCCTACAAGGCCCCTACTTTTTGTGACTATTGTGGAGAGATGCTTTGGGGCTTGGTACGACAAGGATTAAAATGTGAAGGTAAGTTAAATGTTAACTTCTGTGAAGTATGTGATACTAGCTTCTGCCTTAGCAGCAAGTTATAGGAAAAGCAAACTTTTGGATGTAGTGAGAGATATTGGATATTGTGTGTTATACATTTAATTTGTTGGCCTAATATGAGTTTAGCTTCTGGAAAATAAATAGCACAGTCTAGTACTTGAAGCAAGACGCAGTGGGCTGTGTCAGGAAATGTGAGCTCTCTCTTGGCTCTGATACAGACTGTGTAACCTTGGGCATATCACTTAATTTTTCTGTGCCTTTCCCACCCGATGAAAAACAATCAAAGCTTTTAACATTTGATGTACAGGGGTGTTGTAAATTAAGTTTAAGATCCTTGCTTTAGCTTGTCTTAATTTATGGCGCATCCCAAATGGGAATCCTTTTTCATATGGTTTTTGTCCAGCTGGATTGTGGAAAATACTGCAGCCTGCTTTCAGCAGGCTGGTGTCCAGGTACTAGAAACCCAGCACTTCCTGTCAGTTGGCTTCCTCTTTACTCCTGTGGCCCCAGCAGAGCCAAGAGAGCCTCCCAGCAGGAAGAAAAGTAAGGAAGATCAACAGCCATATAAAGTCTTAAAGACCCCATTTTTTAGGTATTTACAAATGTCAGGCAGGAACATTGGAAATTAGTATTTGGACAAATGGTGTATGTTTTTTATTGCAAAACAAGATTCTGCTGTAAATTATATTAAGAAGAAATACAGTGTGCTGCCTATTGTGTTATGATTAGGAATCTAGACAAGATGCTGTGTTTCTGTCCTTTTAATATTCTTGGATTATTTTCCTTCTCTTTTAACTGCTTTATAAATAATAAATACTGGACTCTTATTTTTTTTCTTAATTATTTTACCTAAAGAGGCTTCTCTTTAATCCTTTTTTCAAACTGACACTTTCAGGCTGTGGATTAAACTACCATAAACGATGTGCCTTCAAGATCCCAAACAACTGTAGTGGAGTGAGAAAGAGGCGTTTGTCTAATGTCTCTTTGCCAAGCACTGGGCTTTCCATTCCAAGACCAGCGCAAACTGAATACACAGCCTCTGCTACTGAAGAGGTATGTAATAGAAAATGAAAACAAAGTAGACTTAGAATAAAATAATACTGAGTTAAATTAATCAAGTTTCTGGGAACTAGAAACAACTTTCAATTGATTTCAAATGAGAAAAACTAGTTCACATTAACTGTTTCAATCAGTACTTGTTCATTTTTAAGTTGCTGAGTCTTATACTCTGACAGTTGAGGATAATTCTGTATTATTACTGGCATTGTGAAAAACAAAACTGAAAGTGGATTTCAACTTTTATGTATAATTTTACCATTAGTGTGTCATTTACAGTGCTGTTTACTCTTTTTAAAAACCTTGGGTTAGGAGATAAAATACAGAGCTTTCTCTGTGATACAGATTTAGTCTGTAATTACTGTATCACTATATAATATGGTACAAATTGTACGTTTCTGCGTTACTGATAACCTGTTAAACTTTCCAGAGAGAATTATTCAGCGATTAACCCAAAACAATACAAAAAACAAAAATAACCAAAATGCTCCCTCCCACTTCAAACTCTTGTAGAGAGTAAAATCAGTCGAATAGAGCAGTTTTGTTGTTGTCCACCGTCGTCGTCCTCAAGGGAAGATGAGAAGTGAAACTCTTGTATTGCATTCCTAACATACTTAAAAACATTAAAGGACAAATTATTTTATTAAATCAGTTAAATCATCAGTGACAGATGAGCACAGTTTAACCATCATTGGGCCTATTTCTAATGATCTAAATATTCATTTACTGTTGAGTTGGTTGCCCTTTATATAACTGTATAAAGAATGATGTTTTTCTGTTGCAGGTGTAAAGTTTCAGTTCTGTTATAATCAGCCAGGCTTAGCCCCCTAAATTTTTGTCCTATTTCTTTTTTATCATATAATTCTAGAATATATGGATTTTCATCTATGTAAACAATTTGAAACCCACAGAGGCATCTTAGCCCTTCCAGAACTGTTTGGTAAAGCAGTTTCTTCCCTGAATGAATGATCAGGCTCCATTCTGAGAAGATTAAACTTCAGTGGAGAGACTTTACTTTGTTAGCTGAGGATCTGATCCAAAGTATTTTAAGCAAAATAGTTTTCTGGTCTTAATGTTGGATGTTATTTTCATTATTGTATTTGGTGTTGTGCATAGATGGAGATGCATTTTCTTACCCAAACAAACTTAAATGATAAACTGAACTTTCTATACCATTTAAGAACAGGTGTTTTGGCCAGTGACAGGAAGGTCCAGCCTTAGACCAGTGAAGACCTTTATAAATCATTGAAAAGCTCAGCAGATGTTTGTTTCAATGAAGATGCAGTAATCAGTATTTTTCCACCCTCTATCATAGTTCCATTTTTTTTTTTTTTTTACATTCATATTCAACATAATCTATTTAGTGCATCTTAGATTCTAAGATGGTTTTATTGACAGCTACTGTTATGGAATTTGTAATCTCTGTCAGTAGGTCCTCCCTCACACACCAGTATTTCTCCTGTACTCTCTCCCCCCACCCCTTTACCAACCCTCCTCCGTCAAACCCAAGTTTTTCGTATTTTATTTTCCTAAATAATACAGCTAGGTCAGTGGTAAGGCACTGAGTCTTTTGTTATAGCTTCCAAAACTATAAATTTATCTTGATTTTGTTTTATACTTTTAGTCCAGGCATATACAGTGCTTTCTGCTTTGAAGTCTAAAGCTAATAGTGTGGTGTGATAACTGTCTACTTAGGTTGATTGCCACTAGTACCTTCCATTCTAAAAGGCATCTACATGCAATATCAATGTTCATTTGTCCTATTTGTGAATTTCACAATGTTGAATGAACAAATAGTATGCATTTGGTTCTTCATTTCAACGGGAACTAAATATGCTTGTTCCTGCAGTCTGCAAGACTTCAGCTGGGATCCTGGTTTTCTGTGTTTAAAAATCACAACTTCTCTGATAAAAATAGGAAATTATCTGATTTAACCCCCCACCCCAAATCTGTGTTTTTCTGTGATTTACAATGAAATTCTACTATATGTAGTGGCCTGAGCCTCAGTTGCCACCTGTGCAGCAGAGCATCACAGCAGGGCTGGAGTGGAGCCTGTTGCAGGGGGATGGATGCTGGCTTCCCCACCCTGCTGCCCTACCCCTGGGGCCTCAGTGGCCCAGCGTGTGGGACCCTGCACAGCAGGGAAGTGGGGGGTGGGGAAGCTTGTCTGGCTGCTGCAAACTGCACTGCCTTGATGAGGAACCTCTTGCCTACCTGGCAGCAGTGAGGGCAGCGGCTCAGAGTTGTGCCCCTTGCTGCTGCCAGGCAGGCAGGGGACGCTTCATCAGGGTGATGTGCATTCACAGCAGTGAGCTTCCCTGCCCTGTCCCATGGGGAGCAGAAAATCTGGATCTCTGCATCTCAATATCATGCCTTCTTTATGCTATCGGTGATTTTGATAGCTGATGATTTTGAGCTGTCTAGGCAAAATATTTAAAGAAAGACTTGCACGTTCAGTTTCTGAAGCAAAATGTGTTGAAAAATCACATTTAAATGTGGCATGTTCTTATGGAATCTTGTGTGCTCTTATTTCAGCGTTGCTGCCCAGAACCCAGTAAAAGGATTCCCTCTTGGAGTGGCCGTCCAATATGGATGGAAAAGATGGTTCTTTGCAGAGTGAAAGTTCCACATACCTTTGCTGTTCATTCTTACACTCGTCCCACCATATGCCAGTACTGCAAACGCCTGCTCAAGGGCCTTTTTCGCCAAGGAATGCAGTGTAAAGGTAGAAATTTATTATTCTATAGTGGTAAAATTAATTCTTGTTAAAGTTACAATATTTAAGTGGTTTTAAAAATATCTGCCTAGAACCACAGCACAGTTTGAACAGTCTTGTGACCTATTTAAGATAATTACACTTCTTTTTTATTCAGCAAGTTATATTAAGTGCATATATAATGCATATAGGGGTGTAGGTTGTAGCCAGGTTGGTCTAAGGACATAGGCAGACAAGGTTCTTTGGATGAATCTGATATTTTTTTATTAGACTAACTTAAATAGTTGGAAAAAAAATTTTCTTAGCAAGCTTTCAGGTTTAAAAACCCTCTGTCAGGCTGAAGAAGCTTTTGCGGTTAATTTGTGCTCTTCCTGGATGGGATTAATAGGAAAGAAGCCCAAAGTACTTCCTGTTCACTTCCGGGTCCATGGCTGAGTGTGCAAAGGACCCTTTCATGCTCGCCTCCCTCCTCCTCCCTCCACCCCCCAGCCTGGCATTTGGCTATGGGGGGACCCTGGGTGCCCCCATCCCAGACCCAAAAGGCAGCAGTTGCTGGTGCGGAGGGGTCCTCACACTGCAGCAGACCCGGAAGTGCTTCTGGTCCACCTCCGGGTCCACCGCTGAGCGCGTTGGAGACCCTTCTGTGCTCCTGTGGGATGTTTCATCCACCCTATGATCTCAGCGTTCATGAGCTGCCTGGTACATTGAGGTATGTAGAAAAAACATAAAGCTCTATCTATGTATGAATCGTTGAATCTTTCTGAATTGATTTGAAGGGTCCCGATTTGATTTGGAGAGATTAAAGGGCCTCCTGATTTGATTTGGATCTGAAGAGTTGGCTGTTGTTTTGGGCCAAATCTCCACTGACTCGAATTAGCAATCAAAGCTTCTCACAGCCCTGCTGTTCAGTAACTTTCAGCTGTGAGCCTTGCCTTGGAATGTAGCTTAACATCTCCATCCTGTTGTTTATGTTTCTATTATTATATTTTCATATCTTTGATTATATCACCATCATGCTTAGTTTATGGCATGTTGCCTTGTTTTTCTCTGTCTCTGAATGAACAGAATGTCAAGCGATGCTTACGCGAAGTAGTGAATCACTGAGTAGGTTTTGAACCTTAGAAACAAAACAAAATATGCTAGAGTGAGTTAAAAAGATTATCAGAGTAAATAGGGCTGTTGTCAGTAAGCAACACCGTACCTGAAATATGACCGTGTTGGATGTATGCAGTAAATCAGTGGAGTTAGCCCTAAAATACATTGAAAGAAGTTGCCAATAACTCATAGATGATTACAAAATTTTGGATTAATTGTTTTACCAAAAGACCTAAATAGCTTTGAAAGCTGACAGCAGAATCCAGGGTAATGTCTCAGTAGGCTGCAAGTCACATATCCTCTTGCTTGCTGTCCTGACCTCTTGACTCTTTAATTCTTGGCTGTCCAGAGGCTCAACTGTAACAGGAGTGTATACCAGTAGTCTAGCCTAGCCCATGGGCTTATGATTTAGGATTCTGTCCTATGAAGTGAGAGATGTGGGTTCAATTGTCTGTGGCCTGAGTGGGGCCTGGAATCCAAGTCTCCTACTTCTTGGGCAAGTGTTCTAACCATTTGGTTATTGGGCAAAATCTGTGTGGGGCCTACTTTTTCTCCACCCCTCAGCTTCAGGCAGTTGCTTGTGAAGATTTTTGCTATCTAAGGAATTAGGATGATTTAAGTACTTCCCAGAGAGAAGAAGGATTGTTGTATGATTAGGTGCTAGTGAGGCATTTAGGTAGTCATTCTGACTTGCTTCTGTGCATATACGTTATTCCAAGTCTAATTGCCTAGGGACTTTTCAGGCCAAAATGGAGATGTATAATGAGAATGGTGAGGCTTAGTGCAGTTGTTCCCAAACTCTGCCAGATCGCATACCACCAATTTAAAACGATATAATCTTAACTACCACTAGCAAATTTTTGTCATACAAATCAATTATGATAAATCTGTTAACACATACCACTGACAAGTTGTCTGCCTACCACTGGTGGTACACGTACCATAGATTGGGAACTGTAGGCTTGTGGCTGTTGAGAAGGGTCAGGCAAGACTACACTTACGGTAGCCTTCTGTTTCTTTTTCGGTTATCTACATGACTAGGCGTAGTCATCTGAGTCCCAAAAATGCCACTTTCACACAGGTTAGCACTCTGTTCCTGTAACGGCCATATGCATATGAGTGGCTATGTATACTCCTAGAAAAATGCTGCTAATGTATGCAAGTGGCATTAAAAACTGTGCAAATCACTTTGGAATCTTAAAGGTAGATGAGAATCTGAGCCCTTTCCAATCTGCTGGACTCTTTGATCAGCCTCTGTGCCTCTGAGCCTTCAATAAAGTGTTTGTATCCCTCAGTACCACCAAAATTCCTACTTGGATTCTAAGCAAACCATTGGGAGTCTTGGGGTATATCTGTGCTGTTAGAGCAACATGTCTTAGCAGGGCTGACCCTCAGCATTTCCTATTTGCATGCTCCAAATCTGAAAATGAAGTTGGAGACTGCTATCCCAGAGGTGGTGCAGTCAAACATGCAGGAAACCAACGTCTCAGGAGCAGCTTGGAGTCGCTCCCTGTTGTTATATCTCTAGTTTGGAGTATGCAGGAGCAGTGAATGGGCTAGGCTTAGGGCTGTCCTTGGTTAAGACACTGTTGTCACTATGTAGACATGCTTTTAATTTCTTTAGCTTACATTGGGATTTTTTTAACGTCTTCATTGCTCTATTTCCAAATGTTCATAATTAAGAAAGTGACCAAATTCTGCAAATTTGACTGAAAGCAGCCTAGAGAAAAGGGGAAATGATCAGTTTGCGCAGATGTGATCACCCTAGGCACTCAGACTGTTAAAGAGGTTGGTGGTTGAGTTCCAGGATCTAGCTACTTGGTTTAAAAAAGTAGGACACTGGTGTTTCTCTTAAGTCTGAATAAGATTACCTTACTTCAGGTGGACAGGAGCAACAGAAACGGACCAGATTGTTGGTTCGCACATAGTTTCAGAGATAATGGGGAAATTTTTAGCAAGGCCTGGTGTTACTGGAGATTCATGGTAGGATAGCATTGTAAACTGGAAAATGATGCGATGAAATACTGAGTTCCAAAGTAGCCTTGTGGCTGCCACAGCTGTAGGGACAGATATTCAGACTCATAGCAGTACCTGGAACAAAAGCTATGGAGGAGGACCAACTTTGATCCCATAGCATTTAGTAGCAAGGAAGGGACTCAGTAGAGAAGAAAGACTGAAAGAATTAAAATACAGCAGGGGACAAAATAAATGAGGACTGAACATACAAATTGAGACTGAGACAGAGAAGCAGAAAAGAACAGTATATTTTCTGGAAGGAAAAGAGCTGAAAAGATATTGTTAGATGTCATCATGTGATGTTAATTTGTAGTGGTGGTAATTCATGTATCTTGAGGTCAAGAATCATTTTGCCATGAGCTTGCTGATGCTGCCTTTTGGCTTTTATGCTATGACTAAAATCTAGCCTAAAACTAGTGAATATCTTGTGAAATCAATGAATGATGGATATTTCACAGGTTCCTTCTGAATACAAATTCAGCTATAATAATGTAATATATATTTTTCCATTTCAGACTGTAGATTTAACTGTCACAAACGGTGTGCTTCTAAAGTACCTAGAGACTGTCTTGGAGAAGTGGTTTTCAATGGAGGTAGGAAAAAAGTATTTTCAGGTAGTGAAGTATCTCTGGAGACTTAACAAAATATGCAGGCTTTGTTACTGTCTGGTCTTTTCAACTCTGAATATTTTAAGGATAAATTCTTTCTTTTTGTTACTTTTTCCTTTTAAGAAGAATTTGTACCTATGAGGTAATTGAATTAAGGTTTTTAGTTGTAATACTAATTTTAAATTGAAATTCTTGGCAAGCTCAATACACTTTGTTTGAGATTTCTCTTGAAGTCTATAGTTAAGAGAGGTTTTTGTGCAAAAAAATGAATTAAAATTGTACTCAATCTGCTTACTGCTTACCATGAAGGATGAAAACAACTGTTGTTTCTCATTGGGAATGTCTACTCCTGCACTTTACTACACAGTAGACTAATTTACTGTGCACTAAAGCATCACTGTCTACACACGTGCGGCAATTAGGCTGGTATAGATTAATTTACTGTGCAGTTGGATAGTCCTGTCTTACACAAGTACTATCCGATGGCACAGTAAATTATCGTGCTTAAATGCATGTGTGGATGATGAGGTGGATGGCTGGGGCATGAGGGTGCTTCAGTGTCGGCCTTGCTGGCAGGCAGCACCCACACTGAAGCATCCTCCTGACCCAGCCACATGCTCTGCAGCACATGGAGACCTGTTGAAGTAGCTAGCCCAGGGCTGCTCCTGTGGGACTTCATGTGCTGCAGAGTGGCTGGCTGTGCTCTGTTGCACCTTTTTTGCAAGCCACCCCAAACCTTTCTCAAAATACCCCTCATCTCCTTTGTGGGTGGAAGGTCAGGTGACACTAGGTGTGGCCATGGATATTCTCCACTGGCTGTCTCAAGTCACTTTAATTTGGTACCAGCACATAATGGAGCAGCACAAAAAGACCTTAATAAACAAGCAAATTGAACCCCAAGACTTTTTGTATGGTTCTGTTATGAGAACTGTGTTGTCTGTGACCCCCCTCACTCTGCTTGATTTGATGCATTTGTAAGCTTCATTTTACAAATGTTAATTCTTTGCACATAATTAATGAAGAATTTGAAAATTTTAAAATACATTTTCATTCTATGTTTATCTATGGATTGATAATTTTTTGCCTTCTGGACTGTGTTCTGTGGCTTTTCATTTGCTTAAAATAATCCTATTTTGGTGCTAGAACCTGCAAGCCCTGGCCAAGATTTGGATATGCCAATGGAAGTTGACAGCAGTGAAATGAACAGTGACGGCAGTCGGGGTTTGGATGATGTAGAAGAACCATCTCCCCCAGAGGACAAAATGTTTTTTATGGACCCATCTGATCTTGATGTAGATAAAGATGAAGAAGCTGTCAAAACTATCAGGTAAACAGCAGCCTGATTTGTTACTGACTCACCTTAACTCAGTGCTGTTAAGTAAGGCCTCAGATGGAAAACAATGTCTTTGCATAATTCAGTGTTTGTTATGGGTAGCTAAATATTTTCATTTGGATAATTTTACAAAACATTTCCAGTCCCAAGTAAAGCTGAAAACAAAGTTAATTAAAAGTGTAAAAAATTATGCAGACTTTTTTTTTTTTTTACCAATAGAAGCTATCAAGACAGAAGTGAATCTCCATATTGAAAAATAGTTAAAACTACAGCTTAGTTGATGGACATTGCCATGCTAACCAAGATCCTCATGCCTATTTTATGCTGCGGACGTGGACTGAATTGATTCTTATTGTAAATAAAAGGAGTTTTATATAGAGGATGAGTTTAGTAATCATGTTTGAATTATTTATTAACTAGACTAATGACAGTGATATTTTTAGTTTTTGAAGTTTTGGTTTTGACCAGTAAATATGCCTTGGGGTATTGTTAGCTTGCAAGGCAAAATTTGTTAGTATGTGCATATTTGTAGGGCTTGCATCAGGTCATTGTTTGCCTTGTTTCTTTTTTCAAGTTTACCTTTCACTTTCTACATAAATTGAATAACATCAACCTCATTCTCTTAAACCATGTTTACAAACATTCCTATCAGTCTTACAGCCACTTTCAGAGATAGGAGCTCTGAGGTAGACACAGTTTATTGGTGTCTTATCTAAAATTGCTTTTGGTTTGTGTCACACTTAAATAGGTTCAGTGTTTGAATAGAATAGCATGGAATAAAATAATATAGATCAGGGCTGTCCAATTGGTGGTCTGCATGGAGACCCCAAGGGATGACCTGTAGCCCCTGGACTCCTGGACCAGATAGATGTTGCTTTGCCTCTCTGCTCTGTTGTGGCTGTCACCAGAGACTGTGGGCTTTCCATCCATCCCCCCCCTCCAGGTTCAGCTGCCTGCCTCTCCCCCTGGGAGAAGGGCAAAGTAATACGGCTCACTGGGCTAAGGGAGCGAATGGCTGGAGTGCTTCGACTTGGGGACCCTGTGCCTCATCTGCATCGGTGCGATACAGTGGAAGCTGCTTCCTGCCTGGTGGGATTGCACTATGTATTGTGTCCATGTGCACTGGGGGTCTTCATATCTGTGGCTTATCTGCACATTGGGACCATAGGACATTGGGAGCTTGCATGGTGCATCGGGGCCTGTGCGGCAAGGCATGTTGGGCCTCCATGTGGTGCAGCAGCGTAAAGTAGAGGGGCTCTTCTGGTCTGGTATGTGGTCTGCATGGTACGTGGTTGGGGGATGCAAGTGGCCTCCAACTGTTTAGAAGTTAGACAGCTCTGATATGGGCATTAATGGCACTACTGTAATTTTAATGAAGGTAGATGGGTGGGAAAACATTCAGTTGATATTTCTCTTAATAAGAGAGCCTTATTTCTTTAATCATTTTCATTTTAGTCAATTGTGCCTTATCTTGCATCTTATTATAAGATGCATGTTTACATCTTATAAGTGCCATAACATTTGCACTGGGGAAGCTAGTAGGAACTTTTTGATGCCTACTAGAACCCCCAACTCCTCATTCATTGGATGCTCATTACAAGTATATAGTAGTGGCATTTCTTTAATGTAGAGGTTGACCTTTACCTATCAAAACATAGCATGTTTAGATAAGAAAAGATGTCTCTTCCTAAACACAGGTGAATTACATTTCAGTAGTGGTATATTTTTACATATTAACGATTTAATTAAATCATAATTACTTTTTTAACTTAGTCCATCAACAAGCAACAATATTCCACTAATGAGGGTTGTACAGTCAATCAAGCATACAAAAAGGAAGAGCAGTACAATGGTAAAGGAAGGATGGATGGTTCACTATACCAGCAGAGACAACCTGGTCAGTAATTCAAGTTTCCTCATGTATTTTAAAGATCACTTGTTTAAATTTAAAAAATGAATTTTCTTTCTATTTAAAATGTAGAGATGTTCTTATTTCATTTCTTTTCATTTAATTTAATTTGATATTTTTTTTATATTTATTTACAAGAACACAATAGCTAGAAGGTTGTAGTGGTGAGACTAGAGTTCCCAAAACTCTTATTCTGGTAATTCAGCTGTGCTTTTGTCTTGTTTTCTATTCCCTAGAAGCTTCTAAATTGCATTATTTGAACTACATATTTTAAATATACTTAAAGAAAATCCTACTCTTCTAATAATATAAATTGTGTATATGAAGTTATTTGCTTGTTCCATTCCTTTTTTATTCAGCGGTTACATTTTTGTATTTATGTGCAAGTGGCACCACTGTAACCAGCAATTTCCAGCATACAGACGTGTTAAAATTACAATCAGTGAAACAGATTAGTTAACATATGCATACTGATCATTGTTAACTTAAAGAATTATAATTTCATAGAAATGTAGGCTATTCTACTACTCATTTGCTGGATGAACCTACTCGACTTCATCCAGCAAATGAAGCAGCCATCTTGTTTGATTTCTGTTGGCAGTATGTACTGTGAAGCTTCTGTAAAAATTTAAATGTCTGGAAACTGAAATTTTAGCAATTGCATTTGTGCCTTATGATATTTTGCTATGTGTCTTGTAGCGAAAGAGACATTACTGGAGACTGGACAGCAAATGCCTCACGCTATTTCAGAATGAATCTGGAACAAAGTATTATAAAGTAAGTACCAGTACATGCTGGTTTTCCAAGATACTTTATAAACACTGGGTTGTAAAGTGTTTGCAACACTAATGAAAATTTACTATTCCTGTTTTACAGATCAGAGCTGAGGCAGAAAAGTTAAATGAGTTGTCAAAGGTCAGAGATAAGAGTCAGTACTAGCACCTCAAAAATTAACACTTAGTTACCTTGATTATCCCTCAGTTATTTTAGTTGTTGTTTAATGTTAAAAATCTTGTTAAGAAAATGTAATAGTCTGAACAATACTTTGGAGAGTTTAAAAAGGCAAGAAGTTAGCTAAAGGCTAGGATTTTTCTCCTACCATAAATATTGACTGTGAAGTTCTCATGCCCATATGTTTATTTTAAAGCTCCTGAGCAAAAAAATTGCCGTTATAAAGTCGGGAGGAACTTCTAAGCAAGATTAGTAAATGTCATTTTTGTAGTTATACCACGTTCCATGTTGTGTAGCCCTTTAATAATGGAGGCTTAAAAATAAGTTTAGCATGGCATTTAATATAGTTGTGTGTTTTGTGGTAAGGTAAGTATATACATATATTTGAAATGTCTCTAATTAAAACATAAACAAAGGATTTCTCTTTCTCTCTTCCCCTACACTTTTAAGAATGGTCCAAATCTTGCAGTTTCTTTCTCCATATGATCTTTGATTTCAGCCTTTTCACCTGTGCAAACAACTACAATTCTTATCCAGGTCCTCCTCATCCTTTTCTTGACCAATACAATCTTCTCCTCTCGGACATTTGTGACATTTATGTTGCCCCACTTTCAACACACATGTGTTAAGGTTATCTTCTTTGCCTGTTGCTCCCACTTTGTCACTGCACTGCCTCTTTGAAACCCTTCACTTATTCCCTGTTTTCTATCACTTAAGTTCAGGCCTTTTTGTCTTCACCTTTAAAACCCTTCACAATTCTGCCTGCTACACTTTTTTCTACTCTTGTATCTTGTTGTTCCGTCTTATTCCTGCAGTGCCAACCTAGTTCACCTGCTTGTCTGTTTTTTCAAGCATCTTTGCTGCTACCTTCACATGAGCATGGAAAACCCTCCCCCACTAGTCTGGAAATTTACAACCAATTCTTTCTTAAAATCTCTTCCCCAAGACCACTTCTACCATCATCTTACTGGAAATTGCCAGTTGATAATGACACAGTAGAGGAACAGCGGGGATTGCTAATGTGGCAATGATTTGTTTTATTAAAAAAATAATGAAATTAGACCTGTGAAGTTGTGCTCATGAGCTACCCTGCATAACCACATTCTTTATTATTGCTCCCTTTGTCTCTCCTTTCACATTCCTTGTCATGTTTACTTGTTGTGTCATCTTAGTTAGATTGTAAGTTCTTCAAGGAAAAATGGTGTTACATTATATATATATTTTTCTGGACTGAATTCACTGGATCAAATTTAAAGCAATATTGCTTTGTATGAAAGCAAAAGGTAACTTAGTTAGCTGATCCCAAGCTACTGATCTAGAATGTGCTTCTATTTAAGCTCATAGCAGTCCTGGTTAAATACCGAGTGAATAAAACAGGATCAGAAGCAAGCTTAGAATTCCTTCTGGCCAAGTACAGAACAGTTTGGGAAGGTTGGGAAGTTGGTAGCAGTATGGAGCTTGACACTTACAGTTACTCAGGTGGTTAATTTGTTATGGCTTTTAACTTATTTGAAGTTCTGTGCACCAGTATGTTATAGATACATGTACACTTTCTGTTTTTCTTAATGCTTCATATTTTTCTTCAGGAGATTCCACTTTCAGAAATTCTCCAGGTGATTCAGCCTCGAGATTTCTCAAACATGGTGCAGGGCAGCAACCCACATTGTTTTGAGATCATCACTGACACCATGGTGTACTTTGTTGGCGAAAACATTGGCAGCAGCCATCACAGTCCTGTTCTTGCTGCCACCGGAGTTGGACTTGACGTAGCTCAGGGCTGGGAGAAAGCCATTCGTCAGGCCTTGATGCCAGTCACTCCTCAAGCTAGCGTTTGCACTGCACCAGGACAAGGAAAAGATCACAGTAAGCAGGCAGACAAGGCACTGTTGTTCCTATACTCAAGCTGTAATTGATATAGGCTTCATTTTAAGGCACATATGCACATAATTAATGCTAAGCACATGTTTGCTGAATTGGGGCCTTTTTTTAATGAACTTATGGAATTTGATCATTTTAACTGGTAATTTTTCATCTTTTGTAACATTAAATGGTAGTCAAGAATCTGTAATATTTACATTATGAATGCATATGGGAGAACCTTTATTGTAGGAGTATACAATTCACATGCGACTTTATGAATGTAATGCAGATCCTTGACTACAGTATTTGTAATATAAATAGTAAAAAATGGGGTATTACTCATTTAAATTGATTGGATTCAGATCTTCTTTGGTAGACTTCTCTTATCATTCCTTTCACATCTTACAATGCCCCTTTAAATTCTATATGCTGGAAGAAGGAAGGGAGCTGATGGTGGGAAGTAAATGTTTCCAGTGGTGGAAAAAACTCCTGCTATGTTGCAGGTACTAAAAAGGGCAAAAGAAAGACATCACCCTTCTTTCTCTAGCAGAGGATCAGATTCACTGTCCTTGCTGCTCTGAATCAGATATTCCAGTCTGTCTCTTCAAGTGCCTCTTTGCACCAGCTTGGTAAAAATATTCATTCTTACCCCTTCTCTGGTTTATGTCCCCTGTCCTGAGCTTCCCTGTCACTGTTCTTTGTTGCTGGTGCTTCCCTTCTCTTCCTTCTTTAAATCTCTAGCTACAAGATACCTGCTTATTCTGTACAGTTAGTGATGTCTGTGGCAGCATTCAGCTATCAGCTTTTAATCAAGAAGGGAAGGATGAGGGATTAGCATGAGGTTTAACAAAGACCTGTATTGGTATTTAAATTGGGGGATTGCTTTTTTGGACTAAAAACCTATTCCCAGCAGCCTTTTCTATATAAGCCAGCTTCTCAAAATTAATTCTTTTAAAATAATAATAAAGACCAGAGTCTCTTTTTAGTATCGAAAACAACCCCCACCCTCGGAAAGCAATTAAGTAATACAGGGGTTCTCAAATTGTGGGTACCAACTCGCGGGAGGGGGGCGGGGGGGATTGCGAGCAACTTAAAAGAGGGACACAAACTTCCAAGGGGGTATGCATGGTGGCATGGGAAAGTGGTGTGCATTGGCGCCTGCTGTGTGTGAGCTCCCCATCCCCCGTTGCCATCCAGCACTTGGAGTCATGGTATTACGAAGTTTGAGAACCCCTGAAATATATATATATAGTATTCAAACTTCATCTATATAAAAAAAAAAAAAAGTGTGCGTCTGTGTGTGCATACACATGGGCACATATACACACAATAGATATCTTTCTTGATAAGATGATATATTCTCAAAATCTGTCAGTAAATGAGTTGTTGGTGAAAGTAGTTATTAATCTGGCTATAGAAACTAAAAAAAATAATGGCTGTATATAGACCTGCAGCTGTTGATCCATCAGGTGTAAAATCCTTAATTGTCTAGAAGGCAAACTATTTTGTTTACATGTGCATTATAGATCCAGTATTTTTTTTATATAAGTAAGGGCCTTGTAGTTGCATCTTTTATTAATTGATGATTGTAGGATATGTCTTTACAGAGAGAATTCTCCAGGTCTCAGTGTATGTGGAGTGACAGAACTCTCTTTAAGGAGTGTGATGAGACCTAAAGCAGAAGAGTTGTAGGGGAGAGAATTCAGTATGGTACTATATGAGTAGAAGTAGCTCTTGAGAAGAGTATTTTGAGTATAAATTAATGATGGCATGAAGTAGAATTCTTGTGTCTCTTCAAATGTGTATTGAATAGAGAATGGTCAGTCTGTTTTTTTGTATGCTTTGTAGAATCTGTTTTTGGGAGGGTTCTGTGGTGGGTCACCATCACTTACATGGTGACCAGTCCGGTTTCTTACTGGGCATGTCTACATGTGGTGTTAGCGTGCAGCAGTAAACTCCAACATATATCACACTGGAGTTTATTACTCCTGGATAATGCATTTACACATATACCTGGGACTGCATCACATTGAGCTGGGTCTGAGTAGCCTGGCTGGCAGGGAGCCCATGGGACCAGGCTGTCAGCCCAGGGCTGCTCTGACCCAGCTCAGCGTGGCGTGAAAACTGGCTGGGGCATGACAGTGCTCTGCTGTGGGACTAGCCAGCAGGCAGCCTCCCCACTGAAGAACCCTTGTGTCCCAGCTAGCTGCATCAGCATCTATACATATGGTGTTGCAGAGTAAGGAACTCTGCAGCAGAATAGTACTTGTATTTACAAGTACTGTCGTGCTGTGGAGTTAATTAGTTTCGTGTGGCCCAAAAGGACTACATGTGCAGATGCGAGATGTTTACTACAGAGCTAGCCTACTCTGCAGTAAATGTCTTGTGTAGATGCGCATACTGTTCAGGCATTCTTGTATTTGGCTATTCAATAGTCTTAGTAATGGGAATTCTACAATCATTATTCTTCATTTAATCTACTTTATTTTCCAAAGTTCAGGAAGAGTATATCTCATTTTTCTTCTCCTGAATGCTTCTGTTTCTTGATCTAAATTGAACACTGAAGCCTAATCAGCTCAAGTAGAGGAGAACAACCAGTGTGCATATGTGAAATTGAACCACAGTTTCTTCAGTTTTCAGCTGTAATGTTAAGAGGAACTTAATTCCAGCGAGCTGGCGTTAGTTACTATGTTAGCTCAGTTAGAGCCTTGCTTTCAGGGGAACCTGGATGGTTAGAAAAGCAGCAGGAGGCTGCTGCTTTGGGCTGTGGAATTGTTCCCAAAGGCCATTTTTGAATGATATATGGTATGATAACGGTACCATATTTATTTGTGTATATTGTCCATGAATTTGTTCAGCATGGATCAACTTGGTCTTTGTTTTGTCTGAGAAGCTTGACTTCCATTTTGGAGTAAAAGGGCAAGGCAGTTTTTCTTGAACTAGTTTTTTATTTTTTTTGCCTATGCATCATATGATGATATTCTTGCCATATCTTAAGTGGTTGCCTGATGAGGAGAAATTCTATATACTCTTAATTATCAATTGTCTGATATTTTTTTTTAAACTTGCAAAGTGCTTCGCATCGCATCTTTTAGAGGCTTCTTTAAATCTAGGGGATTTATGGTGTCCTAACATGTTATCTGCCAAACATGAGAGAGATTTTTCCATTATTTTCTAAGCGGGGATCTTCTATAGCTTGCTTTAGAATAGATGAATGTAATAAAGAAAAACCTATGCCTTTCTTGACTCTGCAGTTATTTAGTTTCTTAACCAAAGGAAATGCTATCTTTTACGTGCTTCCCTGTTTTTTTTTAGCTCACTACCTGAAAATCTGAGTGTCACTTGATTTAATGAAGCAGTCAGCAGATCATGATCAGCTTCAGTTCCCAGCTCCTGTGCTTGTGTAAATCGTGCTACTTTTTCTACCTGTTTTCCTCAATGTTGGCATTTTACTGCTTTTCCAAAAAATGTTGCAGAAATTCAACCCAAGACTATTTTACCTAAATCAACATGAGACTACTCACTTTTGAATCTGAACGTGATGTTCCTACAGAATGTTGGGATACATTCTTTCACTGTGGCAACATTTCTGGATTTCAGTTGCAAAGATTTTTAATCATTAACAAAGCTTTTTGTGCTATTCTCTTATGGTAGTATATTTTCCTTCTTATTGCAGAGGAGTTATCTCTCAGCATCTCTGTTTCAAATTGCCAGATCCAAGAGAATGTGGTGAGTCACAGAAATAAAGTAAATAATAATAATGTTATATATCCAGACTTTTCTTAAATGTGGCATACAAAATAGGGAAAATTTACTTAAGCTTTGGAATAGAGCTCCAAATACTCTGGCTTGATGAATCTCCTTCACTAAGAGACTGAGACTTTAGTAAAGGATAATGAATGTTAGCAGTCTGTTTTTAACTGTTTGCTTGACTGTCTTTTATTAAAAACCAAGAACAAGTGGAGTTAGTTTCAGAAAAAGAATGTGAGGAATGAGAGAGTTGAGATCCATAAATTCTCAGAATAATTGGATGGAAACTGGGTATGGGTATTAGAACAAAATAATCCTTTCTTTTCTCTTTTTTTTCCTCTAAACTGTGTCTTACTCTGTTTAATTCAGAGGGGCAGATTCTCAGCTGGTGTAAATTATCATAGGCTCGCTGAAGTTTGTGGAGCTCTGACTTCAGCATAGTGTTTGAATTTTTTAAGTTATGTGTTAATAAAGTTATTTTAGCATAATTTTACCAGTACCAATGAATCTTAGAATGGATGTTTGTTCTCTGATTTACTATTGATATTTATAGCTATGTATTTCATGCAATAGGATATCAGCTCTGTGTACCAGATATTTGCTGATGAGGTGCTGGGTTCTGGTCAGTTTGGTATTGTATATGGAGGTAAGTTACTGTAGATTCTCATTATTTATTTACTCATGCTGGCAGTATAGTTGGTCAGTGTATCTGTTTAGATATCTTTCTATAAAGTTAAATATTTTGTATCTGTTTATTCATAACTAAGTTGTTTTGGTGGCATACAGTTCTGTTGCTATAGTTTTTAATGTAAAAAAATGCTCTTGACGAATCTTCTGTTTTAGACTAGGGCTGTCCAACTTTTGTATCTGGAGCTTGTGATTCCCCCAGGTTGCATGCTGCTGGCACCCCATTCCTCCAATTACTGTGCTGTAGCCCTGAGGGCCCCATGAGCCATGTTGCACCAGTCCTAGAGGTAGAGGTGGGGACAGGCAGTTGAAGCCAGAGGAGGAAGGGGGCAGATGCTCTAGGCAAGAGCCTGTGGGCTGCAGTTTAACTTTTTGGGCTGTATGTGGTCCACAGCTTGCATACTGGACAGCCCTGGTTTAGATGTATCTGCTATTTAGATAAAGTACCTTCAGAGTACAGCTCTGTGTTCCATGTAACTCATTTTTTAAAAATAGTTTCATGTTTTATCTTTAAAAAAATGTTTAGTGGGGTTTACTTAGTATTTGAATAGACTTAAGAACAAACTACAACTTTGGCTTGGAATCTGTATTGTATTTCGTACTTTGTTTTGACAGGTTCCATTCTGATTTTTTTAAAAGGTAAAATGTTAACTTCAAGCTAGCTATGTCATATAGGGCTGAAGCAATTGGTTTCTAAAGTGTGCAAATTCAACATAAAAAGTTATACTTATTGGGACAGTCAAGTTAGTTGCGCCTGTCTGAAATATCAGTATTTCTGTAAATTGTAAAACTGAAAACTGTAGTAAGTTGCACCTGAAGTTCCTGTGCTCAGAAGGGAAAAAAAATATTTTCACCTTGCTTCCTTTACCCTTCTTGCAATACTTTTTGAATAATATATTTCACTGTATTTTCTGTTTCTGTGCTTATCTTTCATACAATAGCTGAGAAATAAATTGTGTGGTTTTGTAATTGCGTTCTTTAATGACATAGGTGCATGTATAGCACCTGAGACTACTTGTCAGTCCTTTCAGCAGCACTTTCAGGGAGATATTAAGCATAAAATTTTTTCATCACAGGTCTACATTTTAGGATTTGGATTTAGTTCTGTTGTTATTTTATAAATAAAATGATTATCCTGCAACATTAAATTTGTTTGCAATGTTAAAAGCATGAAGAAATCTTGGAAAATAAAATGGCATCTGAATTTCTTTTATCTCATGCATTCTTTTCCAATAGTAAAAATTTCATCTGCCAGAAAGCAAGGAGGGAGGCCGAAGAATAATGAATAATTAATGATTGATTTAAAGGCAGCAACTGTTCTTTCCACTTGTCATTTTGTCTCCTTTGTCAAGGAAGCATTGCAACTTTACATTTGTGGATTAGCTGTGCTGCTTGAAATTTGTTCCTTATTTTGCAAGTTTTTGTGATAGATTTACATTAACAGGCTGGTTGCTTAAAACAATCCAAAAACTTCTTGCTTTTTTGAGTCTCTAAAGTGCAATATTATACATAAAGGAGTTTCTTAAAATATGGGCCAGGGGATGAATGACTAATACAAATACAGACAATTAAATTATATTTGTATTCACTTTACTCCCAGAGTTATTCTGTCCTTTGTGTATAACTCCCTTGATGTTTTCTACAGTTGTTCCTTGATTCTGTGGCTGATTCATTTAATGTTCAGATGCAATTAAAGAATCTGGACAATTTTTTTCCCATCATTTACAAGTTATTTTAGAATAATAAAAATACACGAAAATGATGGAGCCTATAACAATAATCTTAGTGCTACATACTGACTGCGTTGATTTTACTGTATTCCTTTATTGCTGACAGTACAGGCTGCCTTAGCTATCCTCATATAAAATTATTTTTTTTAAATGAAATAAAAACTTGGTTCTACTTTCTTCAAAATAATGTTCAATGAATAATTTAAGGCATCATTTTCATTGTTACAAACCTATAGATTTGAGAGTTTCACTAAGGCACTCCATGTACTGCTTAGAATGGAGACCACATCTCTCTTTTGCAGAACACAGTGCGTAATTTTATTTCTTTTTATCCCCTCTAAACAATTAGAAGAAACAGGAATTAAAGGATTTAAAAATATTGAGGAATAGAGGGGAAGTTTGATTGATATAAAGATTTGATAGCACTCCTAAATTCAAGGCCTATGTATTAAAATGGTTTTGAACCTGCATTTTTAAGATTAATCCTTTTTTGTGTCTGTACAACTCTTGTTTTTCCTCCTTTACTAAATATCTGTCAGTCAAATGGTCGCCTGCTTATATAGTCTGAAGTTTAATGTTTATAGTTTGGTTTTTGTGTTAGTCTACTACTGATGTTATTTCTTTTGCACTTTGGCATAATGTACTATCTAGTAGAGCTAGGATCTCTTCCTTAGTATTTATTAGATATTTTTAACCCTGTGGAGGTCTAATTTTTAGATTTATTTCTGTGGTTCCTGTCACCCAAGGATTTGTTTGGTATTGATAATGAATGACCAAAAAAAGTGCAAATAGGTATTTTAAAATCCATGCAAAACTTTTTCCTTTGTCATTCTAGGCTACATCAAATTTTCATAGACCTTTTAATCTGCCTTAATTATTTTGTTCTGCAATCACTGATTGATTGCCTTGCTGGCAGTTGGAACTTGAATCAGGTCTTCATTACATTGACCTCATTTTGTCCAGTGGAAATTAGCTTATGCTTTTGATAATTTATGATGTAAATTTTTAAGGCAGGTATGGTGTCATGTTGATTACTTCGTGAACTTACTATAACCTGAATAAGTCAAGGTCACCCATACTGAATACAGAATTACAGGTGAGGTCTAGCTAGGTTGTTTTATGTGACAGTAGTTTGGTCTCCTTGTAGCATGTGTCTAACAGTGCATATAGCATTCTCTGTGTCTTTCTCACTACAGTTGTATATTTTTCTGTATACTTTTCTGAAAGATTTCAACACTTTTGAGTAGATATTTCCATGTTCTTGTTTTGTTACAAACTCATTCTCGATTTAATATTAATTTGTTAGATTATTAGTCTTTGTGTCTGATCTAATTAATGTTGCCTCTTAATTGAGAGATTAATTTTAATGTTATAGAAAACAGCTTGGTAGGTACAGCGGGTTGTGGGGAGTGAAACTGGGTAGACAGCTATACCCAGCACTTGAAACATTCCTTCTCTGTAAGGCGAGGCGGGCTGTTTCACATTGAATTGGTATAAATTCCATTTGAGTGGTGCAGCCCCAGCACCTACATGCTTCCCCTAACCTCAAGTCTGTGTTTCTGATGATGGTGTCATATCTCCTGGGGAATGCTGTGTCATCCTTCATGCATACAACTCTTCATCAAGGATAAGCCTGTAGCTAATAAGCCTGTACATCTTTATGGTAGATTCCTGCATACTGTAGAAGTATTGCTTCTGAGCTCTGGAGCAACACAAGAGAGGATTCCTGCTATTTCCTTATAGCTACTCCTGCCATGAACATCAACCTAGAAGAGGGAGCCAGGATTTTGTAGGTTCATGTGGGATTAATGGTGTATAGTCATCTGCATAAGAGAGAATTTTACTTAGTGTACCATTTCTCAATGTGTAGACTAGACACCAAAGCAGTACGCACAGAAAATGCCTGCATTTCAGGATTAGAACTTGTCATACTTGTGTCAAGCAGGTATTGAACACTTATACTTCTGGAAAATGTGCCTTTTCCCTGTAACTTTTTATAAAGAGGAATGATTGTTTCAGCCATACGATGATAGCTGATGTCACTTTTCTTTCAGGAAAACATAGGAAGACTGGAAGAGATGTGGCCATTAAAGTCATTGATAAAATGAGGTTCCCTACAAAACAGGAAAGTCAGCTTCGCAATGAAGTGGCCATTCTGCAGGTACAGGAAGATTAATTTTTAATATACATTTGAGCTGATTGTTCTAGAAAAAAATATAGATTTGTAATTAATGTGCCAAGCCACGCTGAAAGGGCAGGGAGCTTGATTGTCAGCAAAATCAATACGTTATTGCTAGCTGTTGTTTATTTACTGCTGTCACTGGGCCTGGTGACATGTACCGTGGCTTACTGATGACTGCCCCAAGAAGCAGACAAAGGCATGTGGTTTTTTAGATAGCTACTTTTCTTGCCCATCTGTCTGTGTATATTCTTCTTATGTCTCTATTATCTAATTATGTCTGATTTGAAGTGGCTCATTTTGTAGACAGTCCACGGATATAATTTCAGTTAAATAGAACAGTTAGTTCCAATGATCAGCCTGCCAACACTTCATGTGCTAAGTCTTTCTACCTTAAAATATTTCCATTTGTTCTAGGCCTTTGTTTCTTATATCAATTCAACTCTATTTATTTGCTTTTGTAATCGTTGCAATTCAGAACTTTGTTTCTGTATTTGTATCAATGAGGTGTATAGCCAGTTGTTTTAGATTCATATTCTTCATGCTAACCTCTCTAGAATTTGCACCACCCTGGGATTGTAAACCTGGAATGTATGTTTGAAACTCCAGAACGGGTTTTTGTTGTGATGGAAAAGCTGCATGGAGATATGCTAGAGATGATTTTGTCCAGTGAGAAAAGTAGGCTCCCAGAACGAATAACCAAATTCATGGTAACCCAGGTTGGTATTCTGTTGCTGTCTGACCCTTTTACTTCATAGGCAGATTTTGATCTCTTATGCTTGTGTTGTAACTGATTGTGCCCTAAAGGATAGTCTAGATTCAGTCATTATTTTTCAGGGGACACCACAGTAATGGTAGGCTTCATATCTAGTAGAGGTTGAAATGATGTGAAAAGAATTCAGATTTTTATTTCGAATGGCAGTCTTCACTACTAGTTTTTTTTAAGGTTAATTGTTTACATTTAAAGGGACATCAAAAGCTAGGGTTTTAGAAAGGTACATGTATGTGTGGTTTAAAAAAAAATAAAAATAATACTAATTGAAAGTTTGATTAGGGAAGGGAGAAGAAAAAACATCTTTGTATTCCATTAGTATGCTGAAAAACTGAAGTCTGAAGCCCTGAATTATTGCATTGCTTATTATAGGGCTCAGCTACATTTAGGAGCAGTGGACTGGTGCTTTTGACTTGGCCTCTGTGCATGTGAATCACCATTAATACCTGGGCTTTGTATGCCAAATAAAATAGTTCTGTTGGGCCCTAGGTTGCTGACCCTGACTTAGTATGTCTGATCTTTAGTGCCCACATATTTGCACTTGCTGTGCTTAATTCTGAAAATATCTTTTCTTTTTTAGATACTCGTTGCTTTGAGAAATTTACACTTCAAAAATATTGTGCACTGTGATTTAAAACCGGAAAATGTACTACTAGCATCAGCAGAGCCATTCCCTCAAGTGAGTAAAGGTTTAACTAATATCTCCTTTTGCTGTTAATTTTTTTTGGATTCAAGGATTCAAAATTAGTCTGTGTGGCAGTGTTATGCTGCTTGCAGCCAAAATCTAGCTAGAATTACTTGAATTTGCCTGAATTTTAGTTTAGTTTGTTCATCTTTAAGTACTGTGCCTGACCTTAGGTATGTAAAGGGAAATAAGATTCCAATCTAAATGAGAGCTTTCTAGCTGTGTAAGTGGATTTTTGGTGCTTTCACACAGGTTGTGATTGTTACCCTTGCAGTGTGGATACATAAGCATTCGCATGCAGACTGAGTATGCACAATAGACTATAGGCTGCCTAGGTATGTGCATGGATTTGTAGGCACACCTGACCTGTATGTACTGCTTGGATATAATGCCCCTCATGGTGCAGCTGGGGATGGGGGAGTCATGAACACGTAGCTGGCCAGAAATTCATAACTAATGGGTGTGGGGGAGAGACAAAGGAGGGCCCTCGCATATATTTTGGTCGAAATGGCTGAGTGATTATGACACTTGACCAAGAAGTAGGGGGATCAGGTTCTAGGTGTGCTCCCCTTTGGACCTGCCTCTCTCTGCCTGTCTCCCTGCCTCTTCCCTTCTATAACCACAGGCTAGGCATGATCTAGTCTCCTCTCCAGTGTTCTTTTTGAAGCTGACCCACTGCACTTTGCATTTAATACTTGATAACATACATGGAGAACAGGGCAGTGGGGAAGTGTCTGCCTCACTGGGAGCAAGGAACCAGGCAAGAAAATAACACCCCTCACTCCCTGCTTCCAGATCAGTACCCTTTTTCACTGAGCTACAGAAGCTCACCCTCAAGCTCACTGTTCTTCCTGATCACATATCTCCCTCTTTTGAATGCCCAGGGGGATGGCTCAAAAAGAAATGCTAGAGAGGAGACTGGATAATGGCTAGCCTGTGGTGAGATGGTTAGAGCAGAGGGCTAAGAAGTCAGAGATGCAGGTTGAAAGTCCCCTTTCGTTGGGTCTAATGTTTTGATGCGGACTGATCAGTGGGTCATTCCTTCATCTTGGTTAGGACCCGTAGGCATGAACAGAATACAAACTGCTAATAGTTTAGTTCCTCTAACTAGCGTGATTTTTTTGTAACAGGCTAACTTTTTGTGTATCATTCTATAATGCAGCACTAATATTATTCATAATAATATTATGAACCCCCAATATGTCTGATTTGTTAAATGTGTTGACAGAACTAATGCTAAGTACCACACTCTGGCTGGTGGTAGATGCTAAGGCAGACTTGAGTCTGAAAAAGTATAAACCCTATTCCCCAAATTGCTATTGTGCAGCAGTGGGAATGGGACATACTTCCTCAAACCCCAATCACATGACTGCCAGCATGGGGGGAGGGGCTGATTTTCTGTTCTGTGCTGTCATAAATTTGAGCGTGTGGCCAGTTGCCATTTTATTGCATGATTTAACATCCTGATCACCTCAAAATTATAATTTGTCAGGGGTTTCTCTTTTGGGCAGTTGAACATCTATGAAGTCAACCAGAAGATTGTCAGTTTAATGGTTCTGTGCTACTTTTACAGGTGAAGTTGTGTGACTTTGGCTTTGCACGCATCATAGGTGAAAAGTCTTTTAGGCGCTCTGTGGTGGGAACCCCTGCTTATCTTGCCCCTGAAGTGCTCAGGAGTAAAGGTTACAATCGCTCTCTGGATATGTGGTCAGTGGGAGTTATCATCTATGTAAGCCTTAGTGGTACATTCCCATTTAATGAAGATGAAGATATAAATGATCAAATCCAAAATGCAGCGTTTATGTATCCACCAAACCCTTGGAAGGAAATATCTAGTGAAGGTAAAGAAATTGGAGCGAACACTTATATGTTCTTTAAAATTTTTATATTTATAGCCTTTTTTGTTACATGTAGGTCTTTGGAATTAATTGTTTTTGAATTGCATTATGAGTTTGAGTCCTACACAAGTGTGAAAATTGCTGACAGCTTAGTGACTCTCTGGCAAAGTAATGTAATAGATGTGAAAAATCTTGCTTAAACGTGTTTACATTTAAGTATTATTCTTGTGAAAAGAGGGACCAATGGATTTAATATCCAGATTTTCAGAAAGCTTTTTGATGAAAGTTGACACAGTAGCTTATTTTATGAAAAAAATATAGCTTGGATAACTGCTGAGGTTAAAAACAGGAGAGCTAGAATTAAGAACGTTCATCTTTTCTGAAAGCCAATAAAAGATTACATTTTGTAAGGCTATATGTTGTTTCATGTTTTAAAATATGTTGTTGACTATTTAAGTACAACTGTGTATGTACATCCAGATATACAGATGCATATAAAATATCGGCATATAGTTGGAATTTTGCTCCGGCGCAATCTAAGTCCAGGATAGTTTGTATCTGGAGTTTTGGTCCAGTCCTTTGAAGTGGATGAACCAGAATATGCAGATCTAAAGCCAAGCGTCACCAAGGCTTAGGATTGTTCATGCTTGGACCTATCACTTGTGTTAAGGCTTAGAAATCATTGGTATGATCCAGCTTCATAAAGATGGGGTATATATTTTAGGTCACCCTTTTGGTATTGCATATACTTTAAATAGATTTGTATTAATGCTGTAAAATTGTTGAATGTTTTTTATTATTGTCTCTTCCTTTTAGCCATTGATTTAATCAACAATCTGCTTCAAGTGAAGATGAGGAAACGTTTCAGTGTTGACAAATCTCTTAGTCATCCATGGCTACAGGTAGAAACTAATGTCTCTCTTATTTGCTAGGCTAAGAGCTGTATGTAGTTCTGTCATTTTAGATTCAGAGAACTTTATAAAAGATTGATTTTATGTTTAAAATACTACTGCCATGCATTGCAACCACTGAGGAGGCAACTAGAATAACACTTTAACATTGAATGTGCCCATTCCTTCTGCCCCCATATCTTTGGAAACCTTCCATCTCCTGGTGGCTTCCTTCTTCATGTTGGTAGGATGCTTGCTTTCAAGGGTTATTATAATGTTCTCATTGGAGGTCTGCCTTTTCCCCTTCAAAAGAACTATAAAATTCACCCTTGACTTGCATATAGAGTTGACCTGTAACCAGAACAATATATCATTGTTGTACATAGGAGAAGACAACTCATGGCTCCTTTCGGGGCCACAGTGGGTGGTCATAGTGATGGCAGAGCAGATAACTCTGCAGCAGGCCCTTAATAGTGCCATACTGTCATCTACTTTGTATAATAGTGAGTGTTCCTTATGAATGCTTAATTACAGTGGTTGTGGGTTGGTGAGCTCAGCTTGTGTGGGGAAATGTCTCAGTGGCTGGGTACTGATCAAGGATTTTATCTGTACTTAGTGACTTCCAGTTATCCTCTCCTCACTATGTAATGATATAGTGTGTCAGTTTTTTCTGTCTATTCCAGACTTGCTTTATTTCCTGTCTAACAGTATGTAGTTTTGTCCATTATTGTCCACTTCTTTTTCCCCTCAGTTCTGTCAATTATTAATACTCAGTTTGACCAAGTATGTGCATGGATCTCAGAAACGGAACAAAGTAGAATTTGTAACATGATTTGTACTCATTCCAGAAGAGGCAACTTGTAACTGGGGGAAAGAGTTGAGGGAAAACTGCCAGTGTGGTTTATGCTTGGCTTCTAGGGCTGTGTGAAGTTTTGCCAGCTGTTTCGATTTGACACCATTTTGACTCATTTTGATCTTGAAACAGCAAAATGGAATCGAAACAAAGGGCTTTGAAACAGCCTCGAAACAACATGAGGCTAGTCGAAATGTTTCAACAGTTTTGAAATGTTTTGAGTTTCAAAGCCAGCAGTGAGGTGGTGGGAGACAGGGCAAAACCAGGGCTGTGCTCCCAGAAGCACCCAGGAGTGCAGCCCTGGCTCTCCCTGTCTCTCGCCACTGGGCTGCGGGAAGCTGATCACAGCGCAGGGGAAGGGAACTGAGCCTGGGCTCGGTTCCCCTCCCAAGTGCTACGACTGGACTGGGGAAAGGAACTGAGCCTGATTTTGCTTGGTTCTCAGCCCCAGTACTTCGATCGGGCTGTGGTTGGGAAGTCAGCCCAGCTGAGTTCGACTATCGTGCTGGGGAAAGGAACTGAGCCCAACGGGGCTGACTTCCCATCCCCAGCCTGATCTACCACGGGGGATGGGAACTCAGCCCAATTGGGCTGAGCTCATTTCCCCAGTGGGATGGTTGGGTGAAATGTTGAATCAGCCTCACTGTTTGGATGAAGCAAAATGGAACAGCTGTTTCAACTCAAAATGAAATTTGAAACAGTTTCGCACAAACCTTGAAACTCAAGTCAAAATGGAACAGTGCTGTTTTGCACAGCCCTGTTGGCTTCCTCTCTTTTCTTTATTTAATCTCAGTTTTTATGTCCAGGGAATTCTGAAGGAAAAGCCCAATCAGCAGTTCTTTGAGATTTAATATTTTAATTGCAACGATAGTATTTTTATATACATAATCTAATCTTAACCTAGTGTCACCGATTTATTATATGTCTGCTTTAGAATCATTTACCTTTGATAAATTATAGATATTAAATTTAATTATAGAATTAAAATCGGAGGGAATTAATTTATTTCAGGTTAGGCTTACTGCATGGGAACCTAGTCTCATTTTGATTGATCTTTGTCTTCTAGTTAATCATCTTCAATTAAAGCCTAGAAATGCCAAATTTCTCTGACTGTTGTGCTGCTATACACTTTTTTTGAACCAGTCCCCTTTTTGTTTTTAAAGGATTATCAGACTTGGCTTGACCTGAGAGAGTTTGAAACTCGCATTGGAGAGCGTTACATTACCCATGAGAGTGATGATGCTCGCTGGAAAGAACATGCTCATGAGCACAACCTTGAATACCCCCAACACTTCATTATGGCCCCAAATCCAGACGATATGGAAGAAGACCCTTAATTTTCATCATGTTAACTGCATTGCAGAAAGGCACTCCAGGCAGAAACTGATGCTGATACTCCCCTGAACAGCTGTTATTCCTTTGAATGATATTCATTGATTCAGTCCCCAAACCATGAAGGATCCTGCACTGGCAGGCAGCTAGATGAAGTGATTTGAAATTATTTTTCTCCATCTCTTAACTTCAGCTATGAAATGTGATCTGACAGTGGGATAAGCCCATAGCAAGTTAGGTAACATTTCACTAGCTACATGGTTACAAAGCCATTTCTGATGTGTAATGCATACAGACTGAATGTGTGGTGTGCGTTTTCCATGTTTTTGTAGCCTACGCAATAACAATTTTTTATTGTTTCCTACTCCCTTATTTACTAAGCCATAGAGTACTGTTTTCTGGTATGTAGATGCATCTCCCCTTTGCTAGGTTGTAAATTGTGGCAAGAGGCTGTAAAAAGAACTCAATATTGCGTACCTTGACTAAATCGCATCAAAATATGCTGAATTACTTGTATACTCTGACAGGTGAAAGAACAGTTTGTTACTGTTAGGCTGGTTGCTTATAGCCCTATCAAATGGAAAGACCTTTCTCCAGATGTTGGAAGAAGATAGCAAGACCTCATTTTATGTTCCTAATGAATGTTGACTGACAATCTAAAGAAAAGACAATCAAAAATCCAGATAAGTCCCTAATGCTGTCTGTTTAAAATAGAGTGATAAACCACAATAGGATGTGCATTAGTGTCCAAGATTTGCACGTGCCTTGGATAAATACCTATGGCGTTTGCCTTAACTTCCCATATAATACACAATTAGCTCACAAGGCTTTATGTAGCATATCCTTCCCTTGGGAAAATAGTTTCTTGTGGAAGGATGTGAAAAACTACCGAAACCATATAAAACTCATTTCTTCTAGTTTGAATAACAAACATTTTAATATTGAGTACTCATTGTAGGTGCCCTGGACTTACCCTTTCACAAATATTTGTGGCCTAACAGGTGCTTTCTGTACTCCTTTTCTACTAATTGGAATTAGGGCCATACTTCCAATTTCAAGAGAACACAAGTTGAAGTGGCTGCAGGCCTACATATGGCTGCTGCTGGGACAATAGAATAAAGCATCAGTCTCTCCTAGTAAAGCCTGCTACCACATTTTGCTCTCCAGTCTTTCACCTACCTGCACTCTCCTCTCCCCTTTTTTCCTCTGCTACTTTCCTTAACCCTGTAATTTTTATGAAACAACTCGTGAGGCCCAGACAACTCCCAAGTAGCTTTTTAACAGACCTCGGTTTACAGATGCTCAGCCATTGAGTGCTGCAGCAGGATGGAAAGGAAGCTGTAGCTTCCTTCAGAAATGATGCTGCCAGAAGATAGGTCAGCATCCCAAGTCTGTGTAGTTTCAAGAGAATCCTGTGCCCAGTACTTTACATGGAGGCAGAAGGGGGAGAAAAATCTTCCTTCCATGTAATGTTTTTTTAGTTCGTTGAATGAGCATAGATTTTCTCTTTGCATCATGTGAAAGTTGATACATGGTTCTGTATATCCCAGATAGCTACTCCCAGCTCTGAAACTGGAGTTCGCTTTGGACACCTCTATTATGGTTTTATTTTTTAAGTAAATATTCCTAGGTTTTAACTGCAAGGGCAGTAGAAACCTTTGCAGTTCCAGTTTCTTAGAAGAGCTAACTTTTTGTATTAAAATGTTAATCTGCCATTGTTGTTGTTCAGGTAAGAGCAGGGAAGTAGATTTTTAATGATGGTTTTGCAAAGTTGCTTCAGGGTTATCAGCTGTTCTTACATACACGTGTGAACTGGCAGTGATATCAGTGGAAATGGCACAAGTGCACATCTGAGAGTAGAACTGGGTCCATAATATACCCTTTTCCTGTTGGTCTTTCCCAGCCCAGATTCTGGTGCTCCATTTTGTAGAGATCCACGTTGCAAGCAGCTTTAATCCATAGAGTCAAATTCTGAACTGCCTTCCCAAATGGGATAGCAGTCACCTTTACCCCATTACCTGGAATACTTGTTTGTTCCTGAGACTGTCATTATATGATTTCTCCCTAAAGCCATCAATGGGGTGATGTGCTCTGTACACTCCTTGCCTTACATACCCCATCTCCTAGCATGCTCATAGTCTCAGGCTAGTGCAGTGTGCTGCAATAGGACTTTATACATCATTCCTACACTGGGCAAATTCTCTCCCATGTGCTGCTGAAGCAGTGTAAAGGAATTATACTGGGAGATAAAATGTATTCTTTATCTTTGCAGCTCCATCCAGGGAAGATTTACAGATTGGTCTTTCCATTAAGAGGAAGGAATAATTTTAATTTTTGAAGTAGAATGATAGTTTCTGGAGTTGTTGGGCTGCTAGCGACCAGTTTTTGGAAAAAGGAGAAATGCTTGCTTTCTTAGCTGTCTCCATTTCTCAGGTGACAAATTTCAGAGATGCCATTCTTCCTTCAGCCTAGCTTAACTTCAGATGTGGTTGGGCTGCTTCTAAACTTTGACTTGATGTTGTTGAGTTAAATTATTTCAAGACCTTCAGTGGCATTTAAAGGCAGGGGCTGGAGGGGAGCACTGAAGCAGGCTTGGAGGAGAGGCTGGTTTTAATGGAGTAAGAGGCCTATGCTCCATTTCCCCTCTGTGAAGTACTGCTTTCCAAAAATGAGCTACTTGGAATTCCCAGTTTCAATTAGAATGAGTATTGGCTTAATATTAAAGTACAAATTGTTTAAAATTTAGATTTCACGAGGTTGGGAGATAAGATTATGGAGTTGAAAGTTAACCTACCAAAACCAAAAATGTTAGAAAAGGAATTATTAGTAAAATTTGCTCAGTTTTTCATGCCCCTTTCAATTATCCTGTGACTTTTTCCTGGCGGTAAGATATATTTAAAAAAAAAAAATCCTCCGCCAATGAAATACATTGCATTCATGAAAGTAGTGCTATGATGCTAGAAAAAAAAGCTCTTGTAAAACTTATAGCCTCAAAAGGACACTGTCAAGTACTTTTTATATTTTTATACTTCCCATTGTTTGTAAATATCCTCTGACAAGCTTGAAAATAAAATTTATTTCCCTATCAGATTTGTCCTGTTCCATTTGCATGAATTCCTTCCTTCCCCTTGCTTTAAAATGTCCTTTGAAACAACTTTTTGTGTCTGTACTTGTGTTGATCCATTCATAGCTGTGGGAATCTGGTTAGTTTACTGCACCTACAAAACAAACAGCTCTTTAGCACAAATCTTATGAACAGTGACTTGGAAGATAATTCCTGACCCCTATATTTAGAATCCAGAGGACATTTCACGACTACTTTTAATATGTTACAATTTAATAGTAAAGTGTGTGAGGTTTTATTTATTTTGTAGTATCCCCTAATGGGAAATGTTTTGGATTTTCACTTTCATATTGCTGAATTCTGGATTATAGTCCAGTATCCTCTTGTAGCAGTTTCTTTTTGTAGTTCATTCTTTTACCAAACCAGTAGAAATTCAGGAACATCCTATAGTTCAAATTTAAGAATTTTACACATTCCATTGCTACATTTAATTGCCTTGTTTTTTAAAGCTTTGCTCAGTTCTAGATGCTACTATTTAATTTTGAATGCTGTAAGAGATCACTTACTTTAATTCTATATATATTTTTTGTTTAATGTCCTGAAGCTGTACCAGAATTCTGGTGTATTCTCAATACTGCTACATAAGAGAAAGATGTAAAATCTTTTCTTCTTTTATTTAAAGTCTATTAAAGAGCTTAATCTTTCATTAACATAACAGCTCTTAAAGCTTGATTTAACTCCTGTTTACTGCAGTGGTGCAGAATCTGGCTTAGAACTGTGAGAGAGGTAAAATGCATCTACTGCAGACACAGACAAGGTTCCTTGGGTGAATTTGATATCTTTTATTAGACCAACCCAAATGGTTGGAGAATAGTTATTAAGCAAGCATTCGGGTTCAAAAACCCTTCATCAGGCTAAGGAAGCTTCAGCAGTTGGCGTATGCTCTTCCTGGATGGAATGAAAAGTAAACATGCCAGGGGCTGTGTACAAAGGAAGCCTGTTATAAGATACTTCACTATTTCCCCTTTAATTCAGGCCATAATTGTGGTTCCCTATCTGGAGCAGCTGCATTAAGAATGGGAAGAAGAGATTCCTTGTTCCTGTTCCCAGACTGTACTGTCAGCTTGCTGCTTCCATGGAGCAGAAGAGAAAGAAGTAGTTGTATACGACCACTCATTTTTCACCTGTCCAGGAGGTGAGAGGTTGGCAGTCTACAGCCTATGGGCTGGACCTGGCCTATGGAGCCATTAGACCTGGCCTGTAGATCTGGAGCTTTGGGAGTGGTTTGTAGAGGGGGTGTTGCCCATGTTGCAACCAGGTGGCAGGGTATTCACCTGTACTGTGTTCCACATAGATGTGCCAGCATGGGGAAGCAGTGGCAATGGCTAGGTCCAGTGCTGGCTTGCTCTGGACATGAGCTGGGCTATTCTGGCCTGCTGCCAAAAAACATGGCTGGCTGCTGGACTGTCCAAAGGAAACAGTAACCTTTAATTTTAGTGTGCTTTTCTAAGCTTCCTAAAAGCTTAATCTGAAGAGTAAAACTCCACTGAAACCCATTTTCATTTTTGTCCAGTAGGTGGGTGGGTGGGTGGGTGGGTGTGTGTGTGTGTGTGTGTGTGTGTGTGTGTGTGTGTGTGTGTGTGTGTGTATATATAGTGTGTTTGTAAGTGTGTAAAACTTGCTCCATTTCTGGCAGGTCACTCTGGTTGCCTCCCAACTGATTAAGCTACAGGATGCTGCAGTAACAACAGTGAATAGCAGGGCTGAAAATAAAGTTGCTTGTGACTGGCAGGAAATACTTATGAAAGTGGGGGTAGGGCATGTGTCTGACCCTTTTTCTTAGGGCTCTAGTCATTGTGGAAGTGCTGGTACACCTGAGGTAATAAACAAGGAAGCTGCCTGGGAAAGCAGGACAGGAAAGTGGGAGATTTCATGTTTACAGATTGGCACAAAGGCAGACTAATGTGGATACATCTTAACAGCATTTATAATTATGCAAGGCAGTGACTTTCCCAAGAAGAGTCCATAGTCATTTTCTTAATTCTCTGTGTGTGTATATACGCATGTATACATTAGACGGACTTTTTACTGTCACTATTTTAATAGGTTAGCATGGGAAACTTTCCTATTTTATCAAGAATAGGAACTTTTGGATTTACTGCCACAGCAGTTCACTAAATCCAGCAATAGGTGCAGGGACAGGAGATTTTGCATGACCTGGATTCACTTGCTTGTCAGAACTTTTAAGTCTATGATGAGGCAGCAGTGCAAAAAAATAAAAAAGCTCTCCCATTTGCTTGGGATCGGTAAGCATCTGGTAGCCATGAATCAACTGCTTGCGAACTGTCACATCATGTGATTTCTGCAACAGTACCTGGAAGGAAAACAATGTTTGCTATATGGTAACTACTTGTCTTCTCGCTCTCATGTTAGATGCACTGTTTCCATTTACTGTGTAGGATAATACAAGTGTAGAAAGGTGAGAGCCACGCTGTCAAATGGAGGATCAAGTGTTGGCATAAAATTACTTTTAAAATACAGACCATGGATGGTGGAGCCATTTCAAATATAAGTTAATGAATAATTATTTAAAGAATCAGAAATGATTTTTATTGGCCCAGAAATACCAATAGCCTTGGTCTATTTAAAATGAGAGGTTTTTAAATAAATCTGGTACCAGAAGTGGCATCTATGGATCAGCAGTAGTGTCTATGTGCAGATACAGAACCATACCTGTAGCCGGACATCAATGCCCATATTTTTTAAGAATTCTTGTTGTGCTATAGGCCCCAGGGTGGTTACTCTTCCCTGGGTCATCCTTCGGAGATAGCTGAAGTCAACATCTGCCGTCAAGTCTGCAGTACCTGGTGCTACCAAAACATCGTGAAGCTTATGATTGCGGAAACCCTGAAAACAGAAAGACCTTCTCAACCACTACCCTCCCTGTCACCAAAATGTGAAGACCAAGAATAAACTACTGGGAAAGGATTTATGTGGGGCAAAATGTAACTTTAAAATTAAATTACTAGTGGAAAGGATCCATCTCTTGCATCCCTCCCCTTCCAGCAGAAGCCCCTATTTCTCTATACCCTTCAAATAAGCAGTTCTTTGCCCAAATGTAGTCTAGACTGCAGTCGTTTGTTAACGGTATTGACAGTAATGCCATTATGGTGCGTCTTACCTGGATACACTTTTTTTCAGAATGTTGGCTTTTGCTACTAAAGACAGCAATTTTCTATAGTGTGATCCAGAAAAGAGCAAGGTAACTACCAAATTTACCCTGAAAGTGTCAGTCTTGGTTCCATCATGACCATAATCAACAATCAATGCAGCTCCTCCGTCCTTTTCAATGCGGCAAGCGAGTTTCTGAATGAGGACACCAGCATCAGGACATACTTCCACATGGTCCCTTGGTTCTTCATCCTAATGCAGGATCAAGGGTTAAACTACAGAAACTGACAAGCATGCTAAGTAACTGGAGAAATGAGAGGTTTTTCATTCTTACTTCCTCCCTTGTAATTTGCTTGGTCTTACTAGGTTTGTACATCATACTGCAGGCCAGTGGCTCTCAACCTCATTAGGCTCGAGGAACTCCTGAAAACACAAACTCTAGTTTTCAGTAGCTTGTTTTACTACAGGAAAGTAAAACAATTCCTCTGTTGCAAAGAACTCTGATCACAGCAGATCAGGCATTTGCTAACAATCTCTGGGTTTATCTTGTGAATTATACTTGCATACCTAACATGGCTCATCATCAGCAATCCCTCAATTCAAGGATGATCTCTACCATGGGTCTCGAGGTGACTTTTTATAAAGAGTTTAATCCTTGAGCCACAGATCTGTAGTTGCAGGGAAGAGTAGGCTGTAGCCTAGGATTTGTTTCCTTTTCCTTCCTTGATTCTCTTTTACAGGGTTAATGCTGTAAGGCACCCCATTCCTACAGCACCCTGTTGAGAATCAGGGGTCTAGGCTGTCTTCATAGATACTCAAGTTGGTTTTGGCTAAGGCTTTTTCATATAACATTTTAATGAGATAATTGTGTGTCATGCTAACAGAGGACAAGCTCATGCACCATTCCCTAGTGGGGCATGAAGAGAATTGTCTTCCTAATCAGAAGGCAGACCACCTCTATCAGGTCCAACTGTCATGGCATTACCATAACACTGTCACCAAAGGCTTTATTCAGTATTCAGTTAAATTGCTATTTAAAAACTAGACAATGATTTGGGAAAGAAAAGTGGCATTCATCTATTCTAACTTGGAATACTGAAATATTTAAGGACTTGGCTCTCCTTCAAATGTCAAAATTGTAACTGCTTGTTGTTTCTAATATACCAAGATTAACACTGTTCCAGAAACTACAAGCCTCACACAGCATATATGATGATAAGTCACTCACCTGATGTAGTATGAAACCAAACATTCCCTACTGAATAACTTGTGACTGAGGGGAGAAATGGATGGATAAAAAATAGTAACTGGAAAAAAAACAAAACTAGATACTTGACAGTAGTTTGAATATTAGCTCAGGCAGCTGGAATCTTACCTGTATAAAATATTTGGCAGCTGGGGTGACAGCTGGTGCCAGAACAAACCGCAGCTTATCTGGAACTTCTGGATCTATATCGATCAACACTTCACGCCAGCCTTTTTCTGTTCTCTGATAAATAAAAGCTATTTTACATTTTAAGCTATAACTCATTAGCATGTTTATCCAATTTGATTTAAATAGCTTACCAAACCACAGAGGCTTGTATATATTTTTGAATATTTTAGGAAAAACAGTAGTAGGCCCATGCCTAGAAAAAACCACCCCATTTACCAACTTAACCAATTGATTCAGGCAACTGAATGAGTGTTAGTGAAGGCTTGGGGGAATTGGTCTAGTGGAATCAACTGCTAAGGTAAATCAATGTATGGAGTAAGTTTGACTAAAGAAGCCTTTATGGGGAAAAAAAATCTGCCTTCAGCTCCCTCCTCCGTAAATGGAGAGCTTTAACAAGTTACCTAGCTGCACACTTTTTTTTTAGCATAATTTAAATACTGCTGTATTTTTCTCATATACAATACTCCCCTTTTGCCTCAAAATTGGGATGCATCTATTAAGTGAGGAAGGTGGCTTTCTGACTGGGCAAGAAACACCCTGCCTAGATTCCCACTCCACAGTGCAGCAGCTCTTGCATTATTATTCAGGCTGCTGAGGGAGTCAGTTAACTTAATGGCTCCTTGTTCTTCACTCCAGAAGTATTAATGATTGCCCCTCCTTTTTAATGGTCATGATGTTCCACTAATCAAGCTAACATTTCTTAAGACAACTTGGCTGTCTGCTCCTATTTCACAGCCTCAGAGACTCTATTTCTTTTCAAAATCATAGATCTACCTATGGAAATAAGTTTCAACTAAAGTTGAAGCCTTTAGCTACTGCTTAAGCTGGAAAAGGAGGGCGAGTCAACTGAAGACTAGGCTCTGTCCTTGCTCTATGCAGCCATAACTGGACAAATCTTTTCTTTTTCATTCTACCTTTCAAAAACAAGGCAAGTATCGTATGTCATGTGTAGTACGCAAAATTTGTGTATAACCAATCTTTGGGCTTTAAAGTTATAGGAAAAGTTTCTGTTTCAACATTCAGAAGAAATTTAAATTTATTCTGTGAGGCTGGAGACCATTACTTCACTGTTACAGTTATGAATACAAATGAAGTCTCTTTAGAACTGCTCATTTTCTGTTTCATACTGTACCAGTCACATTATTGGTATGTAATACTCAGTAATGAAATAAAGAGTATTTATTTCTTTTATATCTTTTATTACTGCAATATAAATCACAACGTGAAACTTTATCTGTGCAGAACTGAAAGCCTATTGAGTTCTGTTGATGAAGAAAGTGTTTTCCATTAATGAACCATTCTGCTATACAGCTAATATTTTATTGCTCTTAATTTTACAGCAGTTAAATTGAGTACACTAAGTCACACAAAATCCTTTAGAGCAGTGTTGTCAAACTCGCTCCCTTCCCACTCACCCTTGCAGAGCCAGATCTGGACCACAGGCTCCATGTTTCACCCCAGGATGCAGGGTTCCTAGAGGGGCTGTGAATCTGAGCAGGGACAGGGTGCTGTCCCATTGGGAACGAGTTTCTATAATAGCAGGGTGAGTGGTAATAGCATGGGCTAGGGCTGTGCAAAACAGCACCATGTCGAAGGGATAGTGTCTTGTTTTGTTTTGAAGCACAGTTCCATTTTGTTTTGTCTTGTTAAAACTGTTTTGCCCATAGGCTATAATGGGGAATCATGGAAATGCCTAAAACTTTGTCATTGCTTGCCTGATTCGGATGAAAATTACGGGGATGGTAGCCTTTTCAGAGGGCATGAAGCCTGCCAAGTTTCGAGGATAGGTGCAGAAGTTTCTGGGAAACTGCACCTCAAGATGTTCAAAGCAAAACTTGTGGCACTTGTTGGCAGTGGCAGCCTCCTGCCATCCCATGTGCAGATCTGGGGTCCTGCACAGAGGTGACTGATATAGGGGGTGCATGTGCACCCCGTGTCAGGCTGCATTCCCCATTTATCTGGTGGGCAGAGAGAAGAAGCAGTGCCCCCTGCTGCGAGCGCCAGCTGGGGAGCGGGGCTGCCAGCAAAAGTAGGTGCGAGAGTTCCAGCGAGCGAGATTGGCTGTGGGGGACTCCATCCTGGTCACTGACTGATGACTCAAGAGGCACCAGACACCCATGGTCTTGCACCCCCGGGAAGGCTGTGGAGCTGTGCTGGACTCCTTGTGGGGGTGTGGGCCCCTGAATCTGCACACAGGATGAGAGGCAACCCTATTGCCCTCTGGAACCAGTGCTGAGTGCAGCCCATGCCAAATGCCAGGAAGACTGCTGCTGCTGCTGGCTCCAGCTGGGAATAGCAGCATGCTGTCATCCTGTGCGCAGATCTGGGGGCCAACAGGGCTGTGCCAGACTCCTATTTGGGGGAGTGGCCCCCAGATCTGCATGCAGGAGAGAAGGCTGGTGCTGCCAGCTGGGACCAGCTCTGAAGCCAAGAAAGCCTGGCTTCGAAACATTTCGAGTGTCCTTGTTTTGTTTTGAAGCCTTTTGTTTCATTTTGATTTCACTGTTTTGAGCTTGAAACCCGTTGAAACAGCTTCAAAATGAAACACACGACGAAATTTTGTACACTCCTGTAATGCTTATACCCCCCTGCCTTTGAAATGTGTCTTCAATCTGGCTCCATATACTTGTTTTCAGCAGTGGGCCATCCCCTTACATTTCCAGCCTATCCAGGAGCTCTGTGGGCCATATCTTTGGCACCTCTGCATTAGAGAAATGTATTTTAAAATTTAAATGATATGGTTAAAGATGAGCCCCAATCTAGCACTGTAGTGATTTTTATTCTTCTATAGTTTAAGCATCCTTTAAATAGAAAAGTCCCACTCTCAATGGGCTTCTAGCTGTACCTGGAATTTATGTATTGGTAGAGCATCAAAAAATTCATGTGCTAAATAAAAGCTGTTACCTGTAAAAGGAAATGGAAAAAGTTTACTTCATATTTCAACATAAAACTTCCACAGCATGTTTCATTTGGAAATCAAGAACCACCCTAAGAAATGAAGGCAGGCAGTGTCTCTGTGAAATAGCCAATTACCATTATTCCCCAACAGAAACCCAGACTGTGAGAGCCACATTTTCACAACTGGTCCCTAATTTCAGGCACTTATATTTTTGGACTCCCAACCCAGGACTGTATGAGCTTGATTGTCGTCTGTATCGTAAACCCACAAGTGCAACTGAAGGCAATGGGACCTGCACAGGTTCACAAAGTGTCTTACGCTGGGTATCTCAAGCATGGGGAAACCTGAGGCAGTAGCCATTTCAGAGACTATGCCCCCCATCCTGCCCAAACTCACAAGTAGCAGTCATTTTATGCAAAATTATGATTCCACCTATAACCACTCTACCAAGAAGTTCTCTGGTTTAAATAAAGATAATGAATTAAGAGAAGGAAGCAATCATTACCAGACCATTCAAACCACCTACCTTCTGGCACATCTTGAAGGGTTCTGTACCAGAAAATTGGAATTCCAGTCTTACTAGTGCCTTTCATGTAGAAAGGGGAAGTATCATCAGATTCTGGTTGTATTTTCTCCCCTGTCAGGGTCAGTGCTTGGATCTCACTTAA
This sequence comes from Caiman crocodilus, assembly GCA_030014935.1. Classification (NCBI taxonomy): domain Eukaryota; kingdom Metazoa; phylum Chordata; order Crocodylia; family Alligatoridae; genus Caiman; species Caiman crocodilus. The sequence continues at coordinate 43,325,836 of JAGPOW010003648.1, forward strand.
TTTGGGGCTCACTTCTACCATATGAATAGAAACATTACATTTATTGTGTAAAGAGCCAAGCTGGTGAAAGACCTATAAATACAAAAAGGATGAATTTGGTGAGAAGCAGTTATATGCTGCAGGCCTTTATATGCTGCCCCCCCATGCTGGTGTCTCTCACTCCTGACCCACAGCCCTCACTCCATCAGACCTGCCATTGTCCTTCACTCCCAACCCACAGCCCTCTCCCTCACCCTCCAAGCCCTGCTGGAGGGGTCCCCAGCTGCCCTGTCTCACTTAGGCCGAAGCGCAGTGGCTCATAGGTAGTAGCAGAGCAAGAGTTGCCCTGACACAGGCCGGAGGGAAGAGGAGGGGAGGCCTGTGGTAGCCCCTGCCCTGGGCTGGGGCTGCTGTGCTGTGCCAGGCAGCCTGGTCACAGCCTCTTCCACCCCGAGCTGCGTCTCCCAGGCACTCTGCCCCTGCGAGCACCCAGCCCAGCCTTGCAGCTCTCCCCTGACACCTTCCCCCACTAAAAGGGAAAGACAACTTCCTGTCACCACTCTGCCCTGCTGCAGTCTTGGTGCTTTCCCAGAATCAGCGTTTCTCAATCTGGCTTGCAACTCTCTGAAATCTTACGACCCACTTTTGGATTGCAACCCATGGGCTGAAAAGCACTACTCTAAAGAAATGTCATGTCCTCTTTCTTCTGACTATGACAAAATATGAGATCAGTGTAATCAGATAGAAATATAAAAGAAAGCAAGGTCCAACATAAGGGTAAGGACATGAAAGCCAGAATACGATAGTCCAGGGAATGTATGAGGGGCAAGAGATTTTTTGTGACATTTAGGAGTGATATCTTTTACAATATTACAAAAGGGTTTTTGTGACCTGAGGAAGGGCACTTTATGCCCAGAAGTTGATCTAATATCTGTCCCAAGTTGGTCCAATAAAAGAAGTCACAGAAAATCTTTGCCTCTCAGAGAACTACGATGCTCATTTACAGTAATTAAATCTTGCTCCTCTTTAAGTCAGTAGGAACCCTAGCACAGAGTGCAACAGCAGCAAAAGGATGGCCTATGACTCTACAGAAGTCTTGAAATTAGATCAGTGGTTTTCAGCCTGTTTGGCAGAACCTTGGTTTTCCACAACAGGTCTTCAGAGGTTCTACAAAGAGACTAGGGGTAATAGCGGAGCAAGCCAGGAGATGGTGCACTGCCATTACTGGGTTGTATCGCCTGGCTCTATGTCAGCTCAGATGGTCCAGACCCATGGGCTGGGGTTCCACAGCAGAAGTGATATAAAAGGGTTTTGTGATTTTTGGAGGTTTGAAAACCACTGAACTAGAGGACAGAAATGCAGTGCCATATATCCTAGGTAATGAAACTGAATGATAGTTATTAAAGAATGACAACAGAACCCTGGCATAAAGGGAGCAGTTCCACTGAGCTCTGCAATGAACATAGCTTTTGGAGTTCAATGGCTCACCTGCAATATCCAAGTTTTTCAAAACAGAGTTCACAGGAGCCTTCTACAATCACATACTTGCAATCATTATTACATTTGACTTGTTTATGAATGAAAAAGCAGCAGCTGTAATATTTTCACTGGATTCTTGTATTCTTTTGAGAACTAATTGAATTTTACCAGCCAGACAGTATGTATAAGTGAATAAATGAGAAATGGCAATAGATCAGAAAGTCTTGCACTGAAAGATGATAAGCCTCTAAAATTCCCTGTGGAGTCAAGGGGGTTCACAATGCTCAGTATTTGGAACACCATCCGGTTTTGGGAGGCTCAAATGTGAGCTATAAATTACATATCACCAACATCCCCATCATTTACTTGCTTTCTTGGACAGTGCTTTTCTATAGATTATTTTACAAAGATAATCTCACCCTCTCTTTCTGTGAAGATGTATTTAAAATAGAAATGGATCTGCAAAATAGGTTTGGGGCATTCCGTATTTTCTTTTCATTATGAGCCCCAACTCCACCAAAATAACGGGAATATATAGAGAAATTCTAGATAAAATTCATGTTGTACTTTAGTAATCAAAATGGATTCAGTTGGTATGAAAACTTCACCAGATGCAATGGAATTTCATTCCTGATTTCAGGTTTCAATGCATTATGAGAACTCTTGAGATAGGCAAGTCAAGTCTAAAGAATGCATTATTTTTACCTACCCGTAAAATATCACCTGTAAGAGTGCCTCTACCTGGGCCCAGTTCCACAAGTTGAAAAGTTTTAGGTTTGCCAATGGCCATCCATTCACTAACATACCATATCCCTATTAACTGAAGAGAAAAACAAGGAATAATTTTACTGTAAAACTTGATGATGTTCAGGGGTGGAGATACATACTTGCATTTCAACCTATAAAATCAGACTGTCTTAATATATTCTCTGAGAATTAATAGTTTTCTAGTCTTAGAGCATCACTCTGCTCAGAAACCTGGCTGTGGAAATTTTACTCAGCCAACATGCTTTTGTCTAAGGCACTGGTTCTCAACCTTTTTAGGACTCAAGGCACTCCTTGAAAAATGGCAGTTCTTAGTTTTCACTCTTTTTTGAGTTCAGAAAAATAATAGAGCAGTTTTTCTGTGGCAAAGAGCTCTAGAAGTCCCCATCTATAGATTTCTATTTGAAATCTCTGGGGTCATCTTGTGAATCATGTTTGCAAACCTATGAATGCATTGTGTGGCACCCTGCGGCACCCTTGAAAAGATCTCAAGTTACCGCAGGGTGCTATGGCATCCTGCTTGAGAATCAGTGGTCTAAGGATTCTGTACTTGTATTTGTCACCTACTGACAGCCCTGAAGAACCAATGTATCCCTGAAAATGAGTTGTGTTCTTTTCTTGACTAGTGCCTGAAAAGAATAGTTAAGTATGTATCAAATGGGGGTTGCAAGCTCAGTTAAACCTGAGCAGGCATCTCTGCTAACAATACATTTGCCCAAGTGTCCCAGAGAGACCAATTTAACCTGCACACAATCTTTATTACTAGTGATGATCTATAATGAGAGAACCCAGACTTGGCCTTCAGATCCCAGGCTGAATTTTTCAAGTCTTTGGAAGTTCTGACAGATTTTACTTGTACGAGGAACAACTTTTACATTAAGAGGATCAATGTACATGGAACATCACAAACAGCTGTGCTCCGTGTGTCTTTTACAACCTCCCTTTTCTGCCTAGAATTCTAAAGCAGTGGGAGCAACCGTCCTGGCCAGCATGCCACAAATTCGCTCTGCATTTTCCCCAAATGCTGCTCCAATGCTTTCCCTTACTCCATCTGCTGGTTAGCTTTTCAGCCCAAGCTGCTGCTCTGCTTTCCACTCCCTGCTCTATCTGCCTCTGTGCTGCCTGTCCCCTCCCTACTCTACAGTGTGCCACCCAGCAGTGCCGCAAGTTGGCCACCCGTTCTAAAGTGTGTTTATTTTTGTTCAGAATAGTTCTGTTACTGACATCAGTAACACACTCGACCACAGGTTCTCAAAATGTATTCAGAAACACTATTTTTAAAAAAAAATATTTATATGTATTACCTCCCCAAAGATCTGGCTTATTTCAGGTGAAGTCACAAAGTCTCCCTTTTCTCCAAGCATGTCATGATGCATGTAGTAACCCTAGGGAAAGAAAAGGGAGAAGTGACCATAACATTTTATTGTCTGATTGCTGATGTGCAACTCTTACTATGCAACCCAACTTTAAAAACAAAGTCATTTTCCAGAGTGCTACAAGAATAAAGTAGTTTGAATGCTGAAGAAACCAAAGCAAATCCAAAATACTCTACAATTCAACACGTAAAGGAAACAGAGGATGGTCTGAGTGATGTACAAGCAAATTTTATATTGAGGAAAAGTTAAAAAAAGAATTTGATTTCTTAAGTAAATTATCAAATGTTAAAAGTCAAACACTTAAAATAAAAGATTTTTGTTAGTGAACCAGCCTGTGCAACCGCTGCCCATGTCGAGTCCACTGAAATCTGAGACTAACTGCTCCTTATGAAATTCAGACTGCTAATCATCAGAACTTTAAAATACGAAGATGCCACGTCCATTGGAGAGGCCATTCCACTCTGTTCAGTGTTCTGAATTAGTTTATAAATGTCATGGCTATCTAAAGGAGAAGTCAGTCTTCAAATACTACTTCACAGAATGGAGTGTTGCCTCAACAACAGGAACGAACAAGGTGGAGGATGAAATGGTGGTTGGTTAGCTAGCTGGAAACACATCGTGTGAGATATTTAATAAGTAGGCTGTAAACCACAGGCAACCTAAACCTCAGGTGTTTTTTTTTTTTTTTTAGATACAAGGATGACAGTGATGACTGATGACAGTGCAACCTATGTGACAACCACTTGTCAAATTTTACACAGGAAACAGTTTGAATGTAAGGAAAAAAAATTGCTTTAGCAAAACACTGTTCCTCTCTCAGGCTTCCTCAGACAGAATTACATAGTTTTGTCTACATCTGCCAATCAATCATGCATCCATTTCTAGGGTGCTGTTTCCCCAAGGGAAATGGTGGTATTTCATCTCGTGCCACCGCATTTTTCCTTAAAGGAAAGATGTGGACAATAGTAGTAGGTAGATGGCATGATGGAATGAAATGGCTTGAATGATCTATTTGGGGATGGTCCTGGTTAGAGCAGGGGGTTGAACTAGATGACCACCTGAGGTCCTTTCCAAACCTCATTTGTTATGATTCAATGTGAGATGGGCTGTGTGCAGGTGGGGGCGGGGTGGAGGCAGGGTTGTGCTTTCATCAGTTGCAACATTACCAATCTAGCCACTTTCCTGGTGAGATGCCCTAAGTTATGCAGCCATAGTGCAAACCACTCCCTCCCCCAACAAGCCATTAAAGGAAAGTATCTTGGGGCCAGACTGGACAACTTATGATTGGGGGTGGCTGACCCATGAGTGACATGTAGAACCAGCCAGGCCAGCAACTGTTCAGTGCTTGCAGGGGGGAGGATGGTCCATGGGATTGGGCTGTTGGTGCAGTCTGGCATGTGGGACCCCACATGGGCTTGGACATTTGGTGGCAGGGGAGCAGCGGCAGTGTCAATTGCTTCTGCTGCTGGGGAGCCCTATAGGACAATGATGTGGCCCCATTCACTGGACTTGAGTCTTCTGGTTTGGCACTTTGGTAAGAAAGCAGGGAGATTTACACCACACAGACTAACCAAAGACATACACACACACACACGCACACACATACATACATATAATCTGAGAGAGACAGAGACAGGCAGACATGCATGCATATATACAAACACATGCATACATATCGCCATTGTCATCTACAAGCCCTTGCATTGAGGAAGGCCTTTGCCACGGCTTGTTGATGGGTCTTGAGGTGATTTAAGAGTCCCACCCTTAAGCTACAGGCCTGTCCACAGAAGTTGCAGGTCTTTCTGCAGGGGACGGTTGGCTGTAGGCTACAATCTCTCTTCTTTTCCTTCTTCTGCTGTTTCTTCTCCGTTCTGAGGACAAGACGTTTGCATATATACATCCGAACATACACACACGCACATGCACACAAAGGCATATGGACACCCAGACACATGCACGTGCACACATACACGCACAGAGCTTTTGTGAGCTGAAGTTCTCTTCACCTGATGCCAGCTCGCAGAAGCCTGTGCTCTGTGTGTGTGTGTGACGCATTGTTCTCCTTGGGTCAGTCGGTAAGGTGCAAATCCCCCTTTCCTTCTTACTTAGGCGTGCACACGTAACATGTATAAGGACGTGGACAGACGGACACACACACACCTGCGCGGGGTGGGTAAGCGCCTCCCGCATGTACTGCGCTACCGAGAGGGGCCCCGCGGTGCGGATACGGAGCGCCAGACGCTGCAGCAGCGCCGGCCCCGACCCGCCCGCGCGCTGCCCAGCCACGCGCCGCAGGGCCCGGAGCAAGCGGCCCCCTGCGCCCACCGCCAGCCTCATGCCTGTCGCTCGCCCCGCCTCTGCGTGTGGGGTCCTGGCCGCCCTATCACCCCTCGCTCCCCCGAGCGCGACCCGGCCGAGCCCCAGCCGTAACCCTCCGCCGAGCCTGGACGACCCCTCTGCGCTTGGCCCGCCTCCCCGCATGCGCGACTCGGGCTGCCTCCTCCTCTTCCCCGCCTAGACGCACTTCGCTCTCTACAGACCTGGCAGGACTGGAGAGCGGAAGTAGTCGCGGCGCATGCGCAGGGGAGCAGCATGGCGGCTGCGCGGGGCGCGTGGGAGCTGGACGGGAGCGAGGATGAGGCGGCGCGTGACAGCGGTGGTGATGCCGACGGCTTCTCGCTGCGCGAGGTGCTGCGCCTGGGCGGGACCAAGGTGAGGGCTCGCGGGGTGGCGCGTTCCACCACGTGGCGCTCGACCTCCCTCCCCGCGGTCCGCGCTCCCGAGGGCTGCAGTGGCCTGGGGGGAGGGGCACGGCCCAGCCCTGGCCCCTGCACGGAGTTGGGGGATGGGGCACTGGGCAGGGGGAGGCTGGTGGTAGCGATGACCCGCCGGGCGCAGGGAGTCCTTTGGGGGCCCCCGGGCTAGAGGTTGAGCGCCCCTGCGCCAGCCTGGCAGGGACCTTCCAGCAGTTGCCATGATTTTTTGCATTGTCTGTCCCCCAGCACGCTCCTAACGCTGCTGGGCTTGGCGTGTCCTGTCAACACGATGATCCATAGTTAGGGGATGCAAGGGACCTTACAGATTGTCGGGTCCAGCCCCTACACATGGGCAGGAAAGACTGCTGTGATCCCAGCAAGATGGGCTTTGAGACTGTTTTTGAAGAGGACCAGGGTGGGTGATTACACCACCCGTGGGGGAGTTTGTCTCAGACCCATGGCACCTGCACCCCGCTTCTCAGATCACAGAGCTGCCCGCAGTGCTACGCGTCTGGCAGGACTGAGAACTGCTGCCCTAGAAACGCCGCCATGACTGCCCTTCCTTGTTGTGTAACAGCTCTGTGCTCCCCTGACCCACCCCAGGCCTCTGATGTGTTTCACTGCTGCTTTCTTCTTCCTTTGTAGTATTTACAATGGGTGTTTTGATTTCTGTATCCGTGTCTGCTCTGTCTCTTGCACTGCCTCTCAGTTTTGAGCTGTGGTTCTCAACCTTTCTAGGCTTTGGGCACCCCTGCTAGACTCAAGGCTGCCTTGAGAAATGCCAGCCCTTGGTTTTAGCTCGTTTCTCAACTAGAGAAAAATAATAGAGCAGTTCTTCTCTTGCAAAGGACCCCAACAGCGCAGAATGGTTTTCACACTGTGAATTCCAGTTTGAAATCTCTGGGTTTAACCTGTGAATCATGTTTGTGTACATCGCAGCATTAACATTGCATAGCATCCTGTGGTACCCTTGAAAAGATCTCAAGGCACCCCAGGGTGCTATGGTTCCCTGGTTGAGATTTGCTGATTTAGATCTTTTGTAAAAATAATTTTTAATGTGTTTGTGTTGCACACAGCAAGATTATGTCATGCTTGCTGCTTTGGATGAGATGGAAGAGCTAGTGGACGGTGGGAAGAAAGGAGCAATTGATGACCTGGAGCAAGGTGAATTAGAAGCTTTCATTAATTCACTAGGTGTGTCCAGGTACTCAAACAATTTCCTCGTGGTGGAGGAGGAAGAAGGAGGAAAAGAGAAGCTGGCAAAAAAGGAGAAAGTCAGCAAAAAGGAAGGTGGTGCCTCTTCACTGGAAGGAAAGAAAGCAAATCAAGTCAAAGAAAAGAAAGGAAAAGAACATATCAGTGTTGGCAAAGATGGTAAGAAAAAGTCTGCTCCTTGTAGTGAAGATTCAGTAGCAAAGAAAGAGAAGCAGGAAGACATCTTTGAATTTCATGCTAGGCAAGTCTTGCTGATCAAACCTGGGGGAAAGTGGCATGATCTAGAGTATACCAAGGAATTCTCTTCCGAGCAACAAAATCAGACTCTTGTGTCAAATTATAAAGCTTTGGCCCAAAAGCTGTACCAACATGAGGCAGAGATGTACAAGAATAAGACAGATCTTCAGAAGGGATCCTCTTCAGCTTGGATGAAAACCGTCGTGTCATCCGGGACGCTAGGTGATAGGATGGCAGCCATGACCCTTCTTATCCAGGACAGTGCTGTCCACTCTTTCCAATTTGTTGAGACCTTGGTGAACCTTATCAAAAAGAAGGGCAGCAGGCGCCAGAGCCTAATGGCTTTGGATACTTGCAAGGAACTCCTTGTTTCAGATCTTCTACCAGACAATCGTAAGCTGTATATGTTCTCTCAACATCCTTTCCACAAACTAGAGAAGCTATCCAGTGGCAACAGGGACTCAAGGGACAGGAGACTGATATTGTGGTACTTTGAGCATCATCTGAAGCAGTTGGTAGCAGAGTTTGTGCAGACATTAGAATCGCTGAGTCACGATGCTCTGGTGGCAACAAAGGCCCGAGCACTTGCAGTGGCTTATGAACTTCTCTGTAATAAGCCAGAGGAGGAGAAAGCTCTTCTTGTGCAGCTGGTAAATAAACTGGGAGATCCTCAAAACAAAATTGCCACCAAAGCCTCTTATCTGCTGGAGTCCTTACTTCATAAACACCCAAACATGAAAGGAGTAGTGTGTAATGAAGTGGAACGGCTTCTATACCGATCAAATATTAGTGTGAAAGCCCAATACTATGCAGTTTGTTTTTTAAATCAGATTGTCCTCAGCCATGAGGAGAGCGAGCTGGCTAATAAGCTGATAACCCTATATTTCTGCTTTTTTCGGACTTGTATCAAGAAAAAGGATGTTGAATCTAAAATGCTTAGTGCTCTTCTGACTGGTGTGAACAGAGCTTACCCCTATGCTCAGACTGGTGATGAGAAAGTGAAAGAGCAAGTGGACACTTTGTTTAAAGTATTACATCTTGTGAACTTCAGCACTAGTGTCCAGGCCTTGATGTTGCTTTTCCAAGTAATGGACTCTCATCAGACCGTGTCAGACAGATACTATGCAGCACTATACAAGTAAGTGATTAACTTTTATTGCCTGTTCAACACTTCATTTTACAAAATGGAACATTTTGCAAAATGGAAAATGGAACAAAATGGAAATTGTTATCTAAAAATGTTGCAGAAACATGTATATAATTTGCCTTTAACATCTTTTCCACTGTTTCATATCTACCTGTCCATTTGTCACATTGCTGCTTGTTTCTTTATATGCTGGAAGAAAATGTCCATTAGTCTTACAGTGCAAAGAATAAAGAAGTTGCACTTGTGGTAGCTGCACAGGTCATGAAAACAGAACATATGAACTATGTATACAGAACATCTATAATCTGCTGTTTCTGATTTCCAGTTGCATATTTTAGTCCCATGCTTAAGTCTGAAACTACTGAATAGCTCCCTCTTCTGTAACTCCTCTTTCAGCTGTCTGTTTTATCAATGCATTTGCCTAGAAAACTTCATATTGTTGCACTTTGTGTGTCAGGAGGGTAGGTGGAGAGGAGGGGTCCCCTGTGTATATGAAGCATTGAAAATCCAGAGATGAGACTGTTAGAGGTCCTGTGTTACAGAGCCATCCTTTTCCAAACCTCTTGGAAGCATCTTTATAATCCTTACATGCTACTGCTTTACTCACTAAAGAGAAGCTGTTATTTAACAGGAGGCATGGATTTCCTCCTTATTTTTTGTGGGTTACTTGGTGCTTTTCAGGGTTTGGGAACCAGAAATGTAAGGGGATGGGACTGTACATGTGTCCAGTCTGACTGTATGGTGATGCTATGAGCTACTGCTTTTCTTTCCCCTCTTTAAAACTCTCGTTTCCATTCATTGAGAGTTAGAGTAGCTTACATGGAGTTGAGTCTGTTTTGATATTTGAAAACCAAATTAAATGAGTTTTTTCCTGGGGGGGGTGGGCGGACGGGGAGAATGTCTTTTCTTCTTCTTATGCATGGGCCACTTTCTCTATTGAGACCGTCATCTAACAGTTCAAAAAGGTTTTTTCATGTTAAATGTTATGTGTAAATGTACCTTTGGTAGAATTCAATAGCTAGTCAACATCTACTGTCTTATTTTATACACTTTAGTATAAATATTAACTGAGGTATTTTAGATCCCAATGTGTAATGTAGGTTACCTGGTAGGTTATTGCTGACATTAATAGTAATGTATTTATTTTATGGAAAACTAGAAGGAAGACTTACTAATAATCATGATCTGTTTTCTGCAGGAAGCTGCTCGATCCAGGGCTAGCACTGTGTTCAAAGCAGTCCATGTTTCTTAACCTTGTCTACAAGTCTCTGAAGGCAGATGTAGTGCTGCGGCGGGTGAAAGCCTTTGTGAAGAGGTTGCTCCAAGTCACATGTGGACAAATGCCTCCGTTCATTTGTGGAGCCCTGTACCTTGTGTCTGAGCTTCTTAAAGTAAAACCAGGGCTACGAGTCCAGTTACAGGATCATGTGGTATAATGTTACTTTTAAAAACATTTATTTTATCTGTTGGTCTTCTATATGCTGTCTCTAGTGTCACTAAAACTTGTTACCCTTCCCATCTCTTCCCTTTTACAAGTGATTCTTATCCCTGGAACCACTGACTTCCTTAAACATATGCCTGAATGAGGTAATTGGTTATTTGGCTTTTGCCCTGGCACAGGGTTAGGGTACATGATCTGTTATATCACAAGGATCAACTGCCCCTTAGTAGCTGCCTGGATAAGAGCATGCACACATGAGTAGATGAAAAAGAAGTATGCTACCACGGTTTCATTTTTGTCTGCTATAGGGTAAAGTTACTGTGGAGCAGCTGATGTATGCAAAATTACCACTGTTTTCTGTTGCCAGGCAGTTAGTTCAGGGGTGCCCACCAAGCAGTTTTATGTATGGTGAAAAGCAGCATAACACAGGATAATTTTTTCAATTGATACTCCACTGGCCCATTCATGACCAAGGGCCATTTTGTTCTAGATGCTGTACAAATGCATAGTAAAATACAGTCCTTGCCCCAACCATACTTCCCTAAATTTATATTTGTCACTCATTTCCCCTACCCTAACTCACCACCTGTTTCTTCCAGCTCTCCTGTACTCAATGTCCATTGCTGCTTGACTCTCAGCTTTTCTCCTTCCATTGCGTCTGAAACAGACTTTCCATTTTTGTCCCCCTCCTTAAAACTTATTTTTCCAGGAGCATATTCTATCATTGCCTTTTTTGCCAGTCATCTCTGTAATCTGCCAGTTCCTAAATGGACTTTCTTCTGATTTTGTTGAAGTTAATAGAAATTTTGTCTTTGTAACGGGTAAAAGAACATGTCTTTTTTTTAATCTGTTTGGGCACAAATTGCATCTTTATTTTGTAGAGTGATATAAAAGTTATAGCACTTCATATTATATTTAATATTATTCCAGTATCAGCACTATCACTAGAGCTAACTGATCATGGTTTGATCAGTGTCAGCAATTTAGTCTTCACATTTTTTTAAATCCATATTTTAGGATAGATTATGCCAATTTGTTTTAACACAAAACTTACTGGAACAAGCTGCCTGAACCCACAATTGAAAGAATGGTGCAACTAAATTCTGTTGGGTGTTTTGTAATGTTGTTTTACTGCCTCTTCTGTTGCTGCCCCCATTTACAGTGATATTTTGATTTTTCTTGGGTCTTTGATGCACTAGTGAAATGATTTCATAGGCATTAGGGCTGGAAGGGACCTTGGAAGATCACTGAGTCCAGCCCCCTGCCCAAAGGGCAGGAAGTCAGCTGGGGTCATAGGATCCCAGCAAGATAAGCATCCAATTTGCTCGTGAAGGTGCTCAATGTAGGTGCTTGAACCTCTTGCATCAGGCTCCTCCAGCCTGATGGCAGGCTGTTCCAGACCTTGGGGGCTCAGACTATAAAGAAATTCTTCCTTGCGTCCAGCCTGAAACAGTCTTGCAGTAGTTTATAATTGTTCGACCTTGTCATCCCTTGGGGCGCTCTGGTGAACAAATGTTCCCCCAGATACTCGTGGTGACCCCTGATAAACTTATAGGTGGCCATCAGATCATCCCTGAGCCTGCGCTTTTCCAGGCTAAAGAGCCCCCATAGCTCTCAGCCTGTTGTCGTAAGGTCTGTTTTCCTGACCTCTGATCATGTGCGTGGCTCTTCTCTGGACTCTCTCAAGCTTCTCCACATTGTTTTTGAATCGGGGAGCTCAAAATTGGACACACTACTCCAGCTGTGGCCTCACCAAGGCCGAGTGCAAGGGGAGAATGACATCCTGGGATTTGCTTGAGAAGCATCTCTGGATGCAAGCCAGTGTTTTGGTCGCTTTACTAGCCACTGGATTGCATTGAAGGCTCACGTTCATCTTGTGGTCAATGATGACCCCCAAGTCTATTTCTTCCATAGTGGTAGCCAGTGTAGCACTGTCAAGCCTATAAGGATGCTGCAGGTTTTTCCTCTCAAGGTGGAAACCTTGCATTTTTCAGTGTTAAACAACATCAGGTTCTTGTCAGCCCATTTGCTGAGCCTGTCCTGGTCAGCCTGAATGGCCCTCCTGTCCTCAGGTGTGGATGCTTTGCCTGAAAGTTTGGTGTCATTGGCAAACTTGGCCAGTCCGCTTCCAACTCCAATGTGTCCGCATCATTAATGAAGATGTTGAACAATATGGGTCCAAGGACAGAGCCTTGGGAAATCCCACCGGTCACAGGGCACCACAATGATTGACTTCTGTCAATTATTACCCTCTGGGTCTGACCACGGAGCCAGTTTCCCAGCCAGCGGATCCTGATGGACCCAAGGCCACAATTGGCCAGTTTCTCCAGGAGGCGATCATGGGATACCAGACTGAATGCTTTTTTGAAGTCAAGATACATGACATCAATCTCTTCTCCCTTGTCCAGGTGATAGGTCACCTGGTCATAGAAGGAAATGAGATCGGTCAAGCAAGACCTACCCGCAACAAGTCCGTGCTGGCCTCAATAAACCCATACTGGCTATCTCTCAGGATGTTGGTGTCGGCCAGTCCATTAAGGATGGCCTCTTTAATAAACTTTTCTAAGATCTTCCCTGGGATAGAGGTCAGGCTGATGGGCCTATAGTTTGCCAGATCCACTTGTCTCCCTTTTTTGAAGATAGGCACCACATTGGCCTTCCAGTCTTCAGGCACTACACTAGAGCACCAGGAGTTTTCAAAGATCCATGCCAGAGGCTGGGCCAGCTCCTTGAGTACCCTGGGGTGTAGATTGTTAGGGCTGGCTGACTTGAAAGTATGCAGCCTCTCAAGGTGTTCCTTCACGAGGTCAGCATTGACGGAGGGCAAGAGATCTCCCTTACCCCAACCTCCCTGTCCCATAGTGGGCATAGGCATCCCATGGGACTGATGAAAGACCGACGCAAAGTACCTATTTATTAGGTTGGCTTTTTTCTGGGCATCAGTTGTCCCATCCGGTTCAGCAGGGGGTCCAATGTTGCCCTCGCTTTTCCTCCAACATATCTTAAAAAGGACTTTTTATTGTCCTTGATGCTCGAAGCTAGTTGGAGTTCAGTTGCAGCCTTGGCTTTCCTGATCTGCTTTTTATTGTAATCCAGTTTGCCGTATCCTTAACCTTTTCCTTTGTCCAAGGACTCCTGTGCTAGCTAGGCTGTAGGGACCAATTAGTTTTTAAACCCATTCCAGAAAGTTCAGTAAACATGGTTGGACTTGGTGTCCAGTGTGCTTTGTGTAATGGTGCTGAAAAATTTAGACTTTAGCAGCTTAAGTGTTTTCAAAACTAGTTGGGAAGAATCTCAGGAAGAGGCTGTTTTTTGGTGCCACAATGGTTTCTTAGCACTCTGAGCCTAAGATAACAATCTTAGGTCCCTGCATATTAAGAGTCTGTTGTTATATTTCAAAGAGTTTTACTTGTTAAGTTTACCTTCGTTTTAAATTTTAATAGTGTCGTAAAGCCAGAAGTGACCATTATTAATGTCAAAGTCAGTCCATAGTGTAACACAGGCCAGAGAATTTCACCCAGTAATTCCTGCTTCAAGTGCAATATCTTGCATAACGTATATAACTTGCATATTGGCTTAATTCAGTTTATACTTTTGTAGGTCATCTTCAGAGTAATTATGTAAACTTGTCAAACTGAATTTGTAACAGTGCTGTAAAGAAACAGAGTAATGCTTGAAAGATATATTTTTTTCCCAGGAGTCAGATGAAGAAGAATGCTTCCATGACCAGGAAGAAGCTGACGACCAGGAGGAAAGGTTCGCAGATGCAGACAAAGAAATAGAAGCTGAAAGAGAGAGCATAACAGAAGATTCTGTCAAAGATCCAAATTCAGCAACCTCGTGGGTACATCATCAGAATGTGGGAGGTAGATCAACTTGAAAATCTAAATCATGTTCAGTTACACTGTTGCCGTTAGCATATTAATCAAGACTCACTGGAAAAAAAAGAAAGAATTAATTAAAATACTCCTTTTAAACATGAGTGTGATTCAAAGGAGTCAATTTTCAAATGAAGGCTTTAGTATCTGAGAATGTATTTAGTATTTCAGTAACATTCCTGTGTACTTATACATTTCAGTATGTGGCTTGGTGAAACTTTTAAAGCTTTTATTCTTATTAGGTGGAAAGAACTTACATTGCTATGATCCATTGTACCGAAATCCTTTATACTGTGGTGCTGATCATACAAGTCTTTGGGAGCTAAAAAAGGTAAAGTGTTCTTATGAGCGTGTCTCTTTATATATGCAAGGACCAGCTTGCCAAGAAAAACAGATTTCACTTTCTGATTTACTTCTGCTTGATCTTGCCCTTTAACTCTTGTGAAGTTTTATTTGAATGGGGGTAACATTAGGGTAAAGGACATCAATCATTCAGTTTTAATGATGTTACATATGGTGCCAATAATTGGGAGGGGGAATTAGAATAATAATAACACCTCCTTTTCATCCCCTGACGTTATAGCTTTGTAGGACATCTTTTTCCTCACAAAATAAATTGAGACTGTATGCTCCAGTTGTAACATTTTATTCTCTGTGATAAATCCTTTAGCTGTTCTTGGGCAGTACAAATCACATTTTTATTAATTCTAAGTGGCTATGATTTATATAGCAAGTAATTGAATGAGCATCTACATCAAAGGGGCCCTGTAATCTGTGACCCATGTGGGTATGAGTGGCCCACAGCGAGCAAATTGCATGTTGTGGGCCACTCATATATTGCTCTTCTTGTTACTTGCTGTTCCAGCAATAGTGGAAAACAATATTGGAGTGTGGCTTTTGAGTCATTGGTGGGGCTCCACTTCCCTAGATTCTTAGAATAGGGCCATTCCTAGGTTCTGGTAAAACATTTTTTTGTAGTAGTAGTCAAATAACAGAGGCTTTTCTTCTCTGATTACATGTGTTTTTTAGTAGATGTATACAAATACTTGTTCTTTATTTTTGCTTTTCAGCTTTCTGAACACTTTCATCCATCTGTGGCCCTCTTTGCAAAAACAATTCTAGAAGTAAGTGACTTTTTACAGCGTGGAATATAGATTGTGTGTTGGTGGGTTACAAAGAAAGGTGAAAAGTTGTTAAATTTCCAGGAATAACTCAGGACTTAATGGTTTAGCATGGCTGTCTGCTTTCTGGGATGTAATGGCACTTGAACACTGCAGGTATAGCCAGAAACTCTGCAACCGTGCAAATTCCATTGAAGAAAACATTAAAATATCAACAAATTAAATATTTAATCTAACATCTAATTTATTAGTAACATCTAATTAAACTTGCTTGAAAAAGAGTTGGGGCACTCCAAAGGAAAGTCATGCATATTGAAAATATGGAATCAATTAACAGCACTTTCACTGCTTCCCTATCTTGGAACTTAAGTTTTGAGGTACATTTTTTAAAATTATCATTATTTCTTCTGATAGTTTTTTTTGGGTTGGCTGTGTTAGTTTACTTGTGCTGTGTGAGAATTGTGTTTACTTTGATACGTGCATCTTACCTAAACAGATTTTTTTTAGTTAATAAAGACCTTTAGTGTACTAGGTAAACTGGTGTATCCTGTTGCAGTTGTCTAGGATGAGGACATTGTAATTTTAAGAAGAAAATAAAACAGAGAATATAGGAACTAAGCAATTGCGTATTAATTTGATAGGTTCATGTAACTAGATACCCTTTAGCTAGTTCTTTTCCTTTTAAAAAAAATTAAGTTTAGGATTATATTGTTCTTGTTTAGCACCCAAGTTTTGTTTTGGATGCTGTATAAGTACAGTCTGAGTTTTTCTCTTGCAAGGGTGAAATTAAGACCTTAATTTTTTTTGGCTTGTTTTTTTTCCAGGGCAATTACATTCAGTACTCAGGTGACCCGCTACAGGATTTCACAGTAATGAGGTTCTTGGATCGCTTTGTGTACCGAAATCCCAAGCTTCATAAAGGCAAAGGTGTGAACTTTTCTCTACATTGTAACACTTGATTTTCATTGTTTGATGCATGTAACAGTAATGAAAAAGCAAAATTTAGTAATTTGGCCCTATTATGTTTGACTAATTTATTTTACTACAGAGAGCATCAGCAGTGTGGTAATGCAGCCAAAGAAGAAACAGTCAATGAATGATGTGAGAAATCTTGCTGGTAAGGTTGTGTTCATGGCAAAAGGTTGGGATGGCTCAGGAGTGACATTTTTCCATTATTTTGTGTCTGGACCCCACATCATGAACATTTATTTCTGCTTCACCAAATGTGTGTCTGTAACCTGTACCATGCCCGTCATTGCTATGGCTGGAAAAATATGATAACAGAGGGAGATTTTGTGTGAGCTCCATTTCTTCAGGTGAATATGTATGGCATGTGCACAGCTCAGAATTTGCAGCCAGTAACCCATCTTAACAGAAGGGAGCATGGACTTGGTGAACAGAGAGATTTAATGGTCACAGCTCCTTTTTTCATCCTTTTCTTTATTCATTAATGATCAGAAATATTCTTTGGCTTCTGTTTCTCTGTGTGGCTTTATTCAGGAAGTTCCCCTTGGTATTGTTTCCTGTTTTTTGATTTCCTTTAATTCAATCACCATTAATTTCTTTCGGAGTTCCATTTTCTGACATGGTGCTTCAGGTGTTTATTGTTTAGCTAGCACACTACTGCATCCTGAGAAGTGTATTGTAAAAGGAAGAGTGGAACTAATCAAACAGCAGACCTCCTTGTCTACAGCACTAAGACCCCAACCAGAGGATGGCTAATATATTTAAATGTTAGTAGCCTTAAAGCTGTACATTGTTTTCTTTACTGATGACACTATAGTTAAGAAGAGTTGGGGAGGGGCTTGAGGGCAAGGTGGTTGGAGAAGGGAAGAGATAGCAGGATCATGTGCTAAATACCAGTGTGTTGATAACTTCTTTAAAACAATGGAAGTTCCTAGACAGAATTCTAAGCAATAGTTGTAGTGTTGATAAAATACAAGTATATTCATTATTAAGAGATTGCATTTGTATTAAGATAAACAATTCAATTTTGAAAGTTACCAAACTCGGAGTTAGTATCACATTGGGGTCTTTTATGCTGATCAGTGTATGTCCTGCATCATAAGCATTCTTAGTCCTTGTCACCACATCTTACTTATTTTGAATATGGATAGAATACTTTTATTTCTACATGCAGCTCCAAGAATTGTCCTTTGGCTCATCTTGCAGTTCAGAGGGGAACACATCATCATCTTGCTTCTTATATATAAAACAGTGTGAAGCATCTTTTGTGATCCACCATTATAGAAAATCCAGTCTGATCAGTCCACCTTCCCTAAACTGAATCTCTCACATCCCTGCTTCCCATTGTGATGCTTCCTTCAAGAAAGTGCTCTGATAATACACCCTCAAATACAGTTTATGTAACATGGATAAGGTAAAGGCCCAGTAAGCAATAGTTGTTTAGAATGTTACTGCAAATACCCTTGTAATTAACGACATGCAACATTAAACAACTTGTTACCCTGGTATGCAATAGTTTGCCCACATTCTTAGTTGGAAGGATTATAAAGTCAGAATTAAGGCTGTATGCAAGATCTTGACTAAAACTTTTAAAAGTACCTGTTTTTCCCAGCTAGGATGTTGTGGATAAGTGCTTCCATCCTCATTTGTTGTTTAAGATCTATTTTGTATGTGGAAAAAAAAGATCAAATTTTCTGCTGGTTCTCTAGTTTCCTTGCACTTCTTTTCCCAAGTAATCGTATAACTGTTTACTTTGCCACGGTCATTTAACTCTCCTAGAGTGGATTGTAAAATAGTCTTCGTCCCATTCAGCTCTTTCTTTTACAGTATTGATTACTGCACGAAATGCCCAATCTATAACTGTTGTCAAGATTAGCAGGGCATCTTTGGCAGTGTTAGGTTTATAAGATTCTTCCTCCTTCCAGAAATGGGACATCTTTTGTGTGGCACAAAAGTAGTCCAGTGTTTAACGTCAGGATTTGGCAATAGAGAATTGGTAGCAAATGAACAAGGAGGGGAAGAGATCTTGAGAAATAAGCTTCACATCATTTCTCTATTTCACTTACTATGCAACAGTGAAAATAGACACCTGGAAAAATATAGTTAAGGTGCACTTTTCCTCCTAAATAGGAATAATCTTTCAGTCCTTTGCTGAAAGATACTGAGGATAGTTACTATCTCTGCTGATGGATTTCTGTCACTTTTTAGGACTTTTCTTATTTATGCCTCTGACTCTGTTCCCTAGTGTTCTTATGACACGTTAGCATATAAAGTAGTATTATAATGCACAAGGTCTTGTGGTGATATGAACACATGGTAGGAATTTTACTTCAGATGTACAGTCATTTGTTCTGGGTTCAAGAAGCAGACTAAGCATTTAAGAATGGAATTGGACAGGTTGTTACGCACTGTAAAAATTTGTAGTTTGGGTAGTATAATCTGAAAATATGGTGGGATAACACCTGTATGATCAGTTCTTGTGCCAGGCTGTCTGAGTTGTAGAGTATTTACAGCAGAGAACTCTTGTTATTTTGATTGTCTGAAACTGATTTTCACCATCCACTTTCTGAAATGCTTATCTCCTGAAATAGTTTTCCTTTTTTGCTCTGCTTTACCATGCTGAGAGGGAAGGAGAGAGAGTGAAGTGCTTCTCTCCAGTAATGCGTGTCTTCATTTCTGGTCTAAGTTGTTTCCCCCATTGCCATTACAAGGGGAATTTGTGCTTCACTTGTTGGATGTTTTAGAGAGGAAAGAGGCTGCAGTTACCTCCATCCTTTTCTTCGCCCTCCAATTAGTGCTGGGCTTTGAGAGAGGGATGCTTGATCCTGCCTCTGCTGTACATCTGCCACATAGCTTTCTTCATAGACTGCTAGTTCCCTTGCTGCTGCTTGAGGGTCATGCTTCTGTGGTGGGTGTGGGAGGTTATAGGGCCCTCTAAATGTTACTTTCTCACAAACATTTTTTTCCCAAAGTTATACCCATGCTGTGTTAACCCTACTTAGGTGTTGTATATAAATGGAGGTCTGGGGAATAGTTAGGGCCCTGTATTCTCATGGTGCGAATAGTTCCTACAAGGCTTACCCACACCTAGCACTTTAATGTGTAAACATAGTAAATAAAGTTAATATTTTAAGAACTAAGAAGGTTACACTATATTTCAGTTTTTACTTTGTCTACAAAATTAAGTATATCTACTTATAAATGTAATAAAAAGTTGTTCAATTTTCTATGAAACTTTGCCCCATTAGTAAAGCAAAACATAAAGTCAATTTTCTTGTTTTTTCTAGTCAACAGTAAGGAATTCCTAGCCCACGATGAAAGCAAAATTCCAGTGGATGAAGTGTTTTTCCACAGGTAATGAAATATTTGTGAATATTCCTAATTAATTTTTTTTTAAATGTCTCAAGTTCTGGTTGAAACTTTTGTACTTGTGCACTTTTGCATACCTGAGCACAACAGGTTGATTTAATAGATCTCAGGGAAAAAAACCCCAGTTTTTAAAAAGCCTAGCTTATGTTATCAATAGTAACACAAATTGGCTCTCTTTCCCTTTTTTTAAAGTCTAATGAACTTTTAGATCTTTATGTTGTGTGCTTAATTTTGTATTATGTTACGTTTTCCTCTTCAGCAAATTTCCATTTCAGGTTGGTTGTACTCCTACCAGTTCTGTTTTCTTTTGTTTTTAAAAAAGACCTCCCCTGCAATATTTACAATTCAACTATAGCAGAACTTTTTTACTTGTTTTTTTTTTTTTTTTATTCACAGGTTCTTTTCTGTTGGTCTTGGGTTTTGCAAGTTATTTTTTGCTAAGCCTAAAAATGAGTGTGAGTGAATGTCTGTAGGAGGCTATGATATAGTTTTGGTTCTGAATTTTTGTTGCTATAGTTCCCTAGGTTGCTTGGTTGGTTGATTGATTTTTATTTTTTATTGTAAATTGTGGAATTATTAATTTACCATTCATACACAAGTAAAAGCTTTTGCATCAGAATTTCTTTCAAAGAGTGTTTTAAGCAGGGAATGATGGATTCCTTCCCACCCTCTCCTGTCAAGTTCTAACTGATCTAATCAGTTTCAGCTGATTTTAAAGTCATGGGAAGGTATTTTGAATTGTAGAACGATGAAAGTGGGATGCTCTCATGTACTGGGCATTTACCTTTGTTTCTGACATTTTCAAACAGAGGCCCTTCATAAATAGTAAAAGGACCAACTTCAATTAATGCTTCTGTTTTAAAAATAGCAACTACAAGTAACCAAACTGTTACTATAGCTGAAATAGGTTGCCTTTCCTTTTTTTATTTTGTGCACTTTTGAGAACGTTAAGTGGACAGTAAAATTCCCATCTATTCTCCTTCCTCCCTGAACAGCATTCTCCTCCTTGTGTATGCATCTTTCATCTTAAAACGGAGGAGGAAAATTATTCAAAAATAGGCAAATGAGATGAGCAGAACTCACGCATACACACGCACTTTTTCACTTGGGCAGGTGAACTGAAGGCCAAATAGGATATCCCAAACTACCTTTTAACTGTTTCCTGTATTTGTTTCATAATATGTGTTGTATTATTCAGGTCATTTTGTAGTACACCTTGTTCAAAGCTTCATAATTCACACCAGTAACTAGCCATTTCTACTTGTATTTATGATGTTGCCAGTTTATACTTTAAGTGAAAAATAAATGGAATTATGACCCTCTGAATTGGGTACCATGTTTGAAACTGTTAACTGATACTTAAAAGGATAACTGTCAGAATGTGTATATAATGTATATAATCCACATGGTAACTTGATTTAAAATCTGTATGTCATAAGAACACATTATCTGTAACGTTGCATGTGACAGCAGCAGACAACTTCTTTACTATTCTAGATTTTATAAAAAGTTTGATAAAGAAAAAGAAAGACGAAAACATCAGGTAGATGAAGAAAGTGTGGAAGATGTGGATGATGACGAGTTTGAAAAAATACTGGGTAAGGTTGTGGTGAAGCACTTGCTCCATTAGTGTTGACAGACAGCTAATATTTCACTTTTTAATTTTATGAAGTGTGTGGATCTGTGTACTAAGCATACGTTTAAGCAAACGCCTATATATCAAAGCCTTTTCATTTGGAGTTAGTGGATAGCTTGCTCCAGTATTCAAGCTTGCCTTTGCCTGCTGTGATTTATTCCTTGTTAAATTTGTAGTTTCATATTTTACTTGTGTAATTTAGGCCCATGTTTCTGAGAATTGTGTCTGTATTATATCAGAAGACTTGTGACCCCTTTTGTGTTTTTAGATCCAAGGTACCCTAGTATTCACTCCCTTTAAATTCCTTGAACAGAAGAGTCTGACACACTCTTCTTAGTTGTGGTGTGTCTTCTCCGACTTAGATCTGTTTCTGTAGAGTATCAGTGACAAAAGAGGCTTTCCATTATCAGTGCTGTTGGCTTTCTGTTTTGAAGTATGGGTAATCTTAAACCAGACTGGGTAGCTTCTGCAGTATTGCCTGTGCAGTGGACACAGGGTGTTGCCATCGATCACTAGGCTTGTCTCTCCTTGCCTGTGGTCCCTCTCCCAGGTTTTGAGCAGCAAGCCCATCTCTTTCCTGGATCTGGGAAACATTTGTGCATTTTCTAATGAAAAGACATGTTTACAGAAATTCCCAACTGGCTGTAGTTAAATGAATGTAGGCTAATTGAACAGGTTTCTGTATGAGATTCTTTCATAATGAATCAATAAATATACATAGTGTATGCTTAATAAAAGGGCTGGCTTACTAAAAATAGTAATGTTAGAGTGATACTGTAGCCCTGATGGTCCAGGGATTATATGAGGGACAAGGATTTTTTTGGGTGATACCTTTTATTGGACCCAGCTAAAGGTATCATCCCAATAAAAATCCTAGCCTCTTGCATGAAAATAGTAATGTATTTTGACATGAGCTGGCAGGCTGTACCTTGACACTCAAAACAAACTTTTTGAAGTTGAATTGTAATAAGATATTTAAAAAAAACCTCCCCTTGTTTTTTCCAGATTCATTTGAAGGTGATAATTGCTTTGATGCTAGTGGCCAGGATAACCTTGATTTTGCTGGGTAAGACTCTTTTTATCCTCTTCTTTCATGGATGTAATGCTGCTTCTAATTTTTAAATTTTTATTATTATTCCATGCATCTGAATAGAGGTTTTATGGGACAGTGCAGCCTACCGTGTTTTGCAAAAGGGACCACTGTGGAACGCAGGGTGATGCCTGCCCCCCCTTCCCCCGACACAGGAGGCTCAGAAAGCATGCTCACCATAGCTCAGAAAAAGCGTGAGCCCTTTTACACTTGATTTATGCTATAAAATGACCTAATAAGTTCAGTTATCATCTTCTTTGTTTTCACTGTCTCAAATTTCACAGCCTGATAATGCTGACTTTAAATAAATTGGAACAGTGTACAACAAATGAAATCTGAAAACCAGGACTTTTATCCCATGGTTATAGTTTGGAGTTAAATACTTAAATATCAGTAAATTGTTGCCTGCATTAATGATTAAATATCCTACTGTTCAAAACATTTGAAATGTAATCTTAAAGATTACTACCAAAATTAATGTTTCCCTCTTCCCCTCTCTTTCCTGAGTTTTTATGGCTTTATGTTTATATCAAATCCCCACCCCCCTACCAGAACTGAGTCAGGTTATGTTCATACTCAAGCTTATCCTCTTTCTTGCCACTTCTTCCCCCATCAAAATCCAACCTTATAGTGCTCCCAGTATAGTCAGCTTCCTTCCTTTAATCCATTAAAATGGTACACAGGGTCACTGCTTCCCTCTCCTGCACAAATGAAGTGTTATAGATGTTATACTTTCTGAGGCTGTCTCCTGTGGAAAAAGATTCTGAAAGTGAATTGAAATGCATGGATATTTTTTAAAACTACATTAATACTGGAATGATACTTGAATGCATTTTCCGTACGTGTCAATTCATTTAAGTGGTCTGTGTTTAAACTTCTTTGTAACATTGCTTAACTTGTTAGTAAAGGGCTCAGAGCTAAGACTGATGTTATTTGTTAGCATCTGTGGATACTGTGAGTCCAAAGTACAATTATGTATTTTAGCAATGTTAAAAAGCAGCCCAAAGGTGATAAGAAGCACAAAGGAGGGGAGGAATTCAATGCTGACTGGGAAGATTCTGATGACCAAGATGAATTTAGTGAGCTGGATGATGAAGAAGTCTCCCTGGGGAGTATGGAAGATGACTTTGGAGAGGATATAGATGAAGAAGGAGGTGCATTTATGGATGTCACAGGTGATGAAGGTAGGTTAACAGCCATCACCAGGATTGAATTAGAGCAAGATGGACAGGTCAATGCTTTCATGTCACATGCCTGGATTAGGTAGTTTAAATCCAGAATTAGGTCCTTAAGTAGCCTGGGGGTGCTGAGCAATTCAGCAGCTCTCATTGAAGTTTCCCTTTGTCTGAAGTGATTCCAACAGCAGTGGGAACTACCAGCATTCATTACTTATGGCAATAACACTTATTTTGTTTAGGAGCCCAAATCAGCGAGTAGATGTCTGCAGTTAGGTACCCAGTTTTGAAAACTTTAGTTCAGATACTTTGTAAACAAGTGCCATCATTCTCTGTAGTTTGGAAACAGCAGCACCAAAAAGTTAAATCTTTAAGCAAATGATTACAAAGTGACCATCACAAAACACTTGGGAAGGAGTAAAGAGAAATCTTTCAAGGTGTTTGGAAAAACTCTAAGCAAGCATTTTAGGTACTTTGCATTTATTAAATTCTTCCCTAATTAGCTTTAGACCATTTACCTTAAGTTGGTAGCTCTTAAGTAATGATTTTTCAATGTTTTTAATTTTTAAAAAGCTGTACATGTAATAAGAATTCATTGCTTTGATTTAACCTTCAAATGGTTTGATCACTCCATGAATCCAGAGATGCAGTTTACATAGAAAACACTGAAAAGTCTGCACAAACAAGAAGATTAAGGTAGTGCTTATAAATAACGCATTGTTGAGAAGACAGGGAAGTGATCAGGAACAAAACCAGCTTGTTTAGGTGGATATTAGTAAATTGATATTTTTATGTGGGTGCTGTTTCATAATGTGCCACCTTGTTTGTTGAGCATGCCACCAGGGTTTACATAACTTAGTATTTTTATCAAACTTATTCCAGTGAATTTCATATCAAGGGTGGCTGAGATCAGTGTGTTACTCCTTTTCTCTGTTGCTGATATTTGAAAAAGAGCAATACAAAATAGCAAGAAAAACTTGGTATTTCTCATGTGTTCTGTGGTATTATACTAAAATTTGACCGTGTTTAGTTATTGTAATGTTTGCTTTGGGGAATATTAACAGATATATTTGTGTAAATGGAAATTAAAATGCATGTTGGTATTCAAATAGTGATCTGTGTGCTTTTCTTTGATGATAGATTTAAACAGTGAAGATCAGATCAAGTCTGTCACTACTAAAAAAGGCAAAAGGAAGAAAGATGCAGATTTTGCTGGATCATTTGAAGGTAGGAAAATATATTTGCATTTTGTGTTTGAGAAAGGTTAATACAAACATACATCAGGGGAAACTGGTAAATTCTCAAGGAGTTTATTGAAGTGGGGGATTAGTGCACTCTGGAAAGGTGACTTCAAATTTCACTTTAGTTGACAGTGAAAATAAGCATTTCACTCTCCTCCCTATCATTAATCTGGTCAGTTTGGGACAATCCAGTGTCACTTTCTCCACCTAGAAGGCCCTGGATTGGAGTAGCAGGGTCCAGTACAAGTTAGTATTCAGTTAGCAGGTATCTGTAGAGATGTGTATTTATATTTGGCCACACTGGAGGTAGCAGAAATTTGTGCAATCAGTTCATAGTATTTCATGCACACTTCTTCAAAAAGGAAAATTATTGGATTCCTTAGTAACAGCCCACTGCTACTATAAAAGCAAAACTTAAGTATGCTATAAAAGTAGTCTGCAGTTTAGGCTTTGATGTTTTGAGTAAACAAATGGGGATATTTCTGCTCTTCCACTTCCTTGCCCAGTAACATCAGAATACTCTGCTTATTTTGATCTAAAAAACAAGCTGCAAATCTCTGCCCTTTTTTCCTACTTTGTGGGCCATCTATATGCGCATTAATGAACCTTTATGGTACATTAAGGTTGGTACCTGTAAGAACAGGTAGCAGACTTAATGTACCATAATGGCGCTACTGCATGGTGGCACATGCTTTTTAGGTAATGCTAATGCACACTAGACTAATTCTGTGCAATAAGTATGGCTTTTGCTGAGATGCACTAATGCACAGTGTAATTACTCTACTGCACTTTTAGCATCTTCTGTAGCTGCATCCTGTGATATGTAAAGATAGTTTTTGGTGATTATTGTGTGCATAAAAATGTTTTTAAAATTCTTATGATGATGTTAGAAATTAGGTTTTGCTGCTCTGGAAGATCGTGATGACTTTAAAGCAAAAGGCAAAATCACAAGAATCGGGAGAGTAAGAATTATGAGCAATCAGAAGGGATTTTTAATTACTTTACTTCTTTGATGCTTATTTATACTCCTTATCCTAAATTGTCATTGATGTTTATTAAAATACAAAGGCTGTAGAAACAGATGAAATTTAGGGAAGACTAGAGTTTGCATTCCCTCTATTTTGAATATTTTAAGAAAAATAAAATAGCATGCAAAGGGTAAAAGTAAAACCCTTCAAACTAGCCAGTTTGAGTTAGAAGATATGAAATCCTGATATAAACAGACTACATGCCAGAAGGCATTTTAAGCTTTTCAAATTCTTTGAATTGCTCCTGTGTATTCTTGAGGCAGTCCTTTCTGTGGGAAAACTTTTTTGGTACAAAATCCTTTATCTGCTCAGTCACCCATCTCTGAGAAACTCCTCCAAACTCTTTTATGTTAAACTGTATAGGTTTTGAACCCCACTGTGCATTTCTTCACAAACATGTACCCCTCTTCACAAGCAGACTCTTCCTCATGATCAGTTCTTTCTAATAATACTCCATGCAAATGTTACATCCTTTCTGAACTGATTTATAGAACCCACTGTCCCCTCCAGGCCTGTTTCTCCTGCAGTGCTGATTAGAAATTGACCACTTAATTAGTGACAGCTAGGTTGAAGAACAGCTCTAGGCAGCTGCTGATGCATTTGTAATAACATGCAGGTGTTTATATAAAATGTGTGTGCCTATTGGATGATGTCTCTGTTTCTTAACTTATATTCTGTTCCATCATTATGCACTTTACAGAAGAGCACCATGCTATTACTGTTAGTACCAAACAGTTAAGAAAATCTATTTACATGTGTACCAAGTACATTATACATAGTCAGTTAAGCTGTTGATAAGAAATCTGATCAAACCTACCACCCTGGGTTCTAATTACAGATAACTTTAAAAAGGTTTCAGGGGTTTTTTTTTGTTATATAGGTGGTGACTAGTATAACTCAGAACTTTACCTGATAACTTTTTTTCCTTATTTGAAGGAGCAAAACAAGGAAAGAAAAGAAAACTCAAAGATGCTGGCATGCTTGCTGCTGCAGAAGAGGTAAGTGTGATTAACACTTAAGAAAAAATTTTGATCTTACATTTTGCCTTGATATTTCTTTCCCTAAACACAATATTATTTTGCATTCTCTCTCTCTCTAAAGTTTGGCTATCTGCTGGATGAAAACATTGGGTCCCAGTTTGATAATATTGGTATGAATGCAATGGCTAACAAAGATAATGCAAGTAAGTACATTCTATATGTTGTCCTTTAAGTAGGTACACAATATTCAACACATCCCCCACTGCCAATGTTGGTGTAGAGAAGAGATGTCAAACAAAGCACGCAGGTATAGGTGATTGACATTTCTGGTGTAGATGGAACAAAACCACAAACTGCCTCAAAAGATTGTTTGACTGTCTCAGTTTCAAAACTAGATTTGGTCTGTTCATTGTGACACAAAGTACTTGTGCTTAGTTAAAACAAAACAACCCCCCAGCCTTCTAATAGCAGGTCTTTAAATGTTGCATTTCTGATCAAATTTAAACAATGTTAATGGAAGTGAAAAGCAGTTCTAAAAAATCTGAATATCTGCAGCAGGCTTGGGATGCTTGCATGTAGCACAGCATTAATCTGTATAACTGAAACAAATGTCTTGAAATAGAAAAAAAGGCATAGTTCACACTTTATTGACATTTTATTTTCTATGCATAGCTGAATATTAGCCAATACACAATTTACTCAGATTTCACATAGCATTCATAAGTAACTATTATACACCAGCTGCTCTGATATCTCATCTACTTTCTTTTTCTGGTAGGTGTCAAACAACTCGAGTGGGAGACGGAGCGTGACAGATGGCTTCACAACAGAGATGTGAAAAGTATTATCAAGAAGAGAAAGCAGTTCAAATACAAAGGGCTGAAAAACAAACATAAAAGCAAAAAGTCAAAAAAATAAATCATACATTTTATTATGGACCTTTTTAAACCAAGTCCCAGACTTCATTTCTACTTACTTCTAGTCTTTGTGGCTAGACCATTCAATTTCATCTTTCTCCTTGATGCCATAGTATCCATTCGATTCTTTGTATATGTAATAAACTGAAAAATAAGTAAAAGGTGTCTGTAGTGCCTGGGTGACAGAATGCAGGTGGAGTTTTGAGCTAATTTTCTGAGCAGGAAAAACTCTGATACATTTCCCTAACTTAAACTTGTGTTTTAAATTTTTTCTGAAGTTTTCTAAATGTTAAGCAGTAATGCAAAAGCAAGGAATAATTCACTTTCAGGAATGAGATACAAGAATTTTGCTACATTTCAATCTTCTAGTTCAGGGAGTGGAAACCTGTGGCCCATGAGCTGTATTCAACCTGCATCAGCTCAGAATATCAGTACTCCAGGAAAATCTGGGTCAGTTTGGGTCATTTGGGTCAGCAAAGGGGCCATTCCTTGGCTCCTACTGCCCGTGTCTTTTCATCTGTTCCTTCTGCTGAATTCCCAGGTCTCCCTGCTCTGCTCCAACAGTGAACTTCGACCCTTCCCACTGCTGTCAGCTACCTGAATTGGTGGCAAGGGTGGCAACTTGGACAGTCAGAAAGTAGTGATTTGTAGTCTGCGGTAGCATTCAAAATGGCAAATCATGATGGCCTGTGGCTGCAAATAGCCACCAACCTGTGGTCTAGGTGGCAGCAAGTAACTTACATTCCAGCAAGCGTGGAAATCTCTTGCGCATTGTACGCCTGAAATCTGACAAAATAAGAAAAAGTTACAAACTCCATTTTCTGAAAATCTTAGGTAGTCTGTTACTAATCTAAAGTACTTGTTTTTATATTTTTAAACAGCCCTTCCTTTAAGCGACATCCCAGGTACTTTGAATACCATTAACTGTATTATTTGGATTTAGACCCAGCCAAATAGTAGTTTACCTGGGAGACTGATCAACTCATCTGTGCTACCCAGGGCCCTAGCAGAGGGCACACTTGCTTGTTGGACAGCATGTGCAAAAGATCCTACCTCAAATGGTGGAATAAGGATGATTATGAGGGGCTGAGCAAAGGGCCTACCTCAATTTAATTATAGCTGTGTCGAAAAGGAAGTCCTTGAGGTACTGGGTTACATCCCCGTTATTAAATACATAAGCTCCTCTTCCAGACTGCTGTTTTCCCTCACTGGCCCCATTTCCCTTGTCAGTTCCCACTGAAGTTGAGAAACCAATTCCAACCTCTCACAAACCTGTCTCTCAAGCTGTGCTGTTATCCTTCAACCCATAGGCCAGATCTGGCCCCTATAAACATGTTGGGTAGTGCACAGAATGAGGCTGAAATTGGTTTTTTATTCCCAGTTCCTTTTCAAAGCTAATCTAGACCCAATAAAAACTTGTTAGTAATAAATTCCACATCCTAAAGAAACAGAACTTCATTAGCTATGCATACATACTAATTAATATGTAAAATAATATTCTACACCAAGTACAGAGCCCTAAATGAAGGTCAGATAAAGATGGGATTATGGGGCAAAATATTTATTGGGTCACCCCAAATTTCATGGCGATGCCACTGGGGAACTGTCCCAAAGAACCCTGACTACAGTCCCACCTGGCCCAAAGCACAGTTTGGCTGTGCCAGGCTGCCAACTAACAGCCCCCATCCCATGCCTACTGTACTAAGCATAATGGCTTGAATAAGGAACTAGCATTCAGGCTGGGATTATGGCTAGACATTCTGCTTAGGGCACCCATCAGAATACCTCTGTGCCACCGGGGGACTGTCCTGGACATCTGTGACCAGATTTCTCTGGCTCAAACTGTTTGGCTGTGCCAGGCTGCCAACAGTCAGCACCCCAGCCACTGTGCTAAATACATGGAACTGAATTTTGGACTGGGCTTATACCAAAAAATCCTTGGGCCACCCCAGACCATGCCTCTGCTCTCTTCTACACATCTCTGACCAAAGACTTGCCCCACTGAAAATGTGGTTTGGCCATGCTAAGGTGCCAACTAACAGCACCCCAGCCATCGTGCTAAATTAATGGACCCGAATAAGGAATTGCATTTTGGGCTGGGATTATACCCAGAAATCCTTCTTGGGCCAGACCACACCACTATGCCACTGGGGGACTGTCCTGGACACCTGTGACCTGAGACTTACCCAGCTCAAAGCATGATTTGGCTGTGCCAGGCTGGCAATAGACAGTACCCAAGCCACTCTGTTAAGTGTATGGACCCAAATAAGGAACTGGATTTTGGCCCGATATTATACCCAGAAACCCCTCTTGGGCTACCCCAGACTATGTCACTGTGCCACTGGGGGATGTTTGTGGACATCTCTGACCATAGATTTGCCCGGCCCAAAACGGTTTGGCCATGCCAGGGTGCCACCTAACAGTACCCCAGCCACTGTGGTAAGTATATGGAACTGAATAAGGAACTGTATTTTGGGCTCAGATTATACCCTGTAATTTTGGGTTCAGATTATACTAGATTAGCTTTGAAAAGGAACCAGGAATAAGGAACCAACTTCAGCCTCATGCACAAATTTGTGGGAAGCCCCATGTTCCTGGGTGCCATATTGGGTGTGGGGCCTCATCCCAGCAGACAAGGGCCCCACAGCCTGGTCCCAGGTGGGCAGAGGCAGTTGCAGGAGTCCGTTTTGGTAGCCGTGTTCTCTCATGGCCTTAACACATCACCGGTGCTCCTGGTGGTGCTATACCAGCCAGCGCTGGCATAATGCTATAACACGGGTTGCTGTTCCTCAGGGGGCGTCTGGCAGTGGGTTTCCCCAGCTGGAGCCTCCCTGCCATACTTCATTCCAGCAACTACGGTATGACGCTTACCATGTTCCTTCAAAGACAAGCCCCGCACTTCACATCGAACATAAGACACCCCACAAGAACACCGATACCCCGCTCCGCGCATGCGTAGGCAGGGGCCGCCCTGAGGATGTAACATTGGAAACAGCGCAGCGGAGGCGCTGAGCTGTTGTGCGGCTGCGCTAAGAAGCAAAGTTCTGGCCGCGATGAAGCGCTGCGAGTATCCGCCCCATGCGGGGGTTACCTTGGCTTTTGCCCATTTGCCAAAAGCTCCAGATGCTCGCGCCGAGTGCACCCATGTTCGCAACTATCAGGAAGCGCAACATGTTCTCGGGGGAGCGACTTAAAGTCCACCGCGAGCGGATAGCCATGTATGCTGCTTATAACCCCACAACGCAGAAGCAGAGTGCGGCCCAACTTCCGCCCTAGACCCCCTGCACCTTCCGCTGTGCAACGCGCTACAACAGTCCCTACCCTTCGCTCTGGAAGTAGCATCCGCTTTTGCGTGCCACCCTCTGCTATTGCTACTGCGCAAGCGCAGCGACTCGTAGAGTCTGAAGCCGTTGGGCTCATGCGCAGTACTGGATCCCTTCCGCGCCGTGCGCAGGCGCAGTTCGCTTTGCTGGGGGGGGGCGGTCCGCTGTAAATGTAGCTGCTTAGTGCAGGTGTAGGCGTTCTCGTCTCCTTAGTCCTCATGCTGGTTCTGTGGCGTTAGGAGCTGCGCCTAGGCCTGGAGCTCCAGGAGAAGACTCCTTCCCCTTCCTGCGCTCTCTGCTGGGAGGCTGGAAGCTTTCCCCGGGAAGGGCAATCCCTGGCAGGGTTGTAACGCCAGCTCCGCCCGGCTCTTGTTGGCTGGGGACTGGGAACTGGGAACATGACTTCGGGGCGGGGCTGAGGGAATTGGCCTAATTTAGTCTGGAGGAGAGAGACACAGAGGGGGATGGGATACAAAGACTGAAGGGTGACTGGTTACAAAGAAGATGGAGCTAGACGGGTGGGCAAAATATGGCTCATGGGCCGGATTTGGCCCAACTGATTGGATCTGGCCCAAGCTGACCCAGCAGTACTCCTCTTGGGGCTGAGCTCCATCAGCCTGTGCCTAGGGCAGTCAGCACCACGCTTCAGCAGGCCTCGGCCCCTGCTACAGTGGGGCTGCTCCCAGTGTGCCTGCAGCCACCCACGTGTGGCCTGGCTCCCCTCACCTCCACTGGGTCTTACTGCAGTAATCAGGGCAGCAGGCAGTGCAGGGAAGCAGTGGTGGCTGTGGGGATAAGTACTGGGCACCACACACTCAGCTACACGGGAAGGAAGCTGCAGATGGGTAGCTCTTGGGGACCCAGCTCCCTGCTGCTTTCTGCCCACTCTACCTCCCACAGGGGGTGCTTATGGTGCCAGACAAGTGGCGTGGAAGGCAACTGGGAGCTGGAGCTGTAGCCCTGTGCAGTGGGGCAGGAGCCACCTGGCTGCAGGTTCCTCTGCCTGAAGTGGCACAGCAGGGGCAGGAGGAGGAGAAGCTACGGAGGCAAGGGGAGCTGAGAAGCACCCAGGCACCTGCAATTGCACTGGCAGCACGTCCTCCCTGGAAGCTGTGCGCACTGGCTGGGACTGGAACTGTCTAGCAGGTGTGGGCAGGGGCATGTGGTGCTGGGTTCTATGGAGTGCCATGGGGACCCTGGAAAGGCAGGGGCAGCAGGTACCAGCACCCCCCTTATGAGCTCTGGTGCATGTGCACCCTGCTTCCCCCCTCTCCCTCCACCCCAGCAGGTTCCTGGGACCAACCATACGCTCAGCCCCTCATACACAGGTGCATCCTGACAGACCCTTCCCCTGTACACACACCACCCTCCACTCCTATGCACAATATACAAGAGTTACACTTTATTTTGAGCCTATTATGCAATCACCTCTATATATACTACTCAGAAAAAAACCATAAATCAGGCCAAAAAATATTTTTGAACTAAAAATATGCTCTAGCAGGCATTTGATTTTTAGTATATTTGTTTTTTCTAATCTATAATTTGTTAAAATTATCTCTTCTGAAAGATTTTATGGGTGCAACCCTTGACTGCTGATCAAAACTCATTTGAGGCCCCCCCCAGCCAAAATAACTGCTCACCTCTGAGCTAGACTGTTCTCAGTAGTGGCAGATGATGGAACAAGGAGCTGGTCTCAAGTTGCAGCAAAGGACATTTAGGTTAGATATTAAGATGACCTTTTTTACCAGCAGGGTAGTAAAGGATTGGACCAGGCTCCCCATAAAGGCTGTCAAATCTCCATCCTTGGAGAGCTTTTAAGACCTTGGCTGGGATGAGCTAGTTGGGGATGGTTCTGCTTGAAGTAGGGAGTTGGACTAGATGACCTCCTGAGGTCCCTTCCAACCCTCATTTTCTATGATTCTTGGCTTTTGTTTTCTTGAACTATGCCTTCAACATGTCCTTGCAGCATTTCCTCTGGCATATTCAAATGCAAGCTGGCTTAGAAACCAGCTGTAAAACTGTTACACATTTTCAAGTGCTAACTTGATAGCTGGTTGGACAATAATAGGCAACAATGATTTTGTACATTGAGGCCAGTCTAAATATATTATGCAACTCACCAGTTAATTGAATAATATATGTAAAGTGTGGCAGAGGTCTAAACAACAGTAATTGTAAAAACAGCAACTCCTTTTGGGGTCAGGGCTGTAGGCGTTCAATGTTGCTCACATTCAGGCCCTCTGATAGGATTATTTTCTTGCTGTAATTCCCCATGAAGGGCCTCTTGCCAATTATAAGTACAGCAGGAAGTTGGAGCTCTGTATGAGTCCTCCCACTGAAGACAGTAGAAGACTGACAACACACAGTGATTGCTGCTCTAACTTGCAGAGTTCCCTCTGCCCAAACAAATATGATTAAATAGAGACTGATACGTAACCTCAGAGGGTAGGGAATTAGGCTTAAAAACTAGAGTTGGGGGAGCAGGAGCAAAGGTGGTTTTTTTTCTGTTTTTGTGGGCTTATGACAGAGGTGGGCAAAATGGTGGGTCCAGCTGATGGCTGGACTTCATTTCCCAGCAGTTCCCGGCCCTGTGGTTGGGGCTAGTTTCCAGGGAGACCCCAGCAGCAGCTATTCTGACAGCATGATGCTAGTTTCCATAAAGACTGGCCCTAGCAGCACTGGCAGGGCATGGACCTGCTCTGGAGCTCAGCTGGGATCTTGTGGTGGTGACAGCATGGTGCAGAGCCAGGGCAAAGCTGTGATCT
Source organism: Caiman crocodilus (assembly GCA_030014935.1). Taxonomy (NCBI): domain Eukaryota; kingdom Metazoa; phylum Chordata; order Crocodylia; family Alligatoridae; genus Caiman; species Caiman crocodilus. Next base: position 43,359,723 of record JAGPOW010003648.1, read on the forward strand.
GCTGGCTGCATGTCCCTGCCCAGGGCATGCAGGTGGCAGATCACAGCTCTGCCCTGGCTCTGGACCACACCGTCACCACTGCAAGATCCCAGCAGGGATCTGCAGCAGCTCCTCACTCTGCCAGCAGGAGTGGCACAAGGGGGAGGAGGGAGGCAAGACAGGGATTGTAGCTTTGCCCATCTCTGGATTATGAGGTTCACAGAAATTGAAGACAGCTTGAACTTTTCTTGAACTCTCTCAGAAGAATGAGAAACCAGTTTAAGTTGATCACACAGAAGACCTAACCTCATAAGCAGTATGTCTTGCAGTAACTTTTTAAGGAGCACAAGCCTTAAAGTGAGCAATACAGCCCAAGAAATCAAATATTTTTTTCATCCCCATCAGTGTGGTGCAATATATCCTGAGTTTAGCTTCTAATTTTTCTATTACATGGCATTCTACTGGCACGCACATGGACCATGAGCTGGAATGAAGCCTTCATGTATCATGCATACCTTTGCCACATGAGCTGACAGTAACATAACAATAGCAATAGCAGATTGTTATTCTCTCAGTGACAGTCACTGTGCTGCATACTTTGCCTGTGGCTTTCACAGGTATTTGCTGGCAATGGAGGAATGAAGAGAATCAGGGATCTGATGTTTCTTTCTAGACTTTGGAAGGAAGATTACTGTAGTGCAGTGATGCTCAATGAGAACCAGTAGTCAGGGTCACTCCATGACCGGAAGCATGCAGGACCAAACCAACACATGGGGTTGCTCTGCAGCTGGATTTGGCATGTGGTGCCTGCAACACTAATGCAGGCAGCAGGGCTGAAAGGTTGAGCATCACTGCTGTAGCACGCACAACTGCTTCAGTCTGCTTCTCTCAAGCTTGTTTAATTCTGTGCTGCCCCTTCTAATATGTTACTTTTTTTCACCTGTTACTTCACCTCACTGCAGTCCCAATTCCCATGCTCCAAGCTTCTTATTCAAATCCCAGCAAACTTCTGGGCTTCCCAGACCCTCAGTTTCCCCTAGCTGCACTTCCTTTACTACACCTTTCTATGCCCAGCCCCAGGCTTCTGATTCAGCAGGTCCCAGTGCATATTTTCCTAGCCTCATTCTCTGACATAGCAGAATGTGTCAGGGTGAAACTTTCAAAGCCAACAAAACCACCAATAACTGTTACCTGATCAATAGGCTACCAGTTTCTCATGGAAGCAACCAGTAGTTACCCAGTTTTTGGCCTCATCAGACCTACACGAGCAGCAGACACTTGGTGTGGAATTTTCAGACCAAATAATAAAAGTCTGGTAAAGTTATAAGCAAATGAAGACAGGTTTGTGTAATAGAAAATGTTGGGCATCCTGCATAATAGGTGGTACTACCACTTCTGCTGCAATACTATCCATTGCTCTTGACCTGCTTGAGAACTCCAGCCAAAGTACATGGAGTGAATCTTGAGCGACTCTGCTCCTTTCTTTGTAAAGGGACTCAGATGATGGTATTGCTGGATTTCAACAGCAGTGGGAACTGACAGCACTTGTTGCTTATGAAAATAATGCTTATTTTTTTTTTGGAGCCCAAATCTGGGAGTAAATATCTGGATTTAGGTACCCAATTTTGAAAACTTTAGTTCAGATACTTTGCAAGCAAGTGCCATCATTCCTTGCAGTTTGGAAACAGCAGCACCAAAAAATTAGGTCTTTAAGCAAATGACTATAGAATGATCAGTACAGAACACTTGGGAAGGAGTAGAGAGAAATCTTCCAAGATGTTTGGAAAAACTCCTATTTTAAGCAAGCATTTAGCTACTTTTCATTTTTTTAAATCCTTCCCTAGTTAGTTTTAGATCATTTATCTTCTTCAAGTTGGTGGCTCTTAACTAATGATTTTTCAATCAATGTTTTTAATTTTTTAAAAAGCTACACATGTAATAAGAATTCATTGTTTGATTTCAGCTTCCAATGGTTTGATCACTTTATGCATCCAGAGATGCAGTTTATAAGGTAACCACTGAAAAGTCTGCACAAACAAGATTAAGGTAGTGCTTATAAATAATGCATTGTCGAGAAGATAGGGAAGTGATCAGGAACAGAACCAGCTTGTTTAGGTGGACATTAGTAAATTGATATTTTTATGTGGGTGCCATTACATAACGTGCCAGCTTGTTTGTTAAGCATACCACCAGAGTTTACATAACTTAGTATTTTTATCAAACTTATTCCAGTGAATTTCATATCAAGGGTGGCTGAAATCAGTGTGTTACTCCTTTTCTGTATTGCTGATATTTGAAAAAGAGCAATACAAAATGGCAAGAAAAACTTAGTATTTCTCATGTGTTCTGTGGGTTTATACTAAAATTTGGCCACCTGTATAGTTATTATAATATTTATTTAGGGTAACAGATATATTTGCCTGGACATTAAAATGCATGTTGGTATTCAAATTAATGAACTGTGTACTTTTCCTTGAGAACCGATGTAAACAGTGAAGGTAAAATCAAGTCTCTCACTAAAAAAGGCAAAAGAAAGATATAGATTTTGCTACATTTGAAGGTAAGAAAATTAGGAGTGTACCTATAGATATTTTGAGCTGATACCAACAGCTGATTATTTACCATCCATATTGGCTGATACAAATCTGACTGCCAATATGCAGCCTGGTGGCATGGAGAGCACCATCTGGCTGGTAAGTTTGTTTGGGGAAAGGGGTGCCAGAGAGAGGGGGGTGGGGTTGGCAGACTTGAGGACCTGTGGTGAAGGAGGTAGGACTGGAGCAGACGCTGTCCAGCCAGGCCGGGGTGGGACAGGGGACGGAGCCAGTGGCTCAGAGTCATAGAAGTAGGGTTGGAAAGGACCTTGTAGATCCTCAAGTCTGACTCCTTGCCTGGGCAGGAGGAAAACTGGGCTCAAATGACCCCAGCCAGGTAGGCATCGAGCCGCTTCTTAAAGACCCCCACGGTAGGAGCCAGCACTACTTACCTTGGAAGTTGGTTCCAGATCCCAGCTGCCCTAACTGTGAAGTAGTTCTTACGGATGTCTAATCTAAACCTACTCTCCAACAACTTGTGGCCATTATTCCTTGTTTTCCTGGGGGGTGCTGGGGGAAACAAGGTCTCCCCCAAACCCTTCTGGTCCCCCCTTAGCCTTCTCTTGTGAAGGCTGAACAGGTTCAGGTCCCGTAGCCTCTCATTGTAGGGTCTGCCCTGCTGTCCCTGGATCATGCGGGTGGCCCTCCTCTGGAC
>JAGPOW010003648.1:43363050-43374100 GCA_030014935.1 Caiman crocodilus
AGGCTGAACAGGTTCAGGTCCCGTAGCCTCTCATTGTAGGGTCTGCCCTGCTGTCCCTGGATCATGCGGGTGGCCCTCCTCTGGACCCTCTCAATGTTGATCACATCCCTCTTGAAGTGGGGTGCCCAGAACTGGACACAGTACTCCAGCTGTGGCCTGACCAGTGTCATGTAGAGGGGGAGGATTACCTCCTTGGCCCTACCTGAGATGCACCTGTGGATGCACGATAGGGTCCGGTTAGCCCTGCCAAACATGACCTAGCACTGTTGGCCCATGCTCATCTTGGAGTCAATGACAACTCCAAGATCCCTTTCTGCCTCCGTGCTCTCAAGAAGAGTTTCCCATCTTATAATTGTGCTGCTGGTTACTACTGCCCAAGTGCAGCACCCTGCACTTGTCCGTACTGAAACGCATCCTGTTTTTGTTAGCCCACCCCTGCAACCTATCCAGGTCTTTCTGCAGTCTTTCCCTCCCTACTAGCATGCCTACCTCACCCTAAATTTTGGTATCATCAGCAAATTTAAACAGGGCTTTTCACCCCGTCATCCAAATCGCTGATAAAGAAATTGAACAGTGCGGGCCCAAGGACCGAGCCCTGGAAGACTCCGCTGCCCACTTCCCCCCCAGGTCGGATATGATCTGTCCACCACCACCCTCCAAGTATGACCCTTCAGCCAATTTGCAATCCATCTGACTGTGTGGTCATCAATGCCACAGTCACCTAGTTTTTTTAATGAGGATGAGGTGGGAGACAGTGTCAAAGGCTTTGCCGAATTCCAGAAAGACTACATTCACAGTGACACCTGCATCCAATGCTTTTATGACCTGATCGTAAAAGACAATCAGGTTGGTCTGACATGACCTGCCCCTAATGAAACCGTGCTGGTTCCCCTTGAGCATCATCCCTGATGCTGGTCCATCACAGATGTGCTCCTTGATCTTCTCAAAGAGTTTCCCCAGGATTGAGGTAAGACTGACGGGCCTATAGTTGCCTGGGTCCTCCTGCCTCCCTTTTTTCAAGATGGGGACCACATTGGCTATCTTCCAGTCATCTGGCACCTGGCCCAAGCACCAGAAGCGCTTGTAAAGCCATGCCAAGGGCCCTGCAATAACCCCTGCTAGCTCCCTCAACACGATGGGGTGGAGAGCATCTGGACCTGTTGATTTGAATGTGTCCAGCCCCTCCAGAAGCACTCTAACCTGGTCCTCCTTAACCTCAGGTCTGGAGACGTTCCCCTCGAGCACGTCCTGAATCACGGTGGGGGAGTCCCAGTCCCTGCACATCATCTCAGTGGTGCTGGGAGGGACAGCCCCCACTGCTGTGCGCACCCCCAGGGGAAGCATGGGGAGCATGTCCTCCCCAGATTGGTGCATGGGGCGAGGGCAGCCTGCCTGTTGCATACTTGCTTGGGGCCAAGGATGCTCCATTGTCTTCCTGGCAACTTGTTTAGGCTGGGCGGCCTTGGCACTGGGAGGAGGGGGTGCCTTCTAGATGCAAAAAAAGACATCGTTCACACTTTATTGACATTTTCTATACATGGTGGCTCAGTATTAGCCAACACATGATTTACTTAGATTCTACATAGTGTTAGTAAGTAATAATTATGCACCAGCTGCTCTGACATCTCACCTGCCTTCTCCTCTCTGGTAGGTGTCAAACACCTCAAGTGGGAGATGGAGCATGACAGACGGCTTCACAACAGAGATGTGAAAAGTATGTTCAAGAAGAAAAAAGCAGTTCAAACACAAAGGGCTGAAAAACAAACATAAAAGCAAGAAGTCAAGAAAATGAATCATACACCTTACTATGGATATTTTAAAACCAAACCCCAGACTTTGTTTCTACTTACATCTAATTTACACGGTTCGACCATTTCATTTGGTCTTTCTCCCTTATGTCACAGATTCCACACTGCTCGTTGCATTTGTAATAAGCTGAAAAATAAGTAAAGGGTATCTGTATTGCCTGAGTGACAGAATGCAGGTGGAGTTTCGAGGTAAGTGTTTTTCATGCTGAGAAAATTATTACATGTTTCCCTAACTTTAAACACAAGTTTTTAATACCTCTGTTTCTAAATGTTAAGCAGTAATACAAAAGCAGAGAATAATTCACTTTCAGGAATGATATACAGTAAAAGTTGTTATATTGCATCCTCGGGAATGAGGGATGCCGGATAACAAAATATGCTGGTTAACTGAGCAGACCGGGCTGCTGTTGGGAAGGCCGCCACTCCCGTGGCATTGCTGCCCCTCCCGCGGCCCCTGTGGGACAGGGAGGCAGGCCCTGCACAGCCCATTATGCCCCTTCACAATGCAGGGTTGGCAGCACAGGCTGTTTTGCCCCAGGCCATGGGGGCTCAGAGAAACCGGAAGTGCCATCATGGGCACTTCCGGTTTCACTTTATCTTACAAGCCAGCATGCTGGTTAATTGAACATGCTGGCTTGTAAGGTGCCAGTTAACAGAACTTTTACTGTAAAAGGGTTTTGCCACATTTCAATTCTCTAGTTCAGGGGTTGGAAACCTGTGGCCCATGGGCTGGATCCAGCTTGCAGCAGCCAGCACGGATTTGTTGTGGGTAGGTCTTGCTTGACCATTCTCATTTCCTTCTATAACCAGATGTATCACCATAGATAAAACAGAGGGGGTTGATGTCATGTATTTGGACTTTAAAAAAAGCCTTTGACTTGGTGTCCCATGATGTCCTCATGGAAAAATTGGGCAACTGCAGCCTTGACTACTCCACAGTCCAATGGCTACAGATCTGGCTCTGAGGTCAGACCCAGAGAGTGGCAGTTGACAGAACTGAATCAACATAGTACTTGGTGACTAGTGGTGCACCCCATGGGTCTGTTCTTGGACCCGCACCTTGTTTATGAAAACGTTAAAATCTGGACACTGGTGTCAAAAGTGGACTGGCCAAGTTCGCTGATGACACCACACTTTGAGGAAGCCTCTCCACACTTGAGGATAGGCTGGTCATCCAGGCCAACCTTGACAGGCTTGGAAGGTGTGCAGATAAAAACCTGATGGCATTCAATACGGAGAAATGCAAGGTGCTCCAACTCTCGAATCAAAACCTGAATCACACTTACAGGCTTGGCAATGCTACAGTTGCTAGCACCATAACCGAAAGAGACTTGGGGGTCATGACTGACCACAAGATTACTATGAGCCATCAATGTGACACTGCAACTGGCAAAGCGAACAAAACTCTGACTTGCATCTACCGATGCATCTTAAGCAAGATCCAGAATGTCATCTTCCCGTTGTACTCGGCCTTGGTGAGGCCACAGTAGGAGTAGCACATCCAATTTCAGGCTCCATAATTTAGGAAGGACGTGGAGAAGCTTGAAATAGTCCAGAGGAGAGCTATGCACATGATCAGAGGGCAAGAGTACAGGCCTTTTGAAGAGAGGCTGTGAGCTGTGGAACTCTTCAGCCTGGAGAAGCACAGGCTCAGGGGTGACGTGGTAGCAGCCTACAAGTACATAAGGGGTGTGCATCTGGATTTGGGGGAACACCTTTTCACCAGAACACCCCAGGGGATGACAAGGTCCAACCGTCACAAACTCCTGCAAGACCATTTTAGGCTGAACATTAGGAAAAACTTTACTGTCCAAGCCCCCAAGGCCTGAAACAGACTCCCCGCAGAGGTGCTGCAAGCATCTACTCTGGACACTTTTAAGAAACATTTAGACATTTACCTTGCTGGGATCCTTTGACCCTAGCTCACTTCCTGCCCCTTAGACAGGGGGCTGGACCCGATGATCTTGTGAGCTCCCTTCCAGCCCTAATGTCTATGAAATCTATGAAGCTCAGAGTATCAGCGCTCCAGGGCAGCTTGGGGAGCAAAGGGGTCATTTCCTCACTCCAACTGCCTGTCTTTCCACCTGTTCCTTTTTCTGAATTCCCAGGTCTCCCTGTTCTGCTCCTACCATTGGTGGCAAGGGTGGCAGTTTGGGTAGTCTGAGAAAACAGAGATTTGTAATCTGTGGTAGCATTCAAAATTGTGAATCATGCCCTGTGGCTGCAAACACACACCAACTTGTAGTCTAGGTGGCAGCAAGTAACTTACCTTCCAGAATGGCTGGAAATCTCTTGTGCATTGTATGCCTGAAATCTGACAAAACAAGATAAAGTTACAAACTCTTTTTTCTGAAAAGCTTAGGTAATCAGTTACTAATCAAAAGTATTTTTGTTTACATTTTTAAACAGCCCTTCCTTTAACCCACTGTCTCGCTCATTCTCATGTGGCGTAACAATCAATCAGTTTCTCCAGCTGCAGCCTCACTGCCTCCATGTGCAGCTTACCATTATAATGCTCCCAGCCCAATGGCACATTGGTCTGGAGCTGCTTGCCATTGGATAGGCAGGCTCTGCGCCTCCATGTGGGACTTCCAGCACTCCAGCGAGACTCCGCACAAGGAAGCGAGCAGAAGCCCGCCAAGCCTGATGGTGTGGGTCTCCATGCCTCCTTACGTGGCTTCCTGCCTGGCCTGATGGCATGTGGCTTGCAGTCCACGTACCATTGAGCCTGACCCCCAGCACTCCAGTGGGAAACCCCATGTGGAGGCAGGGAGTCAAGCTCTATCAGGCTGGGTGGGCTCCATGCCTCCATGAGTGGTTTCCTGCTGGAGTGCTGCCCCACATGGAGGGATGGAGCTGGTATGGTGTGTGGCCCATACCCGCCACCGCAGGTAGGAGTTCCCGTACCCACCTACCCAGTCGCTCATGCAGCCACATCACCAAGGTGGAGGCATAGAGCTCAGTGCTGTTAAATTATGCAATGATACATGGTCATACCTTGTACGTGCAAAATTGCGCAGGCACATCATTGCATAATTTCCCCATGGGGCATGTAGTCCTCACTTCATTTCAGCAACTAGGGTATCACGCATGCCTCGAAATGCAAGCCCCACCCTTCACATATAACACGCCCACAAGCACATGGACAACAACCCCCAAAGCGCATGCGCGGTGAGCGTCCCCCTCCCGACGGGGTCGGGACTAAAGCGCGTCGCTGCTGTGCGCTTGCGCCGAGAAGCGCCATTCCGGCTCCTGAGAAGCCGCCACTGGTGAGGCAAAGTGCGCCTGCGCGCGACGTTCCGCGGGACTACCTTGATTGGTGTGCAAGCGGAAGTAGACAGCGTAGGCGGCGACCACGCCGGCTAGCTCCACCAGCATTAGCCTGTAGATGACCTTCTTGGTCGAGGCGTTCATGGCTCCGCACGATCCGGCGACGTGCAGGGATGCCCCGGCCGTGACCCCGCGACCCGGAAGTAGAAGGCGGCCAGACTTCTGCCCCCAAGACCTCAGATCCGTCAGACTCTGAAGCAGCCCCCACCCCCTCCGGATCCGGCACCCGCTTTCGCGGCCTGCTCCGTGACCCTGCCCCCGCGGCCTTTTGGCGCAGGCGCACAAGCCCTTCGGTCTCCCTGGCTCCGCCCCCACCCTTGTTGCGTCATATGCAGTGTCTGGCGCTTCTTCCGAGCTCGTGAATAGTGCGTCCCCACAGCTTTCAGTGCATCTTGGGTGCTTGAGCTGTAGGCTCCATGCACCTGCCACCTACGATACACGAGTTAGACTTTAATTTGAGCTATTATATCATCCCCTCTATTTATGTTGCTCAAAACGTAAATCAGGACAAAATTATTTTTTTGAAATAAAGGTAATATATGCTATAGTAGACACTTGATTTTTTTTTTTTAGTATATGATTTGTTTTTTATCCATAATGTGTTAAGATGATCTCAGAAAGATTTTATGGCGACCAAATTGGTGATTTAGTCAGGAAATCAAGATGGTAATTTTATGGTGGCCTCCCCTTGACTTGACTAAAACTGGTTGAAAGCGCTCCAGCCAAAATAACTGCTCACCCCTGAGCTAGACTATTCTTGGTGGTAGATGACAGAACAAGGAGCAATGGTCTCAAGTTGCAGCAAGGGGTGTTTAGGTTAGATATTAAGAAAACCTTTCTTATCAGGAGGGTAGTAAAGCAGGGGTGGGCAAAATCTGGCCTGCAGGGGAGGAGCCAGGGAAAAGTGGTCCAAGGAAAAGCTGAGCACAGGGAAATGGTGTCCCTCACCCACCCTGTGGCTGGTGCTCCCTGCTGCAGCCACTCGCAGCTAGCACGGGGCTGTCCTGAGCAGGCACAGGCAGTCCCAAGTGGGCTGCGAGTGGCTACAGCGCAGGGCATCGGGCAAGGGGCGGGGGAGGGGTCACTTTTCCCCCTGCTCAGCACCAGCTTATAACCCGCCCCTGCTGCCAGCCTGGGCCCTGCGCTGGCTCCAGGCTTGTCTTGGAGCTGTGCGCAGCCACAACAGCTGCTCAGCATGGCGGAAAGTGGCCCCCCACTTGCTGCATTGGGCAGCATTTGCCACCACTGCCTCTGTGCTGCCCAGTGCGCAAGCAGCAAACACTGCCCAGCAGAGGAATGAAGGAATCCTTTCTGCTTTTGTAGGTGTATGGGATTCACAGATGTTGCAGACAGCTTGAACGTCTTTTCTTGAACCTTTCTAGACTTTGGAAGGGATATTGCTGTAGTGCAGTGGTGCTCAATGAGAACCAGTACTCAGGGTCACTCCATGACTGGAAGTATGCAGGACCAAGCCGACGAACCAGTTGCTCCACAGTTGGATATGGCATATGATGCCTGCACCACTAATGCAGGCAGCAGGGCTGAAAGGTTGAGCATCACTGCTGTAGTAGGCACAATTGCTTCAGTCTGCTTCCAAGCTTGTTTATTTCCATGGGTGGTGCTAGAGAGGGACTTGGGAGGGCTATAGCAACCCCAAAATTTGTCTTAGCCTCCTCCATAGCTACCCATCCCAGTGCCACATTTTAGGAAATAGTTAGTAATTCCTATGGGATAGAATAGAAGGGTGATCATTTCTTGAGCAGGAGGTTGGATTAGATGACCTTCTAGGCCTATTTTTCTGCTTTTTTATGAAAAGCCCCTTAGCTGTTACTAGGAAGTCCTGTTTTCTCTTTGAGCTCACTGCTACAGAAAACTTGATTAAGCATGTAAAACCAAAACATTTGGAAAGGATCTAATGCTTATCTTTGGGATGACAAAATTAGTTGCTAAGCTTAAGATTTCAGCTTTTTATTGTCTTTTAACATGAAAGAGAGACAGACATTAATATACAGTAGCCTTCAGAATGGATTTTAGTGTCTAAAAGGCCTCTGGTACTTTTAGGCTATGGTATTAACATTACAGCAAAAGCTCTGTTAACTGGCATGCTGGCTTGTAAAGGAAACGTGAAACTGGAAGTGCCCACTGTGGCTCTTCCAGTTTTGCAGAGCCCACACAGCCTGGGGCAAAGCAGCCTGCGTGGGTACCTCCTCCCTGTCCTGTGGGGCCCATGGAGCCTGCAGGAGGGGCGGCAGTCTGGCGGGAGGGGCAGCAACACGGCGGGAGCGGTGGTGACACCCCAGACAGTGGCACAGGCAGTGGCCCAAACAGACAAAGACACCTGTTCAAGCCTCTCAGTTATCTGGCATATTTTGTAACCCAGCACCCTCCATTCCCCATGGGTGCCTGATAACAAAGCTTTTACTGTACTTTCCTTGAATCAAGTGGATTTTTTTATTTTGTTTTGTTTTATGGCTTTTATAGTCTTGTCTTTTACTACTTTTTACCGGTACACTTTCAGTTTCTTTTAAATCAGTGACACGAGGTCATAAATGACGTGTTCCCCCAATGGCTAGGGGGGGCATGGCGGGAGTGTTGCGGTAACACAGTGGTGGTAAGTGAGAGCTCCCACAGATGCTGCTGGTGCTGTTGATGGTGGGGTGGGGGGCAAGTGGTGACCGCCTGCAGGCACCACCAACAGTGTCGGCAGCGCCTTTTTGTTGGGGGTGCACCGCCACGCTCAGGGGTGCACTTGCACCCGCGTGCACCCCGTACGTATTGCCCCTGCATAGGGTTGAACTTGCTGACAAAACCGAAACCACCTAACATTGGTATGAGTAGCTTTCCTGCTGCTAACGTTACACAGGATTAAATTTAATATTTTGCAGCCTATTCCTACAATGTAATCCATTTCCTATTGCCATTTCTTGCAGGGGGGCTTAATCCTCTTTCTTGTCTCCAGTGGGATTTCTAACAAGAGTCAGTCCTACTCTTTGGAAGAAGAATGGCAAGATCAGACCCTGCCTTTATTCCTAGGAGAGCGGGAAGGGAAGAGAGAAGGAAAAGTATTTGATTGCTTTGGGTTTGCACATGGTGTGCAACATGACCTGCTTTGTGTTTTATTGAGGAAAACAAAGACAAATAATGCCAGCATTTTTCACCCCACCCCTTAAGATGCCTATTTAAAGGCACTTGTTACTTAGACAGTAGTTTCACACACTGAAGGTGACAAACATGGCTGGTCACCAAAGCAAATTGGTTGATGAAATAGAGAAAGCGTTAGCGAAGTCTGAAGGGCTTGCCCTTAAGGATCTGCTGTTCTCTTATAAGGGAATCCCGTACCCCTCCACTGTGTGCAGTGCAGAGACATTCCAGGCCATGGAGAACTTAGAAGCCAGAAAAGATGATATCGTGGTGGTGTCCTACCCCAAATGTGGTGAATACAGCATAAATAATTATCACTTGCTATACTAAAACATGTAGTAAGTTATAAGAGGGAAAATAAGAAATTAATGTTTTTTAATGCTGAATAAATATTTTGCGGGAATTTTACATTAGACATTTTTGATACAGAGACAAGAATGTTTTATTTTAATTTTGCAGTCTTTTGGACTATTTCTTTTCAATATGGTGATCTGAAATGGGGTAATCGATGTAATTGTTTAGTGCTGTGGGTGGTTGTGTACTGGAGAAGATGCATGAAAACAAAATAGTCTCTTATATGTGCACTGGGGAAGAAAGTTTGATGCTCTTCATCTTGTAATTACCTTAGTGAGCTGTGTGAAAATGGAATGGAGTTGTATGTCACAATGCAGGAATAATTGCTGTCAATTAGGAAAGAATGTGACAGGACATAGTGTGTGTTTTTTTCAGAAGTTGAAACTGCTCTATAACATTTTTCAGTTTTAAGTTGGTTTTGATAAATATAATACAGTTCACCTTTGGACTACAAAAAGGTTTACAGCATAATATGCTAGTAGCCCGTGCTCCTTTTTCTGTTTTTTTTCAAAGAGAAACAGACTTCCCATGGGAGCATCTCAAAATTCCTAGTCAGTTTTGAGATGGAGCTTGGTCAGCTCATGGCAGGGACTGAATACTGTGCTTGCCTGTGAGAGCAGAGGACAGGATTTCAAGACTCAAGTCCCTTCCAGTCATATATTTTTGTTTTGGGTACCAGGTTGTGTGCACTTGGCGGGGAGGGGGTGTGGAGTTGGGGTTGTAGGAAAGTCTAGGGGTCTAGGAAAGGACAAAATAGTCTACAGAGGACAACCACTAGAAATACATGCATATATGCATTTAGTTTGTTTATTTATTTATTTGGTTGAGAAATGCATTGCATTAAAATGAACAAAGGATTAAATTAAATCCTGAAATATACAAAGCACCTGTCATTCCCATCGAGTCACCTGGAGTTGTTGTGTTCAGCACTCAGTTTTAATTCAGGCACAACCTTCCAATGACTGGCATGGGAGTTTGCCTTAGTAAGGGCGTAAGAAATATGTTTACAGTGTTGAAGAAATGTTCTGGTGAGACAGGAAGCTGAACCAGAGGGAGGTGAGGACAAATGCAAAATGTGGGAGATAGGCTCAAAATGCAATATCTGCGCTACAACTGCCACAATATAAAGGGAGGGGGGCATTTATATAGTATGGATTTGGCTTGGATTTCAAATATCACCCCTGTTTAGTAGCTTTGCATGATGTCACTTCACCTCTGCCGACACGAAGACAGCTGGTGATAAATCATGGGTGGAAAATTTAGATGAGGGACAGACATTGTTAATCATTCAGTGAGAATGACCCTACAGCTCTCAGCAGGGTTCCTGTACCTGTAACTGTGTGGGGCAGAAGGAGAAGCCTGTCACTGTGTTATAGGCAGCAAAGGGAAGCAGCATACATTAATGGAAGACATTTGTTAAAGGGTACACTGAACAAGGGAGAAAGGAATAGGGAATACTATGTATGTGCACATTAAAGAGGTGAGCATTGCTGGGGAAACCTTTTTATTTGCCTACTTGAATTTCATATCCCATGGATATTTGATCTCACATTCATAACTAGTATTAAATGGATATTTTTTTAATTTGATAGTGTGAGTTTTAGGAAAAAGGTGTGTGTGTGGGGGGGAGGGGGAATAAAGAATTAGGTGAAAAAAGAAGAAATTGGTTTGTGCAGTTTAAAACAGTGAGTTGCTGTGCATGCTCTTGTGCCACCGGTATAGCAGTCAGAAGGGTGCTTAGCACTTTCTAGGACTGAGCCTAAAAGCCACAAATCAGCCTGCACACCTTTTTACTGCAGGAATGTGCTGCAGAAGAACTGCAGCTAAAGGACTTTGGGCAATTTTACACCTACTCCGGAGGTGGGTAGGACAATGCTTTAATTAGAATGGCTCTGGGAGCCACTCTAATCAAAGTGCTGCTGTGTCTCATGTATCAACATCCCTGTGCTTAAAAATGGCAGTGAGGGCACTTGAACTCAAGCTCAGTCAACAATTTTTAAGCATGGGGATAATACCACCATTTTTAAGCATGGGGATGATACCAAAATGCGGGGTGAGGTGGGCACGCTAGTAGGGAGGGAAAGACTGCAGCAAGACCTGGATAGATTGCAGGGGTGGGCTAACAAAAACAGGATGCGTTTCAGTACAGACAAGTGCAGGGTGCTGCAGTTGGGCAGTAGTAACCAGCAGCACACTTATAAGATGGGAAACTCCCTTCTTGAGAGCATGGAGGCAAAAAGGGATCTTGGAGTCATTACTGACTCCAAGATGAATATGGGCCGACAATGCAAGGTCATGGTCGGCATCCACAGATACACCTCAAGTAGGTCCAAGGAGGTGATCCTCCCCCTCTATGCAACACTGGTCAGGCCACAGCTGGAGTACTGTGTCCAGTTCTGGGCACCCCACTTCAAGAG
>JAGPOW010003648.1:43374200-43418887 GCA_030014935.1 Caiman crocodilus
GGTCAGGCCACAGCTGGAGTACTGTGTCCAGTTCTGGGCACCCCACTTCAAGAGGGATGTGGACATCATTGAGAGGGTCCAGAGGAGGGCCACCCGCATGATCCGGGGACAGCAGGGCAGACCCTACAATGAGAGGCTACGGGACCTGAACCTGTTCAGCCTCCACAAGAGAAGGCTGAGGAGGGACCCGGTGACTGTCTGCAAACACACTAGGGGGGACCAGAAGGGTTTGGGGGAGACCTTGTTTCCCCTAGTGGCCCCCCCGGATAACAAGGAATAACAGCCACACGTTGTTGGAGAGTAGGTTTAGGTCAGACATATGTAAGAACTACTTCACAGTTAGGGCAGCTGGGATCTGGAACCAACTTCCAAGGGAAGTGGTGCTGGCTCCTACCCTGGGGCTCTTTAAGAAGTGGCTTGATGCCTACCTGGCTGGGGTCACTTGAGCCCAGTTTTTCTCCTGCCCAGGCAGAGGGTTGGACTTGAAGATCTAGATTCCGACCCTACTTTTATGATTTTATGATTATTACCATACTCCATCAGACTTGATTAATTGAATCTGTTCCAACACACTATAATTACAGCATGTCAGAGCAGCCACCATGTTTGCATACAGGTGCCCTTCATTCCCAGCAGGGCCTGGACTGCTCTTAACTGTCTTAGAATGGGTGTTGGACGATTTAAGATGAACATGCACTTTTGGGACCTTTTCAACAATGTTGGCTGCTGCAGTAGTGATCAAGCTCAGGTGGCTGACCACATCATCTATGAATGCCCTTATGGCCCTCCTTTGGTTGCCCATAGTCTTATTGACATTGACCATTCTACCTGCTGCTGGCTTTCTGGCCCTTGTTCTTCTGACATATGAGGGTGGCGACACTCACTTCTTCATCATCATCATCATCATCATCATCATCACCACCACAGGAACAGAGTCCAGCTATTTGGCCATGCCATAAAAACAAGACTCTGGCTTTTTAAGCTCTTGTGTTTCTTCTGTTGGACCCAAACTTTCAAGGTGCTGACTATTTCTTGAACTCTCTGTCTCCCACTGACTTTAGATATTCAGCATCTCTTTGGATCAGACATGAGGAAAGCTCTCCAAGTTTCCCTTTGTCCTTCAGAGCTTTAGCATTATCCTATTCCCTGCAATTCATTACAGATTATGAAAGTTAATCTTCAGAAAACATCTCACTTATATGAAATGTTTCCCACAACTCTAAGGCCTATACTAGATGAGTAAACAGCAACTGATGTGGAAAATATTTAGCAAGCTGTGAGTTGAAGGAACATGTCAATTCACGTTATACCAGATATTTGAGAAGCAGGTGGGAAAATAAAAGATTTGTTATTTTAGGCCTATCAGATAACTTTGCTTTAGAAATCAAATTTTTATTTGTGCATGGATGTTATGCAATGTGCAGGCAGGGGCATGTCTGTGGAGATACTAATGTTCTAGTTTCCATTTACAGTTCTTAAGACTCCTAGTTCTTAAGTTGGATTGAAAGGTATATCTATGCCAGGACAGTGTTGCTTAAACTTTGTTTAAGGGCAAATATCACCCCTTCATGAATTCAGTCTGGGAGGTGTGTGTAATTAACTGTCTTTTACAGAGAAAGAAACCACAATAGAGATTTTTATTTAACTAGCACCACAGGTATGTATAGTGCTTTCCAGACTAATATAAAGACAGAAAAGTCTCTACTCAAGTGAGTTTACAATCTGACGTTAATACAAGAAAACAGCAGTCTATGCAGAGTGAGGAAGTCAGAGAAAAGAAGAGTCAGGCAAGGATTGTCTTTCAGGGAACAGCTTTTCCACAGCGAGCCTGAGGTTTAAACAGTTTGCCACTTGCATTTCTCATTACCATCTCTAGCAGCTGCATGCACATGGGAGTCTTAATGCACAAAAGGTTGGGTCAGGCAGTATTACAGCATTATCTCCATGTACCCTGAGATGCCTTCCAAGGAGCCTTCCAAGGAGCTCTCCACAAGGACAGGGAAATGATGCTGTGGTCCAGGGAGAAAACAGCTTGTCACCTAGTATTCCTGCAACAACCAGTAGTACCATGCTTCATTAACTTTTGAGCAGAGCATTCTTAGTGCCTAGAAGCTTTGAAGAGGAGACCCCAAGAGACAGACATAGGTGGGAATGACCCAATGGTATAAGCTCATTAGAGCAACTCCATCAGGTGGCAAAGAGCAGATGTGATAGGGTGCTTCAGACTCCATACAGAGGAAGATTTATAAAATTTGTGTGTGTGGTTCTTCTTGTTTGCTTCATATGGTAGATGGCTGATAACTTTCCAGCAGATTTAATAATTGAGCATCTTGCTGGTCTTTCTCCCCTCACCCCCGTCCTATCTTCTACATTTGTTTTTCCATAGATGGGAGCTAGTTGCCCTTTACTGTTACTTTCTGTTTTATAAATATATATTTTTTAAAAACCACAAGTACATTCATGACTAAGTTGGATTCCAATGAAGTCAAATGTCACTAATTCTAAGTATGGTTGACCTTTTTGTAATCTGGGCAACATACAGCATAAGGTGCAGGCTGTCAGGTAACTATTTAGCTTCTTTATACTGAAGATTTAATTTTGTTTAGCGCCTTGAGAATTTTGAGACAGTATTATTTGCACATTGACAAATGCATTTTCCACAGTACTAAACCACTATAATGGGAAGGTTCTGAGATCCATTATAATCTTCTTATCTATTGTAATTATTTTAGTTTGCTTGTTTCTTTGCCCAGGTGCTAACTGGCTTATCCAGATCTTACATGACCTAATCTTTACAACATTACAGAAAAAAAATGAAACCTCAGAACTGCCATTTATTGAATGTGGAGATCCAGAAAAATATCAGGTTAGTGGGGAGAAATGATTAAAACAAATGAAGTGCATTGTTTTTCTACCTGTTACTTACACACACACATGCACACTAGTCATGTAGCATGTAGGGTTTTTTCTCCTAAAGAAAAAAGACTTAGATAACCAATGTTCTTTGATTAGCATAAGGGCTAGCTCACATATGCCAACACTTTTGTACAAGTATAACAAAGTGATTCTCACTTATTCTTTGGTTTGCTTTTAAAGAGGTTGAAACAGTTCCCAACTCCCAGGATTTTGGCAACTCATGTTCCCTATGATATGATCCCCAAGTCTATCTTTAAGAATAAAGCCAAGGTGAGTGCCCCACTTCTATAGCATTTAAAGTGTAATTCTGGGGACAGAACCTTAATAAGACTAGAACCCAGGTGGTGGTGAGGAGAAGGTGGCTCTAAGACACCTTAATACTACTGAATTCTGGGGCCAACTGGATGCTGGTTTGGCAACTTAGATCACAGTTACAGTTGTTCTAATTTACATTACCAGTAAGTCTTGGTTGTTGGCTCAGAATTGTTGAAGAGCTTTACAGCTACTACTTCTCCTTTATACCAGAAAGGTTGGTGTGAATGACCATGAAGGGTGTGAATGGTGTGTAGAGGTTGGCTATGGTGGTTTAATGACTTACGTTTTCTTTTATGCACAAGAACAACCTGTTGAAGCCTTACACACATGGACAAGTTGCTGAATTTTGTTTCAAGTCAATGACAGTGCATCATGGAGCTATGGCAGATACATTAGGTTCAGGATAGAAGCAATAGCTAAACAAGGGGAGAGGAGTGATAATTCTTAGTGCTTTTTCAGTTGATATTTATTACAAATGTTTTTTCTCATTTTTGCCAATTTTATTTTTTTTAGAAATGCTCGTATTTACTATAAGAGGTGTGAAATGACTCCTGAGAAAGTGGGGAAAATGAATAGCACTACTACAGTTTCCTAAAGCGGAATGCAGTCATATTTTACAGAGGGTGGGCTGTGAGATTCTCTAGAAATTCCCCAGTCTTGGGTAACCTGGGCACAGAAGGATTTTTGGCAGTATTACAGTCTTTTTAGTCTCTCAATTCTTTGATTCTTTTACCACAAGATCATGCTTGAAAAGTGTCCACAGGGACTTTATTACTAATTTTTTAAATTTGTTTTTTTGCCCTACATACTAATGAAAATATTTCATAGCTACAGTACAGTATTGGTTACAGAATGTTGGTTGTACTATCCTTTTAGTTACCAGGGTAAATAAATGATCAAAAATTGCTGACCTCTTCTTCCCATTCCAGATACTGGTGTTATTTCGAAATCCTAAAGATACAGCCGCATCATTTTTCCATTTTCACAACAACGTCCCAACCATCCCCAGTTATAGCTCTTGGGATGAGTTCTTCTCAGAGTTCATGAATGGAAAAGGTATAATTACTGTCTCTGAGTGTATCTGAAAATATTAAGCAGAATAACAAATAGTTGAAAACAACCAAATGAAGACAGTGGGAAAACAGCTGCGTAATGGTGAGATTCACTGGGGATAATTCCCCAGGATAAGATGCAACTGAATTCCAGAGTGTGATGCATGTTCTAAGGTAACTTTGCTTCTGAGCATCAAGTTATTCTAGGAGTCAAGTACTTGAATGATAGTTTAACATGATCTTGTTCAAAATCTCTGCCACCTGCAGGTGCAAGAGATGATCAGAGTCAGCAGTGCTAACAAAGGCACTTCAGTTTGGGCTACTGAGGCCAACAAAAATCCTGGTTCTAAATACCCACTCCTTAAATATGGGCCCAATTGGATCTGGATTCAGATTAGGATTTGACTGCTCAGAGCCATCTTTAGTAACAGTATATATAGCATTGGAAGCTAACAGTGATACAAAGTAATGAAGTACATGTTTCTGGACAAAGCCATTGCTTTCAACAAGAAATCTGTGATTCTCCACATGTACAACATATACAGCAACTGTTTAATTCTTGTCAACATGGGTGTAATTTGTGGGCAGCAGAAATTGGTTCTTAGTGGGTATATCTACATGAGATACTAAATGTGCAATAGATTAATTCTACAGTGCATTAGGGGGCATCATGGCAAATGCTGTGCCATTGCACCAATGCACAGTATAATTAGCCTACTGCACATTAGTGTCACTTAAAAGGCACGTGCCTGCACTACTACACAGTAGCACTGGTTACTGCTCATTTAGTTAGTACCTCTTGTTACAAGTACTAAACTTATGCACAGTAACCATGGCACATTAATGCACGTGTAGACGTGCCCAGTGAGAGAGAAATAAAAACTTAATTCTAAAAATGTTCAGGGTGAAGCTTTTCTGTCTGCTTTGCAGTCAGCTGGGGATCCTATTTTGACCATGCAGTTGCCTGGAATAAACACATTGAGGATGAAAATGTTCAGATTTTGATATATGAAGACATGAAAGAGGTAAAGACATTGATACTTACAGGCAAGTATCTGATTCCCCCTCCCACTAAAGTTGATGGCGAAATTCAGAGTGGTTTCAGTGGCAATATGATTATCTCATCGCAAAAAGCTAAATGTGGATGCAGGGTTTTAGAGCTGAACATCAAGATCTCCTAGCAAATATACTACTTGGGTCCCTTGTCGATAAGTCAAGGTCATATATCTCTCAAACACAGAACATTTTTTTTTAGAGGAAGCATTTTATATTTTGCTATAATGTGTATCATTTCACTAAATTGCTTTCAGAATCTGGCTTCAGCAGTAAAGCAAATTGCTGACTTCTTTGGATTCTCTCCGAAGGCAGAGCAAATTCAGTCTATTGCAGACAGGGCCAGCTTCCAAGCAGTGAGAGAGAAATCTCAGGAGACACATGGCTCAGTTGGCCCAATTCTCTTCCGGAAAGGTAAAAAACCCCAAACAAAATACCCCCTAGGTATCAGGATTGTCAGTGGCAGCTACACTTCATTTAACTGTGATAGGAACGTGAAGCAGTGGTTGATCAGTCCCTCGTGATTACCCTTTTTTTTAGCAATGAAGCACAATGAAATCATGCTGTTTGGTCATGGCTGGAATCAGTTCCTATGAAAATCATGGAAAGGTTCTTACCGATTGCTGTAGAAGCTGGAGAAGGTTCTAAAATTCAGTTTATGCCATATTTCGGTAGAGTTTTCTTAAGTTTCTTAGGCAGTTAGTGTGATTAAATGTGAACCCGAATAAAAATTTCAATCCAAAAACTATAGTTGTGGTTCCAAGTTTTTTGAACCAATGGACCACTTTCATTTCTCAGCATTTCTTCTGGAGCACCATTCATCCTTGCTGCCAAACTTTTAATAATTAAGTAATGTGTCAGGGGGTGGTGTTATTTATAGATGAACCAGGCATCACCTTTCATAGCCTCAGACCACAGTAAGGGAAAAACTGTATTGGTTGACTTCTGTCATTGTCCAACCAGAGTCTCAGATTCAAAAGTCCTCCAATTTGAGGTGTCTGGAATCTATATTCATTTTTTTGCAGCTTAAAGACAGTCCTTTACTATAATATGACAGATGCTTGCAGTTGTGAATTATGTTTTTGAACTTTTTGGGCCTGATTTCCCAGTGCAATTCATCTGGTATGTTTTTTACACCAGTGCAAAAGCAGGTACAAAAGCAACCACACTGGAACTGCACTATGTTATATACTTTTTAGATTCACTTTGCAGTGCTGAAAATTATTGTGCTCATTCTGAGGCAGGTATATACTTTTTCTCCCTAGTCAGTTGCACTGTTCATGAACATAAACGTGTGTTGTCTTCAAATATGGTGATAAAGGAGATCGGGGAATTCTTTCTTACAAACACTATATTTACTCAAATACAAGATGAGGTCCCCCCCAATAAGCATAGGAGGAAAAGACCCCTTATCTTATATTCACATCAAGGAAACCACATTAAAAACATTGCTTATCTTTGAACTGCTATTAAAGGAAGCATGTACTTGATAATGGAAATTAATAATGAAGCTGATTAAATGCAGCCAACACTGAGCATGACTATAATGCACATGGCCCATAGTGGGCAAAAATGCTAATGGGAACCTACCACAAAGATAAATTAGTGCAACTCACCTGGAAAAGATATATGAGAGTGCCTATTGAGTGTAGTCCCCCTGAGTGCTGACTTTTCCAAGTCATAGTGAGCCACTATATTGCATACATTTTGACTTCCTCTTCACTCCCACAGCTGAGCTGCACCTTTCTTTCCCATTTCCAATGATTCTGGTTTCTACATCATCCTTAAATGTCTCGCAAACATTACCAAACAAGGCCCCAAACAGTTTACTCAGGATCCCTCAGTGGTCTTCTTTCTCAGCCTGTCACAGCTGATTAGTCTGGCTCCTACCCTCCATGAGGTGAAGCAGGACTGGATTGCTCCTCTGCTTCATACACATATACATTTTTGGAGGATCCCAGGATTTGTGACAAGAACAGCTGGTTCCAGTCATGGGTGAGGGCTAATTAGCACATGGCTTCTTTGTGGGATGTATCTGGGGTGTAGTGAACAGTGTTGAGTTGTGGGGTCACCATGGTTTGAAATGCTGTTGACTCTGCTGGGGCCCAACCCAGTGAATTATAGGTAAATCATGAACGTTTTGACTTCAGACTAATATGCATAGTTTGTACTATATATAAGTAGGTACTACAGTACTGCTTGAAAGTGTGTTGATGGAGTACCTGTGCTAAAGCTTGCAGCAGTTTCAAAAAAGGTAAAATGCATCAATTCTGGATCAACTAAGACTATGGATACTACATGCAAATTACTACAGCTATGTTTATTTCATGGTCTGTTTTTTCAAGTATGCGCCTCACTTCCATGTGCTCAGGGAGAGTGCTGTCTGACAGGAAGAAAGGGGAGGAGCTGAAGTGGAGAGAAGTAGGGAGGTTGCAAAGGGGCTACCTGATCCCCTAGATTTATTCTTCCAGCTATAGTAGTGGGAAGGGGACAAATTCAAGGCAAGCCTCCTTAGATGCTATACCTGGAAAATACTATCGAATTTATACCTTTTCCATATATAGAATCTAATTATTGAGAGACCATTTTATAATCAGAATCATCTTGTGTTTGAATAAATACAGTAAGTCTCTCTGTCACTGTAGGGACAGATTGTACTTTACTTGCTTTTTTTTCAATTGCAGGAACCGTTGGTGATTGGAAGAGCCTTTTCACTGAAGCTCAGAACCAGCAAATGGATGCCAAATTTAAAGAGTCTTTAGGTGGAACAAAGTTGGGAGCATTGCTGAAGTATGATGTACACTGCAAAGCCTGAAATGGGTTACAGAAAAGTTTTGCTTCTGTGCCAGCTTTTCATTCACTTCTATTCTAACTGGAATTGTTTAAATCAGGACAAATATTCCTGTAATTTTCACCCTGATCATTCAGCCTATATTCACACGAATAATCCTTGTTTAGGCAGGTGGTGCCAATAAGATTTCCTGGATATGTAAGGGTTGTAGGGCCTGACCTTGGTCCTTAAACTCATTTTAGCTACAATGTCATACTATTTAGTAAAACTCTATGTAAACTACAGTATGTAAGTTCTAGATTATTTGGATATGATGAAATGATTGGAAATCCATTCAACATGTTAGAGTGATTTTTTTTCCAAAAGATCTTACACAGCAACCTCTGTGAATGTTCTTTTGCTTTCTACTTTGTAAACTCTTAGTATTTCAGTATAAAAAGTGAAGCTTTTTTTTGTTTGGTGTTATGTTTTTCTGTTTTCCAAGTGATGATGCTATGCCATGAAAAAGCAGGGGAATTGAGCGGTAGAAGAACTCTTGAATACTTTAAATTCCTTCCGTTTTTCATTCCATCCAGGAAGAGCACACACCAACTGCTGAAACTTCCTTAGCCTGACAAAGGGTTTTTGAACCCGAAAGCTTGCTTAATAATTGTTTTCCAACTAATTAAGTTGGTCTAATAAAAGATATCAGATTCACCCAAAGAACCTTGTCTGCCTTTGTCCTTAGACCAGCGTGGCTACAACCTACACCTCTGCTTCCTTCTCCAACACATATTTGTCTCTCAGTAAAATGAGGGCTATTCTGAGGGGTGTGGAGTATCCACAAACCTGTGGAAATCAGCGTGAGTTGAAAATGCTCAACACCAACTTGCAGTGTCTGTCTCATAAATAAAACTTATTCACAACAAAGTTACTGAGATAGGAACCTAAAGAGGTGCGGGCTGTCCAACTTCACCACTACATCTCCAAGACCTGCTGGTTTGGAAGTAGTGCTCAACCAATATCATCTCAGTGGAGAACTGTGTGGGTTGAAGAGAAGAGTGTAGTGCCCCTACACTATACTCTAGAACAGTTGCTGAGGACATCTTGATGCCACTCAGGCTTCTCTGGTTGGGGAATAGATTGCATGCTACTGTCACTCCAAGTGGGGTATGGAGTCACTGGGGATAGGGACAGAAATTACACATAAACCAGTATAAGTGATTGGAAACTAGTTCAAATCTGTAACACAACAGAAGTTCAGTGCACATAAACCACTTTCTAAATGGCTGAAACCTGTATAAGATGAACCTGGATGGATGTAGTATCAGACTTGACAGATTTAGGTTAAATTGGTTTATTTACCTTATGTCCCAGACCCCCTCCAGACTCAAGTTAACGTACAGTCCCCAAGTTTCCCAGGAGGCTTTGCACCTCCCCTGCAACACCCTCCCCTCCTCTCTACCCTGCAGGCTGGGCAGGATAACCTTGGCCCAAGTTGTCTGCTCCAGCTCAGCAGGGAGGTATGTTTTAGTGCCTCCTGGCTTCTGGCCTGGACCACTGCAGGCATGTGTCTGCAGGCATACATCCTCAGTGCAGGCACACGTCCACTGCAGGCATATGTCTGCAGTGGACAGTAATCAATGTCTGTTCACTTGCTTATCAGTTTAGTCTATGTAGCTTAGACTAACCTGTAAAGATTGAATTGATTAGCCTATACTTAGCCTGGGTGTGTAACAGGGACGCCTGGTACAAAGAAGGAAGGAAAAAGAGGAAGGGCCTTTTAAGAGGGACAGCATAGACTAGGAGTCCTGTCTTCACAGGGGTATAACGGAATGGCCACAGCAGTAGGAGGCAGGAGTTCTCTAATAGTGGAGCGCTTGTAGGAGAAAGATGGACCCAGGATGCAAATACCATAAGTAGGCTTGGGGAAAGGCCAGAGTAGAGAGAAACCAGACTAACACCAGGTTTGGAGCTGGCAGGGTGGTGGTGGGGAGTGGGGAGCAGTGGTAATGATGTGATTGCATCCCATCTTGCACTGTGAGGCACAGTAAGCTCTTCCCTCCCTGTCCCCCAGCCCGCGGGGTATTCCTGGGGGACCAGCCAGGAGCAGGCACCTGAAGAGGAGGACCTGTCGTCTGCTGCTGCTGCTGCTGTCCACAGCTGACCCAGGGACACACCTGCCTGACTCAGCTGCAGCAGACCAGGAGTGTCCTGTGGGTTTCCCCAGCTCTTGGGTCAGCTGTGGATAATAGCAGCAGTGGTAGGTGGGTACCCCTTTCCTGCATTTGCTCTTGGCCTGGCCTCCCTGGCTTCCCCCACTGTCCCAGGGTCTCCAGCCAGGCCTCACCTCCATCCCTCCATGATCTGAGCTATGGCAGTGATTGTGTCTGCTTCGGTCTACTTTTCTTAATCCTACATCCATATATGACTAAGGCCAGGCAGGCCAGAAGGAAGGCTGGGTTACTGATTAGAATGACCAAAAGAAGTCTAAGGAAAGACTGAAGCTGTGAAGCACCTGTAGAGACTGAATAGGTGTAAGAGACTCCCCAGAGGAATGATAATAATCTCCAAGGACATTGTAACATTGCTGTTGAGAGGCTGTACGTAAGGAGACCTAGAGGAGGCTCCATCATGAGGGACACTGTGCCCCTGCAAGGAAGGCCCTGTCTCCTGATGACTTGCTCATTGAGTTAACAACAAAGTGTAGTAGATGAGCCAGATAGGGGAGGTCTAAGACGGAGAGAGACCTGGTTTGTGCAGGACCGGCAAGACTACACTTCATTTGATAAAGAAGACTTTATCAGTGCTTGGTCCTGTGATTCTTTAATGGTGGATGGTGGATTCTATAATGTACCTGTGGCTCTTGACTGACTTAATGTAATCCTACATCCTAGTTTGCCAGGGCAGCAGAAGCCCATGCAAAAACTTGACTTTGTCTCTCTTGACTTCTAGCCAAGCACTGCTAAATACCATTCAAAGCAACCTTCCATAGTTTAAGACTGGGGACACTGGGTTTGACAGCAGAACATACTCACTCTCTGGCCCAGCAGATTGGAAGGTGTGAGCTGTCAAAGCTGATGAGCTGATGCTCTTTATCCAACTCATTGAGAGATTGTCATAAAGGCTAGGGACAGAAGTTGCACATAAACCAGTTTAAGTGATCAGAAATTGGTTTAAACCTGTAACAGAGCAGAAGTTCAGTGCTCATAAATTAGTTTCAAAATGGCTAAAACTGGTTTACAATAAATCTGGTTGAATGTAGTATCCGACTTAACTGATTTAAGTCAAACCGGTTTATGAAACTTCTGTCCCAGACCTATGAGCTTCCTTGTCTCACCTTGAATATTGGAAAACTCCAGTGAACTCAACAGGAACAATATTTCCTAATTCTCTCTTCAGGCAGAGATTGTTGTATATCTTGGTCACTTTGTGACACTGGCCCATCCAGGGAATTGGTGCAGCCACCTGGTCATCCATCTGCAGGAAGAAAGCTGTTTTGAACTGAGAAATACATACTGCTGCTATTCTACCCCTGCAAAGGTGAGGGCTGATTTGTGGTTGCCTAATGCACAGCAGTAGCACATGTGATTCCAGAGCAAAGTGAAGGTCTGTCTTATGTTGAATTCTGCCTTATGGCTTGGCTACTTTCTAAGACATTCTCACTGGTGGCGTGGTTTTGCTCTGACTTCATGAAAAGGCTGATGTCAGCAGGTCAGCATAACTAAGAACTGTCTGATGTTTTGCATCCAGACTGCACTCTTTCCTCTTTCAAGCCTTCTGCTATTTGTTTTTACCATCAGAAAAGATCCTTAGAGCAGGGGCTGTTTTGTTAATGCTTTTGTCTATCTTAGCTAGAGCTGGCTGTCACATCTCCACTTTTTGAATTTGGAACAAAATAAATGGGGCAGTTGATATAAATGTGAGGATGGTCAGTATCTAGTCTCTTTTACAAGTGTGGGTTGAAAGTCCTACTGGTGACATGTGTCACCTTTCCTCCTGCTTACAGTCAGAGAGAAGTGGCATTGTGAAGGTGGTGATGTGTATATCTGTCTCCACTACTTTTCATCACATTTTGCAGTTTCAGGTGCAGTTCTTGGTGACATAGTTGTATAGGTGGAAGAGACAAGGAGGAAAAGTATGATGGCAGGAGGCAGAAAAAGAAAAAAAGAAGAAAAACAGGAAAATGTGAAAGGTACAGACAAAAAATATGCATCTTGCCAGAAAAATGCCTCTTGCTAGTCACTAGGCTTTGTCCAAAAGCTTATATTTAATCTAATATGCCTGGAACTTTGTGTGAGCTAAAGAGATTCAAAATAATTTCTAACTACCTGGCATTGTTCCTAGAGAAAGAATACATGTCAGCAGACTCAAAGTGCTAGCTCCCCTTGCTGATCTGTCCATTGCTCCTGTGAGAGCTCAGCATGGGCAGAAGCTGAGAAGGAGGAGATCTCTGTGCTGGGATGAAGCCTGCCCCATGCTCTTGCTGTCCTGCTTCTGCCCTTTGTTTCTTCTCCTATTTAATTTTTTCTGCACTATCTGCCAGTTTCTGTTGGAGAAGTAATACTTGTCTGAGTGCTGGTGAATGGTTTAGCAGAAGGTGTGTTTATTTCCACAGATCTGTGAAAGGAATGGATTTGGGCTATATGCCCCCGATCACACTAGTGATACGAGGTTTTAATACAAGTACACTGTGTTCAGTTTATACCAAATGATGAGAGATATTCCATGTTGGCAAATCAAAAATGACCAAAAGATACAAAAGACTCTCAAGAGTTTAAGGTGAGTGAGGCTCCTCTCTAAGGCACGTCAGCATCAGTTAGAAAGCATTTTCAGTTTTTTTATTGATTCTCCCCAAAACCTTGTTTTTTCCCCCCCGGACTAATGTTTTTAGTCTGTACAGCTATATTTACTTCATGAAGGAAAACTGACTACAATTCATGGAAAATCAAAAACCTCAAGGTTTAAAAAACATTTTTAAAGTATTTTTCTTTTATCCCTTGTTCCTGAGGTAGATGTGGGTAGGAAAAAAATTAATGCTAGGCAGAGGGAAGGAGTGGGTGTGAAGTTGCAGAATTTTTTTGATGAGTATACTTTTACTATGGCAAATTTGTTAGTCTTCAGCTTGAACCCATCATCCAGAAGCTCCCAACCCACATTGCTTATTGGAAGAAATAATCAATACAGAAGCCAAGTTCCTTTCAAAAGCTATTTGTTTTCTGTCTGGATACCAGGCATGCTGCTGGTTATTCTGAGAATCACCAATAGGGAAGTCATACAATTCCTTCTTGTATTTATCCCCCATTTCCTATGAACCCAGCATGTAAGGAAGAAACCTTGATACTTGTTTTGAATGTTATATATTTCAGTTACACAGCCAAATAAACTCAGAAAAAATAATAAATATAAACAAATCTACTTTGAATAAATTGGGCTAAGACAAAACCATCAAAATAATTTAATTATCAAATTGATTAGGCCCTACCAAATAAACAAGGAATTATTTACAAGCTGTACATACTCATTTGGAAAGGCAGCAGCCTTGTTTAGAAATCAGTTTGTGTAGTAACAGGGCCCAAATGATCTCAGCGCCAAGTCATATGATTGGTAATGTTTTTATCTATCTTAGCCAGCTCATGTAGATTTAGGTATCTGAAAACAGCATCTATAAAATAATTCCTCAAAATTCTCCACACACACACACACACACACTCTCTCTCTCTCTCTCTCTCTCTCTCTCTCTCTCTCTCCCCCCCCCTCTCTCTCTCTACCAGTCATCTGTTGGATTATGAAGGCCAAAATACGAGAATGTTGAGGTAGGGGTGTTTCTCTGGAAATAAAAATTAGAAAGATAATGAAAGCCAAAAAGTTTGATGTCTAGGCAGTATGTCTCATGACTCCTATGGTTTCTTTCAAGTTCAAAAAATGGTTGATTCTTCAAGATATTAGCAAGTGCTTTTATTAACTTTATGTGTTCAGGTGTCTGGCTGGCTACAGATGGCTATTTCTTGTAAATGTCAAATCATAGATGTTTTAGGGAGCTGGATTTCTGTCCCTGTGGGTGCCTGTAGCTGTGTGGGGACACTGCTCTGATGCATGTTAATTACAGCATGTCAAAGCAGACTCGATTAATTGAGTCTGCTGGAGCAGGGTAATTAGTGTGCTCCAGCAGCCTCTGCATCTTGTGAATTTACGAGATATTGTGGGTGCTTTAATTAGAGCAGTTCTGGGAGCCACTGTGATTAAAGAACCCCATCTCCACCCCCAGAGCACATGTAAAGATGCCCTCCATGACTAGCTGGGAAGGATGAAAAAGCATGTGCCTCTTTGAACCAAGTCAACAAATGTTCTCAAAGATGGGGGATTGATTTCTTCCATTTAGAAAGTCTCAAGTCCATTGGCAAGTCAGAATGTGGTCATTACATCACCCAAGGTTTTTTGATTAGGCAGCTTGTATGTGGTTTAAGAACATCTCCATTTTTGTAAATGGAAACTGGTCTAAAAAATTCCCCAATTAGACAAATGCTTCCAATCAGCCTCATGGGCATGGGCGACTGCTGCCTTCTGATACTGGGGGGCACCAGCGGCTGACTACTGATCACTGACCAGGGAGGGGGGTGTTGCCACCAGCGGAAGTGCCAGCCCCAAACCTGGAAGTGCCACCGGTGCTTCTCTTGGAACCCTCACAATCTTGGCGGGGGCACTGCCCGTTGTCCCCCACTCCCTGGCCGGCAAGGGCCAATCTCAGAGGGGGCACAAGCCCACCTCTGCCCCCCCGCCTCTCCTATGTATTGCCTATGTACATGGGCCTACCTGTCTCACATTTTTATTCATTGACAATCTTCTGTCACAATCTTCTACATTTACAGTGACCAGCACACTGTGCTTCATTATTTTTTTCCCACTTAATTATATTTTATGAGCTCAGGAACAATTGTAAAGGAAGAAAATACATTAAACTGGTGTTGGAGATTATAGAAATCAGGATAAGTTCATGCAGAAAGGAAGCAGAAGTGTATCTTTCTTATGTGAAAGATGGCTTCTTGCTCTCTGTTCAGGATATCAATAACTTGACTAAATGGAGAGAGAATTATGGTGGTGAAATATAATAAAGGTAAAATGGGATCAAAGCAAACAGAAATGAGCTCAATTTTCTCATTTGCAAAACTCAAGCATTTCATATGGCAGCATTTTATAGTACATTAATGGGAAAGATAATTAATGTTGAATTGCAATAGAAGTGCCATAAAAGTACAAGACACATATGACATCTACAGGAACATCAAATAAATTCTTTGTGAGGGTAGGCTGGCAATTAGAATGGATGCCAAATGGATTTATAATGAAAGAGGACCTGAAATACAGTCATACCCATTTTATTACCATAGCAATTACCTACAATTGCATTAGCTTTAATGTTGGGTCTTTGTGAGGAATACTAACACTTTGTTCTGAATTTTGGCTAACAAACTGGCAATTTTCAGCACCTTTCTAGACTATGCTTGTTCTAACAGAGTTTGGCAATGAAACTGACATAAACCTACTTTATGATTATTTTGAATGTTAATAGTTTTTGGATATCTGTAGAGAAAAAGGGAAGACAACATAATAATGAGTGAGAACATATGGTATTGCATCAATTAAATGGGTGGGTGTATTACTGAAATTCTCAGAACAAATGTTATTTATTTATGACCATGTATTTATGATAAATTGCCATTAATTGCTACAGCACTTTCCTAACATTAATACTTTTGGTTATTTTAGTTAATGGCCCCTAAAATGTTATATAAATGTAAAGTCTGGCACATTTTAGGTTGCATTTAGTAATTTATTCTAAACAGAAAGTGTTCAGAAAGATTCCTGATAATATATCATACAGAAGTGTCTAAGTACTGGATTGTGTTTAATCTTGCAAGTGTTCAATTTGCACCTGAATGGAAACTGTCTAAATTAGGTCATTTGGATTCAGGAGGATTGGCTGGAGAACCTGTATGGAGACTTAATGGTGAAATACATAACACTTCTTATAGAATTCATAAAATATGGGGTGGTAGGGAGAATGAGTGCGTGCTTTCAAATTATTGTCTTAGGAGTTTTGCATTCTTGGGAACAATATGAGTTTATTGACATATTCAGCTAGAGTTTCTAGAGGTTCCCTGCTGTTTTACTTTTCATATGGTAGTAAAACTGTCTTCACTATCTATAACGCTTATTAGTGCATTACAACCTTTTCCCAACAAGTAAATAAGGCAGGCTTTTATTGCTCTGTATTTCCAATAAGCACAGAAGCAAAATGTTTCCATTTAAGGTGGGATGACATGAGAGATCACCTTAGACATTACATATTTCAACTGAAAAAGTGAAAATGAGAAATAAATCCAATAGGTTATTTTCTTTCTATTTTGCCATTTATTTTGTCAAAGGACTGAGATTTATTTGAATCGTTTCTGCAGAATACCAGTCCATGTTCTTTTCTTATTCCTTGGTCAGGTATTTGTGCTTTGTACAGCTTTCATTCTCTTATGTTCCAACATATTCTACTCTGTCCTCTGTAAAACTTGATGGTGTAGCAGTTTTTTATTGATTGCTACTTACCTAGAGTGCTGCCTGATTTCTTCCTGGTATATTCCTAGGAAATGTAGATGTTCACTATCCTTATTGGACATCTTCTGAGCATTCAGGTTTGTCACTTGTTTGATTTCAAAATAAAAGTTTAGATTTATGAGTTGCCATAATAGGTTGCCTTAATGTGCTAATGTGATGTATAGTAATGTGTATTTCCTAAACAAGAAATCTGCATATCAAAGCCATTAAAGAGGCTATTCTCTAAGTTATACCAAATGTTAACCAACTAGAAAATAAATAGTGAGGTCATTAACTGCCACCATCCAGCCAGAAACTTCAAACAATGCAGGCTCTTTATTGAATACATTCTTTCTAATGCAAACAAAGCAGAGAGAAACAAAACACTACTCCAGTAATCCAAATAAAAAACCCTGCAGCCTTTAAAATTCAACTAATATTGACAAATATCCGCCTTTTAAGCTTTGAATTAATGAGCATCTTCAACTTATCATCATCATGATGCCAGTTGGAAACATAACTGTACATCTAATCAGTTTATGTTGAAATCAGGGTTGACTGAAGCTATTCTGGGAGATTTTTCCCTCCAATATGATGTGATGTCATGAATAGGGGTGGACTGATAGAGCTTTTTTGGGCTGATACAGATGGTCGATTTTTAATGAGCTGCATAGGCCGATACCAATCTGATTGCTGATATGCAGCCAGGCAGCTTGGAGAACAGCGTCTGGTTGGAAAGTCTGTTGTGGGGGAAGGGATGAGGGGACAGAGAAGGAGCATGGGGGGTGCAGATCAAGGCCCCCATGGTGAGGGAGGGAGTGGGGCTGGGGCAGGGACAGGAACAGGGGCAGGTACTGCACAGCTGGGATAGAGTGTGGGACGGAGCTGTAGGCAGCTTGTCCAGCGGGGTGTGAGGGGGAAGGTGGCTCGCACCACTATGCGCATCCTGGGAGGGCATGGGGAGTAGTGTGGCCCCCAGATCTGTGCATGGGGCAAGTGCAGGCTGCCACTGTGGGCTGCGGCTAGGATAGTGCCGGGCGCTTTCTAGCAGAGGGCTAGGCCAGGCTGTGCTTGGGGCAGGTGGTGGTGGTAGGTGGCTACGAGGGGTGGTCTGCAGCCCCCCCACAAATTCACTGTAGCCCCCCTCCCAGTGCTGCCGCCGCCTGCCCTGAGTGAAGAGCAGCCCAAACCCTGCTGGGAGGAGTCCAGTGCTTCCCTGGCCCCAGCCTGCAGTGGCAGCCTGTCTTCACCCTGCATGCAGATCAGAGGGCACATGGCCCCTCCACCCCCATGCCCTCCTGGGGTGCATGCAGCAGTGGGAGCCATCCCACACCCTGTGCCCCCTGGACAAGCCACTCGCGGCTCCATCCCACACCCTGCTTCAGTTGTGCAGTGCCTGCCCCTGCCCCAGTCTCAGTCCCACTCCCTTCCACATTGCTGGG
Organism: Caiman crocodilus; assembly: GCA_030014935.1. NCBI lineage: Eukaryota > Metazoa > Chordata > Crocodylia > Alligatoridae > Caiman > Caiman crocodilus. The sequence continues at coordinate 43,392,335 of JAGPOW010003648.1, forward strand.
ACCTTGATCTGCCTCCCTTCCCCCAATGTCCCTTCCCTCACAACAGACTGCACCCCTCAGCTGGACCTGGCTGCTCTCTGTGCTGCCAGGCTTCGCTCTTGGCTGCCTGCATGCTGCTCTGTGGCTGTGCACATGTATGGGGCATGTTTTGGTTCAGTGCATTCCCAGAAATGCCTTATTCTTTGCAGCAGCATTTTCTAAACTCCTGGGTGCGTCCTTCTGTGGGATGCAAAAAGTTCCTGAGGGGAGCACATGGAAACACAGTGGCAACCAGCAGTCACCCCCTAATTCAGCCATTCTTGTGCTCCCTGTACTTCATTTGATTCTCACTGCTTCTCTTGCACACCCTCCCAACTTCAGCCACCATAACCGTTGCTTCTGCTGCTTCCTTGGCTGATGGTTTCCTTTACCAGTGAATGCTGCTGATTTTCCTGCCAGTGATCCTGGCAGTGGGGTGGAGACTGTGGTGAGGGAAACAGTGGTGAGGGAAGCAGCAGCAGCTGAAAGTGTGGGATATTAGAGTGTACTTTAAGAAGGGAGAAGGCTCTGGAAGGAGCTGAATCAGCAGACAGGGGAGCACCTGACCAGAAAGTGGTGGGCTTAACCAGGAGACAAGTCCATGGAAAGAGCTGGGGCAGACAGTCTCACCCTGGCTGCTGACATGGAAGTAATTCCTAAGCAAGCAGCAGACAGAGGGAGACTGCACCCCCAGGTATAGATGATGCGTGGGAGGGAAGCACAGGGTCAGGTGCCCCCCACCCCAGATTTCTGTGTCAACCCAGCACCTGGCAGCAGGTGATGGTAGGATGGTGGCGGGGAGTGCGGAGTTGTGCCCCCCTCTTCCCATTGTCTACACTTATGATCTCAGGGGTTAAGAGAAGGCAGCCTTAGAGCTGAGGTAGGCTCTAGTGATTGAGGGGTTGAGACAAGGGATGGTGGCAGTCTCAACAGGCCTGAGAGCAGGGCCAGAGCTTAGGAATGGAGTGGAGACAGGACCAGAGAAGGACAGGAGGTTTGGGTGTCAAGGAGGGATTAGATACCCAGAAGTAACCAGGCTGGGTGAAGTGCCTGGGTGTGGGCAGACAGAGACAACAGCCTGAGCCCAGGAGGGGGCCATGAAGGTTGATGGCACAGGGACTGCAAATCCCAGCAGTAGCAGACACTGGGTGCTGGTATAGGCCTAGGAATGGTGCTAATGGATAACATCTGTGAGGCATGGGCATGCTGGAGTCACGTAATAAGTCCATAAGGCACTGAGTAGTGACACCTGAACAGCAGCATGAGATCAGGGATCTCTGGGGCAGCCTCCCTTTCCAAAGATCTAATAACTACAAAGTGTATTAGGCATGGTAAAGGGGAGCAAGCTTGAGAAGCAAGGGCAGAGCAGGGGCATTGTGGCCACCCCTGGGACTAGTGCCTGTTACAGAGACAATCAGTAGTAAGGGAAGAAGCAACAGTGGTGGCTGAGGCCTGGCTGAGGTGCAGGGGGTTGCCACAGGGTTTGGAAAGTGCTACCTTGCAGGACTAAGATGCTCAGTACCTGTCACACATCTGAGGCTTACTGAGACTCACAGACTGTGTGTTCATCTGACTGTTAGCCTGAGGAAGCTCTGAGGCCTGCTGGATTGGATACCACACACCATGTAGCAGTGATTACTTTCTTTTAAAAGATGGAGCCAGAAAGAGAATAGAATTACTTCGTTTTCCCATTTCATCAAGGGTTGGGATATATTCACTGAGGACTGTTGCACCGTATCTGTTGGTCAGTTGAAGATGAAGGATTATGATGTAACCCGGGTATACCCAAGGGTGTGCACTATTCTCAATTGAATGGGATGGGTAGGCAGGAGGGGGTGCTGTGAGAGGGATGCCAGAAGTTCAAGCAGATCCCTCTTTCCTCCATAGAGTTAACCCAAGCTCAAAGTCCTTAACTATATACAATTTATTAAGTTATAATACACATAAACATAAAACTAAATATCTATCTATCTAGCTATCTATCCACACACACACAGAACGCTAACCTAAATCACAATGCAACATTTCAATTACACAATATAAGCTGCAAACCTGAACAATCTTAATAACATCTATTCCTTAATATAGTCCCTGACCCATGGCAAGAGACAGTCCTCTTTCCACTGGGGTCCTTGGGGGTAGGGGGAAGCACCAGGGACCCCTCCTCTTAGGGCCTTGACTAGGTGGGAGGGGGCTGCTCACCCAGCCCCTTCTCTGGGTTTGCTCGCCCCAAACATCTTTCCCCTGTGGGACCCAAGGGCCCAATGACTCACACTCCCTCAGGTGGGGGTGGTTAGGGTACAACACGATGGGGTCTCCTCTGCTGGAGCGCTTTTCCAGGCTTCTCCCATGCCGCTTGGCTCCTCTCCACCCTGTGCCCTGCTCTGGGTAGTGAGGGCTCAGCTCCTCTCAACTGCTGCACTACCATGGCTGGCTTCTGAGTGCTGAGCCTCATGCTGCAGCACTACTATTTCCCTGTGCCCTGGCTCGGCACTGAGGGCTCTCTTAGCACAGGTCAGGCTCTTCAGGCTTTGGCCAGCCATACTCACACTGGGTGGCTAACCCAAGCAGCCTCCGCAGCTCCCTGGCTTCCAAGACTCAGGTCTGTGCGCTGCGCTGCGCACCGTGGGATCTGCCTGCTTGCCAGAAGGGGTCTGAGCTGCCTCACTGCTGCCCCCAAGGCCCTGCTGGGGTTGCAGGCTCAAGCTGCTGCTTGTGGCTCCCAGAGCCTGGGCTCCGTGCACTGAACTGTGCACTATGATGGGCCTGAGCAGTCTCACACTGCTCCCAGGGCCAGGTCTCCATGCACTGTCCCTGTGTGCTGTCAACAGCCCAAGTGGCCAGTCAAGCACCCTAGTGGCCAGTGGAAGTTTCAGGAGCCCTGGGCCTATTGCCCACCAGGGAGAGCTCCCCAGCTTTTCTTGGCTCCACTCTTTTTGAGTCCCTTGCTGCATCTGCCCCCGTGCTGGGCACACAGCTCCTTTTATACACTGTAGGGCTCTGTTCCTGAAGTCTTCCAGATCTGACAGCTTACAATCTTCAGAACAGCAGGATCTCAAGCCTGGAGCTCAACCCAAGCTCTGAAAGGTGAGCCTGCTACAATGAGATGTCAGCTGGACATGAGTAACAATCTTAATCATGATAGCAAAACCAATGCTGTGGATGTGTCTATCTTTTTCAGCTTTTCCTTTTAAAAAAAAAAGCATAGCCACCCCCATGCTTTGTGAGCTGTGCTTTTCCTGCCTGTCTGGTCTCATTGGGTATCTATACATGTGCTCCAGGGTGAAGGGGGTGCTTTAATTAGAATGGCTCTGAGAGATGCTCTAATTAAAGCGTCCACAGCATCATGTGTATTCAGCATGCTGCGCTTCAAAATGGCAGCGGAGACACTTTAACTAAACCTCGTTTGACAAGCTTTAGTTAAAGCATCCCCTCTGCCATTTTGAAACGTGATGCTGAATACATGTGGCACTGTGGGTGCTTTTGAATACACGTGATGTGGAAGCTGCTGAAGCGTGCTAATTAGCACACACCAGCAGACTTGCAGCAGACTCAATTAATAGAGTCTGCTATGACACATGCTAATTAGCATGTGCCAGAGCAGGAGTTTGTCACATGTATAGGTGCCCATTAAGTGCAGTGATGCCAGTATCAAATCATGCAAGTTCTCTGGCCATGAGTGCTGTCTTTCACTCAGGCGGGCTGCTGTTAGGGCTGTCCATCAAAGTGTGAACATTCCAGGTTGCAAACTTTGTTACTTGATGTGGACTGCAGATGGAGAGATCCCACTTGATGCAGTTTTCCAGCGAGGTGAAATGAGACAGACAGTGTTTAGGGCTCCATTTCTGTCTCCCTTTGCATACGGGGTATAAATAGGCCTGTTCAATCACAATTACATCTGCCAAATTGCGCTCCTATTTAAGTTCCAAGTACACAATGAGTATCATACAGTAGTTGCCTCTACTTGGATCTGTGACCAGGGTCTTCTGGTAATCACTAATATCTGTCACTGTCACCATTCCTCCTTTGCTATGGGACTTGCTATTAATTAAAGGAAGATGCCTACACGTCTTCTTTTAATATGGAGATGCTGTTGGGCATCAGCAACCACATAATACTTTGTAGGAAGGAAACTTAATCCAAAGGCAAAAAAACCCTAAATGACTATAAGTTTCTATCATGCTGCTGCCCGTATTTGCCTTTGCAGTCATTGTAAAGTATTCTTGCTTCATCTGCTTATTCTGTTGCTGAGGACTTTTATTTTTATTTTTGGATTCCTATTAGTCTGGAACTCTTGGCCTTGACTTTGCCCCCCATGGGTGACCTTGCCAAGAGTACAAAGTTCCAGATAGCATCACTTTCAGCGTAACTGGTAGCCTCCTTACTATGTCAAGGTTATGATCCTTGGGATGATTTTAAAAGATGGCAGGCAGATCTGAGCAAACTTGTCTCACCATGGAGGTGGATAGATGAAAAAGACAAAGGGAAAATGCTGTGGCCTACAATCACCAGGATCTTCTCCTTCTTCCCAGAACTGTTTGCCACATCTGCAGTTGAATATGTGGATATCAGCTTGATTTCCTCAGTCATCTGTGGACTCACCAGTGACTTCCCTATTTGCTGGAAGACTATCATCCTTGCATCAAGAGACTACCAACGACGGTAGGCAGAAGAGGAGGTTGCAGTGGTACATCCACCTCTCCCCTTTTATTTAATAGCTCAGTCACTAGGCCATTTGACTTCTGCTTGGGGATATTCAAATCCAGCTTCTAGGAAAAAAATGCTAACCAGCAGGCTGTTCTGAGGTGAGGGGAGTAGTCTCAACCTTTTTTGTTGAAGCTGGTCTGTAAACAGAATTCAAGAGTCTCTGAGCCAGAGAGAGAGCGTGGGAAATACTACTCTGTTAGAGGTAAGCAGAAAATATATAAACAGATTAAGGACCAGAACCCAGGCTTCCTATTTCCAGGAGAATCTCTGATGCTAGGCTGGGGAGTCATGATCCTTCTTGCACTATCTTTCTGGGCCCATGAATCTTAAATTCTTTTTTGCACAGGGAAACATGTTTTACCAGAGGGGGTGACACTATCCCCTCTCTGTTACTCATCCCCAGGAAAGCTTACAGCCAGGTGGCTGAGGGTTTTCCTGGAAGGAGTGTTTGTTGGCTCAAAACTTTTCAGAGGATGGAGAAAATTGAGCCCAGGGCTGCTGAATCCTGGGCTGTTGAATAAAATGGGAGGAGGCCTATGTTTTAAAATTAAACCCTCACTTTTGCTTGGTCCTTCTGAGTTATGGATCCTGAATGGAGGAAGCAAGAAAGCCCTGAGCATTTCCTTACTGGATAACTTGGCAACTCCTTACCCAATATGCTGCTTTCTTGGTCACAGTCTAGGGTGCCCAACTCCCCTAATGGTTCGTATGGCGTTCCTAGGGACCAAGGGCCAGCTCAGGGAACAGGCACCTCAATGTTAGATGTTGCAGTGCTCAACACTGAAGTCTTTAAGTCCCTTCTTTGATCTGGGCCATACTTACTCTGACATTATAATTAAAAGGAATCAAACCCTTCTTCAGTTTACTATTTGTGAAGAAGTCTGAGCACCTCTATTGGCAAAGAAACAGAGAACTGGTTATTTTGGCACTGATGTTGTGTTCTCGCTAAGATGTGGTTGGTGTAGCAGCACAAGGCCTCTAAGTACTCTAGGCCCAGTCCTTAATGTAATGCAGAGTAGCCTTGGGGTTATTTTGATGTGTGCTCTACATGGCCACATAGCTACATGCCCTATGTCATGACCAGGCAAAGGAAGTCTAGCACAAAGCCTTTGCAGTATCTCTATGCCAGCCAAAGAAACACCTTGCGCTGAATACATTTACCAAGGAGCACTGATTTTTGTCTGGTTTCAAGGCCCTTTCCCTCCTTCCAGGAAAAGAGCACAATGATTTTCCACTTTTTTTTCTTATTTGGTAATGAGATCTATGGCAGTAACACAGAGAAAAACACACTCAGTATATTATATACGCTGGAAGGTTTTTGATGGTTTATATTTCTCAAATGAGTATTTCAGGAATGTCTTCTGCATGTTGTACATTCAAGACAGGGAAAGGGTGAGATGTAACTTACAGTTCATTCAATATTACTGCAGCCTACCAGCAGGCCTAGCAGAATTTAATGGACAGGCTGAGCAGAAAAAAATAGGAGGCAACAAGTTAAGTGTTGTTTATGTCAAGACAACTGAATGGAGTAGAGAGCTGAAGATAAGGTTTTATAGAGTGTCTGGAAGAGGTATAATCAGAATGGCGATGTATCTGTGAGAGATGCCCAAATGGAAGGAGTGATTGTGAAGATGAAAGAGCAGAAGGAAAGGCATAGCATCACAGCAAGGGGCCTGGTAGCTGAAAGAAACATGCTTAGGACTGGAGAGGGCAAAAAAACTCCACACAGAGGTACCTGGATCTAAAGAGGTACCCTTACATTGTAGGGGTCTCCCCTACAAAATAGCTAGGACTTGTGCAATGGAAGGGTGAGGCTCTTCCCTCTAGTCATGAGTCTGTGCTCTGGAGAGACCTATCTAAAAATAAGATCATGTGTACTTCCCTTCTTCTAGGTTATTTTGAAGTCAGTTCAGGCCCTAGAATAGGCTGGGGCATACAGCTTGATGAAAGGACACTGGGTGGAGAATGATATCTATCCCACAGCCTATTTGTGCCAGTTCACAGAAGTGGCAGGATCATGGTAAATTTGGTCCTCCTTGCCCTATAAATGGACTCTTCATAGTGATTTCTCACAAGGATGCCTTGCTTTCATCCTCAGATCAAGAATAAAGTGTGGTCAGGTGAGCAAGGTGGAAATGGCAGCTTTGAAGGACATAGGCAATTATCTATGTATATTCTGTGCAATAAAAAAGATTGAGTTCCTCGGGTGATCATTTACAGCTCACTGCTATTTAAAGCAACATATTGTCAATGGGATAAATAGGAAGGCCACTTCACCTAAACAGAAAATATCCTGTGTGTGTGTGGTGGTTTGGTTAGTTTTCCTTTGCTTTTCTCATATATTAGGAATAAATTTCACAGTGGAGGAATGAGGAGGAGTAAACAAAGCACAAAACAATCAGTTTTAGGTATAAAATATCAGTTTCTTTTGGCACTTAATTGTCTTTGAAAGCCTTCTATTGCCTCTTTTGCTCCTGGGCTGTGAACATTGCTTCTTTAAATAAACAATCTGTTTGTTGAAACATCAGATAGAAGATGCATTTTATAGAAGGGTAATTTTATACATGAGTGTAATGCAGTGTGGGACCTCTAGGGCTCCCTGTTGTTATATTTTTCGCTGGGAATGATTGCACAGCTTGCAGAATAGGGCCATACACTGCTTTGTCTCTAAATACAATGTGCACCATCAGCCCAAGGGCACTGGTAGAGTTGAAAAAGGCATGAATATAGAAGGAGAACTCTACAATGCCATAGAATAGGTATCATTATTCACTGCTGTGAATACAAAGCTGTTCACTAGCATGACAAATCCTACAGAATAACAATAATAGAACAAATTCAAATTTATGTCAAAAGGGAAACTATTCATTTTCAGAATTAAATCAAAATTGTTGAAGGAAAAAAGAAGAGAGACAGTGTTAACCAGAGTACTGTGTTACCACAGCCCTAATACTGGTAAGGAAGGTAAATGCTAACATGCTAGTGCAACATGTCTATCAAAAAAATAATTTTGGCAATTCTCATTCACTGATCATAGGAAAGCTCAGCTGGAAAACAAAATCAAACCAAACTTAGCATCTCTTCTCAGACAAACACGAGCCATAGGAAAAAATTAAAAAAGGAAGCAGAAGTTCCACTTCCCTATGGACAAGATAAGCTACCTTTGCATACCTGTCCCTCTATTAAATGTATACATATTTACATAATAGCACATAAAGCTCTGTTTTACAGTGGTGAGACTTCTAAACTTCTCTCCTTTGGTGTAGGAGGGGTCCCAAAAACATAAGTGCTAAGTAATACACCTGATTTAGTAATCCTTTCTTTTTTTACCACATTCTCTCTCTCTCTCTCTTTAAAAGGTCAGTTCTGTACCTTCAAATTGCCCTGATATCTTTTGGGCCAATGTGAGTTGTTCCCCTGGGGCAGGGCTAACTGATGGCCTGTAGTTCTCCTGTAGCCCCTGAGGGATTAAAATGTGGTCTCTGGAAATCTCAACGATTCACCCTTCTTGTCCCTGAAAATCTGTTGTGTTCCACAACAGGGATTATGTGGAAATGGAACTTTAACATTTCTGATTTCTGTCTGTGTTCTGCGTCCTGCTTGACCAAGATAAGAGGGGGAGGATTGTTTCATTCACAGAGCTCTGTGCAATAATAAGGGGACTCTGTTTGCACTGTAGCAACCTGGGTCTTTGTTGAAGTGCACTGTACTTAGTGCTGCTTCTTGTAGCCATGTAGTGCATTGTGAGCTCAGAGCTGTTGCCCAGTCCAAGGGTATGGAGCTTCCTGGCTTCACCCTCTAAATGATTCCCTCTACAGCTCCAGTTCCAACGTTCAGGGAACCTGCAAGTTGTTACAAGATAATACAAATACAGGTTCCCCTCCATGTACATTGTACATGCGTTCCTGGAGAATGGTGCATAAATCAAATTTGCATAAAGTGAACCCACTTTACAATGTAACAAATAGGGATAGGTTCCCAGGGTGGTGAGAGAGGGAGGGAGGGCGTGAGGCTGGGACTAGGGAAGGGGCAGGGAAAGGGGTGCCATTCCCGGGGCTGAACAAGGCAGCAAAGCAAAGGGAACAGAGTGGCACTCACCCCAGCCCCGGCTACAGTGGCCCTGGGAGCAGCCGGCACCAGCTGCCTGTAGTAGCTGGGCAGCACCATGCTCCACGTGTCCCCACTTGCCTCTGCTCTTGGGCTGTACCGTGCCCTGGTGCAGGCAGCTGGTGTTAGCTGCTCCTGCGGCTGGTGCAGCAGGGGCTGGGGTGAGTGGGACCACAGCCCTTTCCCCTCCCCCTACAGACTTACCTGCTTGGGTGGGGGAGCATCTATGTTGATCGCATAAGAGTGAATTTACCTCGCATATAATGAATTATGAATCTAAATATGCTCATTGCATAAGAGCGAGTTTGCATTTAAAGAACCTGCACAAATCAAGGGAAACCTGTATTTTAAAGTAGAGTTTAGGAGTCCAGTTACAGATGAGGACTGCATTGCACTACACATGCTTCAGATGCAGAAGCAAAGGATGTTCTCAGTATAAAACAAGAAACAGTAGGTTCAGGCAGATGGGGGAGCGTAAAGGAACAAGACAAAAGGGGTCAACATAATAGCAAAAGGTCTCAGCTCACCAACAGCAGGTTGTTAAGTTTTTTGGTAGGCAACATTAAGGAGAGTTTTGAAAAGGAATTTGAAGAAGACTATGAGATGGTTTTACAGTTGGTTAAAGAATATTCTCCAGCCATGAAGGGCATCATGGGAGAAAGTGTGAGGGTGCTTGTTTTTAAAAGGTAGTAAGTGGTTGATGAAGACTGTTATTGTTACATCCCACCTATGTATGAAAGGGCACAGGTAATATGGAAATAGGTCATGAAAGCCATCAGGAGTAAAGACAAGTAGTTTATATTTTATGGAAAAGGGAAGCCAGTGGAAAGATGCAAAGACAGGGGTGAGACAGTTAAAACAACAAACTAGGGGAATGATTTTTACAATATCATCAATCATAGAAAGACAGAGGTGGAAATCTCACAGGAGGTAATTTAGTCTAACTTCCTTGCTGAAAGCAGGGACATCCCTGTCTAAATCATTCCTGCCACCGTTTGTCTGATCTGGATTTAAAGACTGAGATTGAACAGTCTCTCCAAGTAACCTGTTCCAGTATTAAACCACTCTCATAGTTATAAAGTTCTTCCTAACATCTAATATAAATTTCCCTTGTTACCATTTAAAACCATTTTGAATGGATACAAGCAGGGAGAAAATTGCATTTGTTTACCAAGACCAGAGAAGATGTCGCAGTCATTGAGATGTTAGATGATGACAGCCTGGACAATAAAACGTAGGTTTTTTTCGTGCTACTTTTTATTTCTGCCAGCACTGAAAGAGCTATTGCGGACCCTGAGCTGAATTCTATTCTGCCCTTTTCTGATTATATTTCATTCTGTGACAAACTGTTAAGTACATTTTGGTTACAAAAGTTTATTGCTGGCAATGCTGTGTAGTGCGTACATTAGAAAAAGCATAGCCCAGATTCAATTTTGACTTTCAATATTGCCAACCCCAATGGTTCAAAATCATGAGATTGGTTTAAAAACATGAGATTTCAGAAATAATAATTGTGGAGTTCTTTTCTTTTGTCTCCTGTTTCTTGAGCTTTCAGGGGCACATATTCAAGCTTTTCTCTAGTGCTGTAGACGCTAGCAACTTACTTTTTAAATTAAAACTGAAATTCACTCATAATAATTTGACCTAAGGACCCAAGAAAACATCACATATTTTAAAGTATGTGATATAATTACAAGGCTTGGCAACACAGGAGTCTGTAATTGGAAGAAGTGCACATCTTTTACTTGGAGCAAGTTAATCATTAAAAGGCAGGGATTCAAATTTTACAGTGCCAATGGAATTGCTCCTGTGCTTAGAGCTGTATGCATGCATAAGTAGTTGCAGGATCAGGACATTAGAAAAGCAAAGACAGAAATTAATCACTGAAGACAATGAATATTATTTGCATGTTTAAATATTGATACAAACCCTAACTATTCTTTTTAATGGTCAACTGTGCAAATTTGATTGCATTCTCAAGAAATTAGATAGAATGTACTACCTTGTAGAAAAGAATTGTTTAGAATTAGCTCTGGTATTCTATTGCCAAGTTTCTGCAGACTTTTGCTAACTTACTTGAGTGTAATGGTTGGCTGGCCTTTAATTATGTATGTTACTAATCTGAAACAATGCAATGTTTTATATGGATAATTTGTAAGTTGTCATGTAGGTAGTTTCTTTAAATGATTGTCTGGCATTTAAAGGGACAAAAGAAACTACACATAATTAATAGGCTATTAGAAATGAATTGGTGCTCAGTTATTCAAAGCATCAGAAATGGAAAATTCAGTTCAAAATGGAATTCTTCAGAAAATTGCAGCTACAGTATTTACATAAAATAACATCTGAAATTTGCAACTGGCTTTGTTTCCGCTTTATAATGCCTTATGCAATTACTACAGCAGTAGCCTTTTGAAGAGTTCCATTATTGTTTGAATTATGCTCATTCTGATGCTGTAAGTAATTGAGCACAAATTCAATAACATGGATTGTTTCTCTTTGGCCCTTTAAATACCAAAGATCCATCCAATGGGGATATGTACTTGACATCTTTCCAGTCATCTTTTTCTTGTTTCATTTTATGAAACTGTTTGCATTTCATTGACATTCAATTAGTACTCTAATCAGGAGCTAATTTGTTTTTAGACCTTATTTTCTTTGGGAGAGCACAGCAGAACAATAAGCTTGGTATAATAATAAAAGGCATTTTTTTCTATCTTGGAATGTGAATCTTTTCTGAAATTTAATTCAACAGAAGAAAAAGCTTTGTTACAGTCCCTTGAAGAAGCTTCTGTAAGGGATGCAGTATCAGTGGAATTATACAAGTGCTAGGTTTGACCCAGTAATTGCACCCAGGTACTGCTGCCCTCCTCTCTCCTTTATACAATACCCTATCAGTGAGATCACTTCTCCAAGAGGTGGCAAAGCCAGGTCCAGTTCCTTTCTTTGCCTGAGAAGGTTCAAGCCCACTTCTTCCAGGAGAATGCCTTGCTACCAAGCTAACTGCTATCATGGTGTGAGGGCACCATCCTGTTGAAGTCTGCATGAAAGAGTGAAAATTTCTTTTGGTCCAAGGAATAGAACTGAATCTTTAGCTTAGTGTTGGGTCACACTTAGGGGAGGTGAGAAATGTGGCTACATGAAGGAGCTGAACCTGGGTCTCCCACCTCCTGCATGAATTCCCTAGACATTGGATGGTTGTGTAAAAGAGAGATACTCCTTCTGGCTGTGTTTTGGAATGGAAATGACAATGCTTTGGTTGTCTTGAGCCTGATTCTGTCTGTGTGCATTGGTTGTGCTCTGCCTGTGCCTATTAGACCAAGGGGATGTAGGCAGGGCTTAGGTGTGAGATGGTTGTGCTGAGGTGCTCAGCACTAATGACACCAGGGCATTTTGGGCAAGCGCAAAAGCCAAACTTTAGGATCCAGAAGAACTTCACTAGTGAAGATCTATGATTTTTCAAATGTTTGTGGGGTTAGATAAGGATTGTGATTTGGCTTCAGGTGCCTGAATTCAACCTAAATTCTATTTAAGGCACCCAAGTCCATTTGGGTATATCTGTAAGATTCCGGGCAGTGCTGTGTTGACACCACTGAGACACCACTGGGCCTAGTATTTTGTGGGTGTAGACATTGGTCTTATCTACCAAGGTCTCAATTGCCTGGCCTTAGCATATTTCAAACAAGGCTGAAGCTCTGGGGTGAGGATGTAGCTGACAGTGGGTGCATCTACATGTGTGCTTTAATGTCTGTTAGCCTATTTTAATGCACATTAAAGAGTCACTAAAACATGATATTTACTTAGTGCACGTTAAAATTGGCTAATGCTCATTAAGCGTCACTTAAAAATCATGGTCTTTAGTTAATACATATTAAGACAGGGTAATATGCATTTTCCTAGTACCTCACAATGGAGGTACTAGATTTAATGTTCATTAACTAAGGCATGTGAATGCATGTGAAGATGTACCCAGTATGTTCTAGTTCTACATGAAGCTAGACTGTTTTCAGTGGTGGCAGATAACAAAACAAGGAGCAATGGTCTCAAGTTTCAGCAAGGAAGTTTAGGTTGGATATTAGGAAAAACTTTCTCACTATGGGATAGTAAAACACTGGAACAGGTTACCCAGAGAGTTGGTGGAATCATTATCCCTGGATAAAGACAAAGCCTTGGCTGGGATGATCTATCTGAGGATGGTCTTGCTTTAAGTATGGGGTTGGACTAAATGGCCTCCTGAGGTCTCTTCCAACCTTTCTATGATTGTGCCAAAAGGGTTAACTTGTTTGTGCAGGAATGTGAAATGTTACATTCAGACAATAGCGGTCCAAAAAGGGTTAATGAAGGGCTTAATTACCTCCACAGATCTTGCCAAGTGGCCAGTTAGAAACCAGCTGTTGTAAAAAAGTAAAGATGAGATTTCTGTGGCACAGGCTGAGACAAATTATGACAGGAGCAATATAGATGCAGAAGACTATTAAACAGGAAAGGCAGGATGTTGGCTAGGGAACTGGTGAGGGGTAGGAAGGAGCGGTCCTCTTTTGTTTAACAACAGAGTCCCTGGACTGAAATCCCCACACACCATGCACAGAAAGGGGAAAGTGATAGCCTGGGAAGAAAAAGGGGCTCAAGGACTAGAAAGGCCTAGATCTGATGGAAGCCCAAGGATGGGTAAATGTACCACCTCACAAAGAAAAGAAATTAAATAAAATGGTGGACACTCAGAATTGATGACAAGCTATGAAAATATCTTCTTAGAGACTGATCCAATGTTATTCAATGATCTATTAGCAGACTTGAGAACAAACACCAGTCTCTATGCTTAGTCTTATGCTCAAATCGTGAGCAAATACTATCTTTCTGCAATATTAAATTAGTTTTTGGTGTCTGTGAATGCTGTTTCACCCATCTTGTGCAATACTGCCCTCATAAACCCTTCTTACTGGGCCCCCTTACTTCCCTTATCAGAATGGCAGAGGAGCCAAGTATGTGGGGGCCAAAGGGCCCTGGCCCCCCTTGGAAAGAGGGCTGTCAGCTGAAATGTGTAAAACCTTCTACATGTCCATCGTTTTAGGTCCACCCCACTGGAAAAAATAAAAGTTGGTGCCTATGACACAGGTGCAACCATTGTTACTTCTGTCACCTTCCAGATGCCTTATGCCAGCTTGGCTACAACAGAGGAAACAGAAAGTAGATCAAAAAAGGGCACCTTGCTTGTTTGCAATTCCTTTACAACAACCCCTCCTTCCCACTCTTTCCCAGTGTCCTCAAGGGGAAAATATGGATAATACTAGCAGTGCTCCTGGATGTGTGAGATTCTAAACAGGGATGAGGTGAGCTGCCAAATTCAGACGTTTCACATGAGAAGCAAGGCACATGATAGCTCTGAACCCATCACTGCATAGTTTTAGTTCTGAGTATCTTGATCTCCTCTGCTGTCTCATGGGGAGATTTTTCAGTCGCAAGCAGTAAACTCCCATTGAATCTTGATTCTCTGACGACTAAGTACCTTACTGCAGAGATGATTCTAGCAGAATCCTCTCCAGATGGCAAGGACAGGTCACTGTTTGATCATTTTGGCTGGCTATCAAGAAAGCTCTTCATCTGGCACTGACATGATGAGGATACCAAAACAGTACTCCTGTTAATCACCTGAAGTTTAACAAAAAACTAAGTACAATTGATAGCAATGGGCTTCTAGGCTCTTAGCCTGACATCTTTCCAAAGAGTGAGTACAGCATGATCACCCACAGTTCTAGCCTTTCATCTATCAGTGCTCATTATCCCTGCACTGTAGGAGGAACCTTTTGTACGTAAGAAAATAGTCCAGCTGTCATTTACATCCAGTCTCTGATCTTTCTTCAAATTGATTTGTCTTCCATTGGTCATGATGCTTTATGTGATGTGGATACCATCATGCTAAACTAAGACCTTTTGCTCTTTTTCACAGTGGTTTACAAACACTCAATAGATGCTAATAATTTTGGATCAGATGGTTTCATATTTGTGATCTGAGACCTTAAAATATATTATTCCTAGTCCCTTAATATTTGCAGATGCTTGCTGACTGCTATTTTGGGCTGAAAGGGCGAGTCTGCATGAGACACCTTCCTCGAGTTTAAAGCAAATACTGTACAGTAAGCATCACTGTCTACATATGCAGATGCTTACTGCGTAGTAAAATGCTCTAACCCTAAGTAAATTTGCTACCTGTAAATGCAAGTAGAAAATTTAGTTGGGAGTAACTATTGTGCAGTATGGCATGTGTAGATGGCCGACCAGAAGCAAATGTGCTTCTGGGCAGCAGGGAATGGGAGATTGCTCCCTGCCTCTGGGGAGCTGCCTGCTGGCTAGGCAGGCTCCACCACTGGGGCTGGGGTGAGGAAAATGTCCCTGTACCCTGGCAGCAGGGAGCTCCCCAGATGCAGGGAGCAATCTCTAACTCCCATGATTGATTGTAATCATGAAGCTGGGGCTGGGAGATTCTTGTCTTCCAACCCCTGCTCCATTAAGATAAGAAAAGAATCTCCCAGCTCCTTCTCTGTGATCATGATTGTGGAGTAGGGGCTGGGAGCTCTTTGCTGCTGGGCCAGGGGGATGTTGTCCCTGTCAGGGCTCTGGTGGCAAAGCCCACCCTAGCAGCAGGCAGCTCCCAGTGGCAGGGAACAATGTCCCAGCCCCCAATGTCCCCAGTGACCCAGCTGTGTTTTCTACCAGCTCCTGGGCTAGCACCCAGCAGGAGCCTAAAGCTTCCCATGGCTGCTGCAAGGGGGCCTGTACAGGGCCAGCAGGGGCAGGAGCAAACTGTTGCCATGAGCAGCAAATCTGCTCCCCCTATCCTGCACATGTAGATGCCTACCCAGGGTGCGTTAACTTCAGAGAAAGTAACTCTAAAGTAAACCCACCCTGGAAAATTTGCATGTGTAGATGTGCCCAAAGAAACTTGCCTGTGTTGTGATGAAGTAACACTGAACAAAGAAGAGTGATCCAATACATGCATATTACCAAAGCAGGGCATGAACTGAAATCTGTCATGTAGAGTGAGACTACAGAGTTTCTATAACAGAGATCCAGTTAGGTTGCCACCAAGAGGCAAAAACTTTGTGAGACATTCCCAGTTGAGTGTGCAAAGGAAAAAGCCTTGAGGTTGGAGAACTCAAGGACTAAAGGGAAGAGGACGGAGAATGAAAGAAAGGTAGGAGGACAAAATGAAGGGTAATAAGAGGCAAATTGGGTGGTAGGGATGTGAAAAAGAAGTCTGATAGGTCTGGAGTGCTGGCCCTGTTTCAGCGGTTTTGTCAGTTGTATTATAAACAACTTGTCTTCATTCTCTCAGACCATGAACCATTCAGAAGTTATTTATATATATAAAAGGTACATCTCTCTAGTAGCACAGTGGCTGCTTTTTCTACACAGAAGTCCATTAAGGCATGATTTCTGCTGGATTATCATTCCTGTGAACCTCTCATTAGTTTTACTAATCCCCAGACGATGGATGAAACTCTTTATTGACCACCTAAACTACACTCCTATCTCCAGCATTGAGCTCAGTTTTTTTAGCTTTACTGCTAATGAAATTTGACAACATTTTAGCCCTAGCAGGATTTTAGTGTTTGTTCTTTTGTTGAAAGATCTGTGCTAAGGATTATCTAAGTACATTATACCCTTTGCAATTACAAATTCATTTCAAATTCTGTCTGTGTACAGAGACTCATGCTGAACCTAGTTTGCCCAGAGTATTCGTTTCAAATTGAACCTAGCTGACTATCTTCTCCTGCTAATATTTCCATTTATCTGTGTCTTAGCTCCTTGCCTTAGTATCCAAGGCCTTGATTTAGGAAAAGACTTAAGCATGTACTTTAGAAGCTGAACTTGCTTCCTAAGCACTTTGTTTTTCTGAGTAGGAATGGACTTGATATATGGACATATGAAAAAAACATTTGATTAAGGGGGTGCCGAGGCATTATCACACCTCAGCTGCTTCTAAGTCACTCACAATACACACACTCTTACCCCACAGTAAATGGAAGCTAACAGTGGAAGACTAGCTTGCAGTAGAAGAGGGACAAGCTGTCTCAAATTTAGCTTTCTTCCACTATGGAGATAGGAGTATGAATATAGGCAGTTAACTGTAGAGCAGCTGATACACATCCAAACTCTGCCCTTTTGTACCTCGTCGCAAACTGTTCATGAGCCTATATATGGTAGTCTCTATTCAGAAAAGTGCTTTGGAACAGGATTACCTTCAAGTATATGCTTAAAGACTCTCTGAATTGGGGCAAAAATGATTTCTAGTTATTAGATCAGCATAAGAAAGTCCCTAGTGGACTGCATAAAATCTTTTACTTCCCTCCTTTAAGGAGACAGAATTTCTTAAAAAGGGGTAAGGTATGCTGTCCCTCAGAGCATGGTGGGATGGAGGTGAGGAGTAGCTGGAGCCTCCAGGCAGTTGAAGGACATGGGGAGCCAGGCAGGAACACTTGAAAGGAGCATCCAAGTTGCTGACACCACCTCTGACCCTGGCTGACCCAGACGTGGGGGGGGGCTGACTCCCTGGGGCCTACAGGGAGCAGGTGCACAGGGAGCTGAGCTCCACCAAGGACAGCAGCAGCAGTGGAGGGAGGTGGGTTGACTGGGTGCTGGAGTTGACTCCCTGCACAGATGCTCTCTGCAGCCCACAGCTGGCAGAGGTGGGAGGTGCTGTCAGGCTCCTCTCTGTGCCTACATTAGCCAGGGATAGCAGCAGCAGTGAGGGCTGGGTTCCTCCTTCCTGTGCATGCTCCTAGCTAGCAGGGAATGACCAGGTGCTAGGAGTTCAGGGAGCAGACAGTGGAAGGAGGAACCCAGCCCCTATTGCTGCTGTAATGCCTGGTTGGCGTAGGCACAGAGAGGAGCTCAAGAGCCCCCAACCCTGCTCCAGCTGTGGGCTGCAAGGAGCAGCTGCGCAGGGAGCTGGGTTTAGCTGGGAACAGCAGTGGTGGTGGCATGCAGGTTTCTTCTTCCAGTGCCTGCTCCTGGGCATTGGGGATCACAGTGAGGGAGCAGCAGAAGAAGAAAGAGGAAACCAGCCTGTTGCCACTGCTGCCCTCACAGGACCCCATGCAGCTGCAGCCTGGCTCTGGAATGGGGCAGTAGTGGCTGTAGGTCTTTCTTGGCAGCTAGGAGAGCTGGGGGCAGTGGCAGAAGATGGGTGCATCCACACCACTGCACCCCCACTACATCTGGCCTTTCCTGGGCTAAAGATATAATTGTAGGCTTCCCCTTAACTCACAGAAATCCTTCTTTTCGTAATATCAGATTATGGTGGTTTTACCTTCTTTTGGGGGAGGGAGGCTTTAAGTGTGTCCTAAAATGGGCAGCTTCTGGATTAAGCTGAATTCCTCTAAGATTTCCTTTCACACCTGGCCTCTGAAACATAGCATGCTTTTTCTCCAGCTCTCACAGTCTTTGTGCTAGGCTGTGTTGTCCCACAGGAGTGCAGCTGCCTTGGCAAGCTCTAGATGGAAGTAGTCACTGATGTGGCTAGGACCTGGCTCACTGAAACCCTTGTGGACTAAAGCCAAAGGCTAATTGCCAAAGTATACCTCTTGTTCAGCATAAAATCCCCTAATATCATGTGAGACTCACTACCAGATTGCCACAACTGACTTGCTACCAGTATTCAGAAACACTGCTTGCTATTCAGTATGCAGGAGAACTAGACTGGCCCAAGATCAATAATGAGGAACTGGATCCAGATTGTGAGCTTCCCTGAAATTGGGGTGTATTACATCTGGGGATTGGTGTGTGCCATCAGGGCCATAGTGAACCAACTGAACAAGGTAGATCTCAATTCTGAAAAACTCCCTCTCCAAGAGCAAGAAGCATTTTAATTTGGGGCCCCAAGTCTCATGACAGCTGAATGTAGATTACTGAGAGACAGATCAGTTCTATTATCCTGTAAATGCTAAGAAATTCACTACAATAGCATTTATTTTTTTATATGAGTGTTCTTCTTACAAAATATCACAGACTGTTTAAAAGAGAGAGAGTAAATGGAGGGGAAAAAGTAATTTCACAGGCTGAGGCACTTCCTTACAGACAGAGCACCCAGCACAATGGACTCCTGCTTCTGACTGGCGCCTGTGGCTGGAAATGTAATATAAATAATAAAGAGTAATTCATTACCTTGTCTCTCTCTGATGGGATTATTCTAATGCCCTGCCTTCTGGTTTGCTATCCAAAATGCCAAGCTTCAGCTCTGGCAAAATTCTGCCAGTGCAGTATGTGTTTCATGCAAGTGTCACAGAGGGAAGCAAAAATCTATTTCATATGTCCTGACATCCCTGCATTAACTACCCATAAAACAGAGGTTGAGTTTAAGAAGCTGTTGTTGACTTAAGACCCTGCATAGCAAGGACACAAAGCACAGTATATTTCAGGTTAAAATTTAAGACCACACCATCAACCTTGCTGCTGTGCTAATCAAGAATTTTGGCTCCGTGCCTCACCTTGCTAGGAGATGAGCTTTTTGCCTCTACTAAATTCCCTTTAAACAACAAGACTGCATCGTTTGGAAGACTGATACTTTTTTCTTTACTAGAGGGCTGGTTTATATCTGTGTGGCTTTCTTAAGAGCACAGGAATTGCCACACAAGATTAGCCTAATGCAGTATCCCCTCCCTGAAAATAGCCAGCAGCAGATGCTTCAGAGGAAGGTACAAAAAACCCAGAGTAGGCAGATCTACCCCATCTGCACTTCACAGATCAGGGGTTGTCAACCAGAGGTACACGTACACCCCAGGAAGGCCCCAGGGGGTACACAGTGGTGGTACAGAGAAGCAGGGGTATTTAGGAAATGGTAGCACGGCAGGCAGGGCCGCCACCACATGCTGCTTCCCTGCACCCAAGTCCATCAGTCTGACTGGCGGGGAACCCTCCTCCCCTCCCACTCGTTGACTGGCTGCCGGGATCCCCCACTTCTCGACCAGCCACTGGGGGTACACTGACTAAAAAAGATTGAAAACTCCTGTCATAGTTCAATGTCTAACAAAGAACTACTGAACTAGGTCTAGTTAAGTTAGATTGTATTTGATTGTCAGTATTTTGCATAATTCTAGCTGTCTTTACGTAAAGTGCACAGCCCCTACTGTAAATTGCTCAGCCATGTTCCAAGTAGTACAGGGAATTCTCAACTCTTAGTTTAAGGGCTCAAACATAGCTTTGGTATAATCTTCACATGAACAGACAAAGGTTACTATCAAGGATTATATAAATCTTTTCTTAGCCTCATATGAAGATTCTTTTTTTTCCAAGATAAAGATCCTGGGAATCAATTGAGCTATATCTATTAAAAACTAATGATCTTTCAACAATAGCAAAAGTAAGTATAGCTGAACTCTGGTATTTATCAAACTGTGTTTGACAGGAACATAACAGAAATGGTAAGAAGTTTCCTGTATTGACACCTTCTAATATATTCAAAAGTCTACCCAAGCCTAGCAGCTCATTTAACTAGAGTGATTAAGGCATGCCAATTTTTATAGCCAATGGCACACAAGGGAGGGATGTGTCTTGCTTCCTATCCAGTTGCCTTTGCCTCCCCAGCATTGATGACTAGGTATCCATTTACAGCTAGGCTGACTAGAGGTTGCCTTTTTGGCATATATCTGGACCAAGGCTTAAATTCTCACCTCTGGAGCAGCAGTAAGATGCCTTTGCTGCTCTGCCACAACACTCCTTCCAGGCCATATTACCCACACAAAAGCCTTAAGTAACAGAAAACATTAGGGATGTATTAAAATTTGGAACTAACAGCAAAATGCCTGTGACAATTTTGGGAATGGATCTATGTATAGCTTAGACCTCTGTGTGAGATAACTCTTGGTATGTCTGACTACCCACACTCCTCATTTTCTTCAAAAGGCTGGTATTTGTCATCCTGCTGTCTGTTTACTTCTGGCTTGGACTAAAAATCAAAGGTGCATTAGTACAGGGCTGATATGAAGGTTAATAGGTTATATTTTGAGCATTGTCCTTTACATGGAGCGCCGTATGAAAAGGATGAAAAGATGGCAGCTGCTCATGGCAAACCAGTTTTTGAGTCTGAACTTTAGAGAGTGGCAACCAAGCAACAGGTCATGTCTTGGGAGACTTGGACCACTGGACAAGGCCAAACACAGAATCACCCACCAAGGGGGGCTGGTCTCTCACCAGCCATTTAATGAGAAGCTGATCTTGTGCAAAGAGAGAGACTCCATGATTTGAAGGGCACATTGTGAGCTGCACAAGGACAATCCCAGCTGCTCAGAGGGATCTGTCTTGGTTCTAAACGTGCTGAGGGGTGGCAAGGGTGGGAGATTGAGACAGGGATATGCCTGCAGCATTTGTTTGTCTGGTGTATTGCTGAAGTGATGTTGTAGCGATAAGGGTTCAGGTATGATGTGAGAGGCCAGGATTTTCATGGATAACATCCTTTATTGGACCAACTGTATAGCTGAGGGACATAAGCAAGCTTTTGGGTCTGAGGAAGGGTAAAGTGATATTCAGAAGCTTGTCTATGTCCCTCCTAACTCTATAGTTAGGCCAATAAAAGGTATCACACATCTTTTATGCTACGCATGTAAAGAATAACCTAGGTTTGGATTTCTGTGTAAGATTTCATATTTAACTCTAAACCCAGAGAATCTACAAGGTTTGAGCTGCAGGAAAAGATGTACTTAAGTTCTTTGACTGCATCAGGGGAGGGGAGAAGGGGAGATTAGCATTAGTCCTGGGTCCATGATCACTTGTGTTGGTGTCTCATCCTCTATGAAAATCAGAGCATGAAATCAAAAAACATGACACACAAGCCAGGTCTAGGGGGACTTAGCTTCTGACAGCAATGAGGCATATCCCAACCAGGGTAGTCTCAGAAAAGAGGCCAGAAAGGAATTTGGAGCTTAATCTTTAACCTTTTAAGAATTGATTTAAAGAGAAAATCCTGCATGTTCCAAGCTCAGCTGTTTCTGCTTTGGCATGGTGACATCACAGATTTTGGAGGGCAAATTTTACTTACAGCTTAATTTTGTAATGTCCTGATGTGGCACAATCTGTGTTACTTTTGGTTCGGTCAGTATTCTGTCCTCAGGGAATATATTAAGTGTTCCAGATTTAAAAAAAGAAACAAAAAGAACTGGGTTAGACTACTAATGCTGCCTATTAGGCTTGTATGAAGTGGGCAGCATTCAATACAGATTTGAATTCGGCTCAATTCAGGGAGCAGTGATTCAATTAACTGATTTGGATCACTGTCCTGATTCAGTTCAGCTGATATGAAGATTCGATTCTAATTCAGAGAATCAGCAATTCCAGCCATAGACACAGCTGTATATGTTTTTATTACATACCTCAAGGTACATTTTCTACGTTGATTAATGTTGAGATGGTGTGGCAGATGGAGCGTCCCATGGGAGCATGGAGGGGGGAAGGGTCCGCTGCACACTTGGCAGCGGACCCAAAAGTGGACCAGTAGTACTTCTGGTCCACTTCCAGGTCCACCACCAAGTATGCACTGGACCCCGCCCTGCACTCCCATGGGACGCTCTTTCTGCCCCACCATCTCAACATTCATGAGCCATGCCTGGTACCTCAAGGTATGTAAAAAAAACATAAAGCTGTGTCTATGGCCAAATCATCGAATCTCTCTGAATCAATCTGGAGGCTTCTGATTTGATTTGGAGAGTTTAAAGAGTCTCCTGGTTCAATTCAAATTTGGAGATTTGGCCGCTGAATCAAGCCGAATCTTCTCCGAATTGAATCAGGAACTGAAGCTTGGAAAGCTGTACTGCCTATATAGTACAATGAGACAGGGGGCAAGCTCGAGTCTGGGTCTCATGCTGGTCTGCCCATCTGTCTCTATGGGGTAGTCTGCCCTGTCTCATCTGCCATGACTTTGCTGTTCTCATAACTGGTGGTAAATGCGGGAGATGCCCCGATGCCAGGGGGCACTGTCTGTGTCTCTGGCTTCCCCTACACTGCAGCCCATATCTTGCAGATGGCATCACTCTTCTTAATGTCTCTGGTCTCATACTGGGCCCCATAATCCTCCAGTCTGGACCCAAACTGGATCCCTCCAATCAGGCTGCCTACTCTGCCCTCATTCTGGACTACCTAGCTCCCTGTACTCTTTCCCTTCTTGGGTGTGGCCCCCTTGGGACCTTTGGCCACACAGGCCCTGGCCTCACCTCTAAGGCCAGTCAGAACCTCAGGCCTTCGGCTCTGGGCACCCCTTGCAGTGGGTCTCTGGCCCTTTTGACCCTTCTGGTCCTGGCCCCAGCATTGACCAGTCAAGGATGCCTTAAGTCAGGCTTTTTGAGCGTCTAGCCCACTCTGTCACATGGGTCCACCCTCTTGGCCCTACTATGGAGAAACCCACCTGGTTGTGGGGGCTGGGGATAAGGTGTCCTGACCCTCCTTTCACCGGGGTGGTAACTGACCTGGCATTTCCTGGGGACTCTTGCACCACCAGGAGCCCTATCAGGCCACCCATCTCTTGCAGAGTGCAGTTTTAGCTCATGCCTGGGACCAAGAGCCTCCTAGCCATCCCCATAAGCTCTTGCCTTTACCTCCTGCTTGTTCTTGCTGAAGCTCAGCTTGGCAATGTTTCTGTCTGGGCTGGCAGCAGCAAACTGCTGTCTTTATACACTAGGTTCTCAAAATGGTTGCCATCATCAGGCACCTGCTGGATGCCTGACCCAGCCCTTAAAATGACAGGCACCAACAGTGCCCTGCCACATACAGCGTACTCAATGTATCAGTAATTTGTTCCTTTACTCTACATTCCTGAATTTCCAAATATTTCTAGCATACATCTTTGGCAGGATTTATCTCCTCTCTGGCCCTTCATATAGGGACTGATCTTAGCTGTGTAATGGCACCTTCCTTGGACGGACCCCATCCTTAAAAGCATCTTTGAACCCTCTAATGTCCTTGATTAATGGCTTTACAATAGTGGCTATTGGGAGATTATTTCACACTGATGGAGCAGCATAACGTTTCTTTCTGCCTAATTATTCTTTGTCATTGTAACAGGGAATCCGGGCCCTGTTAGTGGAGAGTGGTATGGCTCCTTTAAGGACAGAGTCTTTATAGCATGGGCAGCCAGCAGATTGGGAGTTAGTGGACAGGCTTGTAGTAAGGTCAGCTGACTGGGAGCATCACATGACCCCAAAAGGGCTCAGATAAGACCTATATAAACCCTGGGATTGAGCCAGTCAAGAAGGACAGCCCTGAGAATTGTGGAGTGTGGAGCTCTGGACAGCAGTATGGTGGGGGCCCTGCATCTACAGTCAGGGTTGAAGAAAGCAGCTCTTCAGGCTTGGAAACAAGAAGGAGCTACCTGGGGCAGAGAGAGGGAGAGATACTTGTTATGCAGGAAAATGGTCTTTATTTCATGTTATTCCCAGTGAGGGTTTGGGTGCCTAACAGGAGGCTGAAGTATTTTAATTTAAGTTGTACTGGTGGCTTGAATTTGGGACTATAGGGGTAGTGTGAAGGTCCTTTTAGTGTCCTAAGGGCACATGATTGTCTTGAGCCCTGCTGGGGGCAGGTTCAAGGCAGGGCAGGTACTAAGCCTGGAGCAGGGCAGAGCACAGGGCCAGCAGAGCCCAGAGCAGGGTGGAGACAGGGGTTGGGGGCCCAGCACCTGAGAAGAGCAAGACCAGGGCTGGGGCCCAGAGGTCAGGCCTAGAACAGTGGTCCTTGGCTGTGGGACCAGTTGGAGTAGCAGGGTGGATTCTGGGAAGGCTAAAACCCCAACAAAGGAAGGAAGGCCTGAAGTGGCCTGAAGATAAGGACAAGTGTCCTACCTGATTGGTGACTCAAAACACCTGTGAGGCATGGGGTCTGGCATAGAGAAGGAATGGAGCTATTCAATCCCCAACACTTGGGGATCATTAGTGTAAGATCAGGGCAGCCTCCCATGCTTTAATGATTTACATCAAGGTATGATGAGCAAAAGAAGGGAGGACTGCTTGCCCTGAGAAAATGGTATAAGGAATTTGCCTCCAGGCGCTTCATGGCCACTCCTGGAGATGGTGCCTTGTTACAGTCATAAACAAAACTTTTGAAACAAAAATGTCTAATGGACCAAGTGTCTGCTCACGTTCAGGGCCAGATCCGAGACAGATCAGCAGTGTGGTCACACACTTCTTCCACAGCTGCCATCACCCCTGCTCTCCCTGGTTGACCCTTCTGCAAGGGGAGCAGCAGAGCCACTCCTACCCAACATCAGGCATAGGCTACAGTTGTTTGTAGTGCCTGGCTTGTGGGGGACAGCAGTGGCAGCAAGTGAGGTGCCCCTTTCTGCACCTGCTCCCTGGCACCTCCCTCCTGCCCCCTGTATACTCTGCTGGTCGGGAGCAGATGAGAAGGAGGAACCTATCTCCCCTGTGCTGCTGCCTCCAGCTGCACTGGGGTGAAAGGAGCTACAGGGGAAGCTGTGCTGGGTGCTAGGCTTGGTTGGGAATAGCAGCAGTAATGGGCAGGTTCCTCCTTCCAGTGCCTGCTCCTGCTAGTGGAGGAGATGGGGGCATGGGCAGAGATAGGTGCTGGAAGGAGGAACCTTTGTACAACCACCTGTGTGCCCAGCTGAGCCCAGCTCCTCATGCAGATATTCCCCACAGCCCCTGCCTGGAGCAGGGCAGAAATGGCTCTGGAGCTCCCCCTGTGTATGTCCACTTGAAGATAGTGGTAGCAGCAGACAGTGAGTTCCTTCTTCCAATGTCTGCTCCTTGTCCATCTCCCCAGTGTTCCCCATTGCCCTAGGGGTTGCAGCCATGCCTCATATTCACCCTCCGCTGTGGGTTGAGGGGTGGCGGGCTGCACCTCCTTTAGGAAATCCTAGTTCTGCCTATGTTCACAGTGGTAGTACCTTCATTTTGGTTTGGTCTTTGGAGCAGGATTTAGGAGGCTCTGGCTCCATTCAATTGGCATGTCTATTCTATATTGTCTATGTCTTGGCCAAGCATACCCCACCATCCACCCCATATTCCCACATTTGTGCTCCATAACTGGAATTGTGTCAGTAAGACTGCTTTCAAACTATGTCCCCAGCATAGGTGAGAGTAGTTACTTAAGGCAATACCAGAGCGTCTTCACAGATGTACACTGAGGTTTTCATAGATTCATAGATGCTAGGATTGGAAGGGACCTCAATAGATCATCGAGTCCGACCCCCTGCATAGGCAGGAAGGAGTGCTGGGTCTAGATGACCCCAGCTAGATGCTTATCTAACCTCCTCTTGAAGACCCCCAGGGTAGGGGAGAGCACCTAAATCTGCTGTTTGCTAGCTTGTTTCCATTATTTCTTGTAACCCCCAGGGGTGCCTTAGTGAATAAAACCTCACCAATTCCCTTCTGTGCCCCTGTGATGAACTTATAGGCAACCACAAGCTCACCTCTCAACCTTCTCTTGCAGACACTGAAGAGGTCCAGGTGCCCCAGTCTCTCCTCACAGGGCTTGGCCTGCAAGCCATAACCATATGAATGGCCCTTCTCTGGACCCTCTCCAGGTTATTCACATCCCTCTTGAAGTGCGGCACCCAAAACTGCACGCAATACTCCAACTGTGGTCTGACCAGTGCCTGATAAAGGGGAAGTATCACCTCCTTGGATCTGTTTGTCATGCATCTGCTGATGCACGATAAAGTGCCATTAGCTTTTCTGATGGCTTCGTCACACTGCCGACTTATGTTCATCTTGGAGT